>CAMXCT020002135.1:542765-655265 GCA_947184155.2 Cladocopium goreaui | reverse complement strand
GCATCATTTTGTCACTGCAGTGCACTGCACTGCGCTGCACTGCATTCTTCCCGAATACGAATGGAGACCAATGAATCTACCAGCGGAGATCCATGTAGACAGTGCGTTTGTTTCCAGTCATGGCCATATGATTCCTGTCAAAAATAAACAGCATATATGCTCAGTTTCCAATCGTGTCGACATGCAATCCTGACCACTCTGTTGGGTTTAATTGGGCCCTTGCAACTGGATGAATGAGGGGTTTGCTGCCAAGCTGACTTTGTTGATGCAAGGAGACCAGGAGGCCCAAGAATCAATGGGCCTGATTGTTTGACATGGGCCTACTATACAGATATTTGCCAAGAAATCGGGATATTAGTGTGAGTTATGCAAATGTATAATTGTATGTGTATAATGTTGTGTATAATATATATATAGAGAGAGAGAGAGACACTTCTTTGCCAAACAAGTAGGCCTTTTTCAGTTTGCTCCGTAGCAAAACCCACTTTGCAAGAAGTGCCGGCAGTTGCTGGCCACAGCATCTCACTTGGATGTTCCTGGAAGATAGGATTGATGCTAATCTTCCCTCAACAGTCATAGATGACACATCCCACTTATCTTCGGAGTTCTCAACCAATTTGTAACCATCAATCCTAACCTCCCACATCGTCCGAGCATCGGAGATGCATGTTACAGGCGCGCGGACCTAGGCCATCTTTGACAAGTCTTGGTTTGGCACGGTTGAGGCCAAGGAGAGGCAACGCAGCCACTCCATGATTTTCCTATGGACATGTGCACATGGCGACATGCGCGGATGGGCCCAGAGGGGCTTTAGTTTCCAAATGTTTAATGCCATAATTGTTTGGGGAATTGACCTCCTTTAATCATGAATATTTTGATGTGAACAGGGTACATCAGGCTTTGATCCACTGACCCATTGACTAGGATGTCGTACAAATCCCGTGTACTAACGGGACCATCCTGTACAGGTAGTAGTTGCAATCAGTATAATCGCATCCGCCTCAGAAACCATGGTATAGTAGGGAATTTCCACATCATTATCATTAGGACCATGCAATGGGGGTGTTTAATTGTAGGGGGATAAAATTAGTCAATATTTTTTGGGAGGGTACCAATGATATATAACTAACAACATTAGCTCAATAGAGGGACATCTGATACCAGTATTTTTTGTGGCTCATGGTGTGTTTTATTGGTACCCTCCTGTCGGTATCTCCATGATCCCCCATGATCTGGTGCCGCACGATCTGTTAAGAAATGTTCTTATTTACAGTTATGGCCCGAGTCATAGCAGTTTGAAAAGTACTGAAATAAGCCCATTTATAGACTGTATAATCCCATAGAAATAACCAGTTGTAACTAATAAATGGCCACAACTGTGGCATATTTATCATTCTTTATCCGAATCTATTCCAATATGTGTTGGTTCAGGCGGACTTGAGTGAACCATCTGTTCTGGAAGTTCGGAACTGGGTCATATACCATCAGAACTAGAACCCAATAGCAAGCAAGCGCGGTTTCAATGCAGAAAAACAGGTTTGACTTCATGCGATCGCGACAATGTCATAAAGACATTTTGACATGTTTTCCTTACTCTATTCTGGCAGTTTTGTTTCTGACATTTTTCCGGATGTATGTATATATGTATATGTATATATATATATATTGTCATATATCTTGACATGTCTTCTGACGTATCTTCTGACACGTTCTCTGACATGTCTTCTGACATCTCCGAGATCCAGGCTGACACAAAGATCGAGGATCACCTATGAGTCTACCTAAAGACATGGTCATACCCAAGGGAGCATGCTTCTCACCGCCCTCTGCTGAGCCGACTGTACGAAGACGAACAGACTCCAGGTCCGCTGAAAAAATGCCGTGTGGCTACCGGCTACAGAGGCAGTGGAACGTTCCAGGCCGAGTTTGCAGCGCGCAACTTTGGTAATACATGGGTGGAAGAAATCCCATTAGTTCGGGATTTTCCCGAACGTGAGATAAGATTGCCAAGGACTTAAATGGAGATAGACTGAGATAGAGTTTAATCACCGGGTTGATCGCTTGGAAAGAGACATGACTTTCATCAGAGTGCCTTTGGAACAAGCTGCAAAGGAAGGATATATTGCAGTACAGCTGCAGTCATATTTCTTACATTTTCTTACAAGATATTAAGTTCTTTGGCATGGTTTATCCACAAGGATCCATTCCCCAACAAATTGTATTTCTGGATGTTTGACCAGGAAGTGAAAAGTCTGGGGAATTATGCCTATATTTCACCACCCAAAGATAAGAACATATATGAACTTGTCTGAACTGAACATAGGGTAACCCAATTTTGACGCTTCAGAATCGTTTTCCCCTATTGCACGTTCCGGCGGATATTCAGACACACCCAGATGTCTCCTGCTCTTGTCGGTGCTGAAACAACAGCGGCAGAAGCCGAGTCGTCCCCAAAGGGGAAGACAGGATCCATGGGGGATCCCAATGTGACGGTCTGGTTCTGAGGGTGTAGACTTAGAGCCCTTAAGAATTATAAATGGGAAATCACCAAGTACCCTTTGGTAAACTAAACTAACTAAACATAAATATGGAAACTCACAATTGTTAATGGGTAAATCAACTATCAATGGCCCTTTTAAATGCTATGTTAAATTATAGATGGGATAATACGTATAATGATATTTTGCACCTTAGTTACAGGAGTTATAAACTTATGGCCATAACTGTTAACGGCCATAGCTGTTTATGGCCATAGCTGCAGAAAAAAAAACGTATTATGCCGACAATTCTTTCTGTTCGGAGTGTCTAGTAAATTATACATAGATGACACATATATATATATATAAGATAATCTATGTACACTGAGCCTGGATATACAATCCGTTACTCATCCCGATATTGGTATGGTTTTACCCGCTGCAATCTTATGGTCTACGCTGAGAGTCGGTGCTTCTATTGTATGTATCTATGTGCGTGTACTATATACAATTATATATATATATATATATACATACCGGGCAATTATATGCGCCATGTACAGGAAGGTTCCCGTTGATTCGGAACAACAACGGCTTCGGGGAAGGCTCCCCACTTTTCAAATCTCATTCGTTAACAGGGCGAACAATTTCCTTTTGATGCTTTTCATTGGCAATGTCCGCTAACAGCTGCGGATGAGCAGAGCCTATTTTATTTTGTAGTTTTACAAGCAAAATGGAGCACCCACTGAAACACACCAGGGGTTCCTCTCAGTTTCTTGAATGCTACATATCAAATGGCACTTCATTGAGGATTAAAATCATTTCGAAAATTGATGACTCTCAAAACATGCCATTGCACCATCTAAAAAATAAATCATCTCGTCGTTCCAAACCCATCATGTTTGCCTGATATTTTAATATGTTCATAGCAAGTGCAACTCATGAGAGTGGTAGATATCAATATTGTGAAAGATGGTGTATATTATATATACACTATAATACTGTATACCTACAAGATTTTGTACTTAGCTGGTTTATATACGTTTTTCTATCTCTACATTTACACATGCATGCATGCATGCCTGCATGCATGCATACAGACATACAGGCATACAGACATACAGACATACAGACATACAGACATACAGGCATACAGACATACAGACATACAGACATACCGACATACAAACATACCGGCATACATACATACATGCATACATGCATACATACAATCATACATACATACAATCATACGTACACATACATACATACATACATACATAGATAGATACATACATACATAGATAGATAGATAGATACATATATACATAGAAAGATAAATAGATAGATAGATAGATATATAGATAGATATATAGATAGATACATACATACATACATAGATACATAGATACATAGATACGTAGATACACAGATACGAAGATACATAGATACATAGAAACATAGATACATAGATACATACATACATACATATACACATATATACATATATACATACATACATATATACACATACACATATACATATATACATATATACATATATACATATATACATATAAACATACATACATACATACGTACGTACGTACGTACATACATACATACAAACATACACACATACATACATACATACATAGATACATAGATACATAGATACACAGATACATAGATACATAGATACATATTTACATATATACATATATACATATTTACATATATACATATGTACATATTTACATATATACATATATACAATTATACAATTATACATATATACTTATATACATATATACATATATACATAAATACATACACATACACATACACATACACACACATACACATACACATACACACACATACACATATACATACACATACATACATACATAGATACATACATACATACATAGATACATAGATACATAGATATATAGATACATAGATACATAGATACATAGATACATAGATACACATACATATACATATATACATATATACATATATACATATATACATATATACATATATATACATACACATACATACATACATACACACACATACACATACACATACACATATACATACACATATACATACATACATACATACATACATACATACATACATACATACATACATACATACATACATACATACACACATACAGGCAGGCAGACCGGCAGGCAATCGTTATAGTTCAATGATCCATCAATGACCCATGGATAGATCTCAAGTTTCATGGTTCCCCCAGTTGCCTTTTTTGGTGCCCCGAGCACCGTGTCTCCGGAACCCAACACGAGGGACTCTGGCAAGGCTTCGCCGTGGCGCCGTGGCCACGCCCCTTGCGGTCACCGCCGCCGTGTGGCCCATGCAGTGAATGTGATGTGTCTATGGATAGAGATAGGGTTGAAGGGATATGAGTATAGTTAAACATATGTTTTAGCTACTGTACATGTAGGTAGATAGGATGATAGGATGATAGGATGATAGGATGATAGGATATAGGTAGATAGGTAGATAGTTAGATAGGTAGATAGGTCGATAGGTCGATAGGTCGATAGGTAGATAGGTATATAGATTGATTGGCTTGGTAGGCAGGAAGTTGATTGATAGATAGAGATGGGTTGGCACAAAGTTAGACTAGTTAGATGTGTTTTTTGTTAATGTGTTTTTTGTTTAAATGCGTTCTGTTGTTTGAAAAGGTGTATAGCTACTTTGTACATGATTGTTTGATATTGTTTGATGTTGTTTTGACGTGTATGAAATTTTGCACTACTATGCATAAGTCTTCTGAAATGTGATTTGGAGTCATCATTGCAGATGCTGGGGATAATAAAACGGAATCGTTCCTGTCCGTAGAATCCCAGGATCGTGCGGAACATTCTGTGCCGGGAAGAATCCACGTCCTCTTCTACTGGTTGGTTCATTCGTTGAGGGGCCCCCCCAATCAAGCAAGCAGCAATTGTAAACACCTATTGGCAAGTGATAAGACATGATGGTAAAACGATTGTCGAACATGTTTTTAATTGTGGCCAGGGAATCATGCACGTTACTAGCAACAAGTTATTCACAACATCGCTGCATGCAATCCCCTGGAAGTTTGCTTTCCGGTTTCCAATCGGTTTCGTGCAAGCTTTGTTGATTGGCATGGGTCGTGAACAGTGGCCACGCAACAATGTTCGCGCGTTGGCAGTTCGTGCTCCAACGAATTGATTTTGCATTGAATAGGTTTCAGAGGGTGCTTCATCAGAGGCTATTGGGTTCGAGCCTTGCGTCTTTTTCTGGGGTCGATGCATACGTATACTGAATGATATCGATTCATCAGGTTGTATACAAAATCATACAACATCTTGAATTTCATCGAAATTCATCAAGTCTGCTCTGCCACCAGGTCCGCGGCTGTGTCTTGCATACAGGGTATATGCTTGTAAACCCACGCAGTAGAAAGGAAACAAACAAATCGGTCTTTACCGTTTTTACAAAGTTTGCCGCGGATGTTGGTAAAATGTTTGATTGTTTACCGTTTTACCGCGGAGGTTGGTAACATGTTCGATCTTTACCATTCTTACCGCGGATGTTGGTATTTTTTCTATTTTTCAACATGTATTCCTTAATTGTTTGGCCGTCTTTACCACATAATAATGCCTTCCTGTAAAAAAAATGTTTGATGCTACGGCACTTGAGGTTCATGCGCAGTGTCAAAGTGGACGCTTTTCTGTTCGTGAAGTTCATGTCTGGCGAACAGACTTGATGCTGCATTACTTGAAGTTCCTGTGATTTCCTGTGCAGTGGCCCAAGAATTTGATGCTATGGTACTTGAAGTTCATGTTGGCAGACATCCTTGATGCTACGCTATTTGGATCACATGTGTTGGTGGACTTGATGCTACGCTACTTTTATGACCCCGTGTAGAACAGAGAAAGTGGATTTTAGCAAAAAATTAAAAAAACAAAAAAAAACAGAAACAAAAACAGAATCACCAAAAAAACAAATCGACAGGAAGAAACAGAAAAAAAACAAGAAACAAAAAAAAAAAATCAAAACTGCGGAAAATGCAGGTTTTGTTTTTTTTTTATTTTTTTTTCTTGTTTTTTTCTTGTTTTTCCTTGGTTTTAGTTTTCTAGTTTGTTTTTTTTGTTTGCTCTGGTTTTGTTTTTTTTTTTTATTTTTTTTGTCAAACCCTATATTCTCTGTGTTGTTGGACTCATAACGCTACTTGACGAAATTCCGTTGCAATGGCACGGATACTTGTTGCTGCCCTGCTTGCAGGCCACTAGACTAAAAAATCACGCGAATGTCAAGATAGACGATAGCACACGGTTATTTTGTTTCAAGCACCTATTAATTGAAACGATTCAGATATTTGTTTTCTAAAGAAGAGGCATTATACATGTTCCATGTACTGTACAACAGCTGAAACGATTGCGCCATGAAGGGCCAGGAAGGCCAGTACTTTCTTTTTCGATTTTTTTTACTACTGTACACTGTTTTTTTTCGCTTTTACCGCTTTTACTGTGAAAACGGTAAAACAATTACTCCAAGCACCTTAACAAACGGTAAACAAATCTACCGTTTTTAATTGTAGCGGATGTACCTCAGAGAAACCTTGTAAGCGGACACGCAGCATTTAATCACCACGGCCCAGGATTTGTTGCATGTGAAAAAAACCAGTGTCATTTAGCATTGGATTCCTCTCTCGCTAAGTTGGATCCACTTCAAAGTCGCTGATGGCACCTTCTCCAATCGAATCTTGGGCGGAAGTGCGGCTTCCGCCAAGACCCCCCTCAGCCAGAGCTCCATGAGTCAAAAGTCTGAGCCCGAATCTCAGTATGGGAGTATGATATGGTGCACGGTCAAGTGTTGGGTCAAAACATATGATTCAGGCAGTTGTTGTGGTCAGTTGTAGTCAGTTGTGGTCATGGCAGTCCCAGCAAACAAAGAAGGCATGAAGGCATTCAGTCAGACTCGCTGCCATATTTTTGCACATACCATCAACCACTTATTTTTTTTTGCTTTGTCTCAAAATGTGGAACCCCCGATTTCTTCGTTGTTCATCATCATGTTTTGAACAACTTGAAACGCAAAACATGTAATACTCAATAAAAGTGAACATCGTTCTCTCATAAAATTGTGTATCCCAAAGAGACAAGCCCCATGGTGCCAATGTGACTGTCCCTGAGGGACCTGGCATGTTCTCCTTTTTCCATGAAATATTGGCCCTCAGTCTACCCATAAAAAAGTGTTATTTACCATAGTAGGGTAAATATGGTTTTGTTAACTTGCCTATATAATGATATATAATGGAAGATATATAAAGATGAAAACTAAGCTTCCCATATTAAAACCTCTAACTTAACTATTAAATCTAGGATCTAGGATTGCCGCTTCGGCTAGTTCCAATGGAACATCATCCACTCAACGTAGCCTCGCCGCGCTGAGGTGAGTGGCTCATGCACTCGTTTTTTTAGATGGTTTACCCATGGAAACATCCCATTATTCATAGGGTTTTAACCATCCAAGGTGGTGCAGGATTTCGCAACCATCCACAGTATGTCATATGTAATTATATTTGGTATAGTACTACATAGTCATCCTGGAGTAGATAGTGCAAGGTTTAAAAAGAACAGAGTCACTAAACTGGGAATATGTTTGAACAAAAAAAATGTATCGTATCTATCTATCTATTTATCTGTCTCTATCTATCTATCTATCCATCCATCCATCCATCTATCTATCCATCCATCCATCCATCTATCTATCTATCTATCTCTATCTATCTATTTATCTATCTCTATCTATCTATCTATCTATCGATCTATCTATCTATCTATCTATCTATCTATCTATCTATCTATCTATCTATCTATCTATCTAATCTATCTATCTATCTATCCATCTATCTATCTATCTATCTATCTATCTACTGTCAATCGAGATCTATCTATCTATCTATCTATCTATCTATCTATCTATCTATCTATCTATCTACTGTCAACGAGTCAAAGATTCACCGGCAACGAGAGGGGAAGTCATGACGTGGCATGAGGTGGGGATCCTTCTCTAAAGTTTGGATTTTCCCACAAAATATTTTGGGTACTCTATCGATGGATTTATCAGGGTTTCCTGTAAAATTTCATGGGAAAATCAATCCATTAATATTAGCCAACGCCGTTGTAGTTGTGATATTTTGAACTTTTGAACCAGCAAAACCATGCAAAACCAAGTGAAACACGGGGTTGCAATGGTAAAATCACATGACATCAGAAAAGACCTGTAACAGCAAGTGGTCGTGTGAGATCAAAATGTAGGGGAGCCGGACAAGTTGGAGGGAACCAGGGAAACAACAAAAAATGTCTCACCAAACGGAGATGCAGTCTGGAAAATAATATCCTTATCAAGATCTAGATTTGCATAATAGGAATCACTCTGGAAAGGACTTCAGCCATGTGAGTTTCCGACGTGGAGCATGTTTTTTGGTCAACTTTTCGTGAGTTTTTAGGTACATGTTTTTTTCCCCGATGTTTGTTGGGATGTCAGTATTGCATCTCAGAAGCATGAGTGTTGGATGAAGCAGTGTTTTGTGGTCCCAACTCACTTCAAGGTGAATGAATATAATATGGTGCTGAAAGACTTTGAAACTCCTGATTCTTGGGATTTATGTAAGCCAATCAGCAGATCATAGCAGATATAGTCGACAATATCACTGAGAAAAATGCCTCGCGCAAGATATCAATAGCTGGGGCTCCAGTGTTTTTTTCTCGACTTCATGCACACATGTCCCTTGCGAAAAGATCTTGGCTCTTTGCAGATTCTCTGCAAGTGACGGCATTCTTTGCCCCCTTTGCTCCAACTTCTCGTGAGCGCCTCAAATTTCAGTGGACGTCCCGCACCCACAGATGGTTTGGAAGGGTTCATAAGCACCTGGTTACCATGACCCAGAAACCGGCATTTTCAAGTGATAAACACATCTCTGCAATTGAGTTGGATCTTCCATTTTCCAGAGACTATCATGTAGCATAATGATCCTATAGACAATTTAAAGCACTGTTCAAAGCCATATTATGGAGCAAACCCCGACACGAATCGTCTTCGCAAGCTTCAGGACCGAGGGATTTTTGAAGTGGCAGTCCCTTTATTTTCTCCCGAAGCGTTAAGAACTGCTTGCTTCCCTTACGCACAATCCAGCTGATATTTGGCGGCTCAACCCGAATCAACACACATGCTTTGACTCTTTATGTGTTTGTTCATTTTTCTTCACCTCTGTATTCCAGGCACAGGATTGCTATTTTTGACTACACATACTCTCCAGTAAACAAACAGTTTGCTATGGAAAATGGACCATTTATAGATGATTTACCCATTAAACATGGTGATTTCCATTAAAATTGGCGATTTTCCATTAAACATGTTGATTTTTCCCATTAAAAATTGTGATTGTTCCCATTAAAATTGTGATTTTTCCCATTAAACATTGTGATTTTACCAGAGGGTACTTGGTGATTTCCCATGTTCCCAACGTGCTTTGTGGCTCCGCCAGGTGACAGCAACCATGGCCGCCTTTCGTTGTGACAAGACCGTTCTGTAGCGAGCCCCAGGAGGGATGGGAGTTCACTGCAGAAATCGGTTTTTTTTTGTAGGGCATTTAATTGCATTTACAATCATTGACACATATATCTGAGACCATTATGACATTATTAATGTTATCTGCTTGGTGGTTTGGCACAGGATTTTTATTTTTCCATATATAGGGAATACTAATCCCAACTGACTAATATTTTTTTCAGAGGGGTTGAAACCACCAACCAGTTATGTGTATGTAAATGATATATATTATATATTCAAATATATTCAAATATATTCAAATATAATACATATATATATACATATGTTATGTTGGTAATATGCACCATAATTAATGTTATTATATACTATACAGGTGGATGGGATGAATGGGGATAATGCACCATTCCCAAACATGTTTCATGATCGATCCCACGTTGGTCAGTGCCAAAACTTCGTCCATCGTTTCGATGATCAAAAACCTCATCACTTCTTAAATCTGATTTCAGTGGCCATATTTTCTTGGTAAGATCCCATTTGTAAAATCCAATTGTCATATTATAATCTTTGTCTGTATCCCATTAGATCATCATATCCGTATTCATCCCCAATGAATGCGATTATGCTTCAGACATATCGCAGATGTTTGTTCAAGCTTCGACCGCCTAGGTCGATCATGTCTGCCGACCAGATGACCATGACCATGACGGCCGAGCACAGTCGAAGTAGTAGTCTGGGGGCCCACTGGGTGGGTCATGGGGGACGATTTGCCGCAAGACTTGCCTAAGAAAGGACCCAACTAATAAATTAGATGCCTTGGGTTAAACATAGATGTGGAAAACCCACCATTTGTGGATCTTTTATCCAAAGAAAACCATAAGTTTTCCACATCTATGTTAGTTT
The DNA here is from genome assembly GCA_947184155.2 of Cladocopium goreaui. Classification (NCBI taxonomy): domain Eukaryota; class Dinophyceae; order Suessiales; family Symbiodiniaceae; genus Cladocopium; species Cladocopium goreaui. The sequence continues at coordinate 644,298 of CAMXCT020002135.1, read as the reverse complement.
ACCCTGGGGTAGAACAGGCGATCTTTGTCTCATACTTGCGGGCTTTCAACTCTTCTGCTTATTTTGGGGGTATATAATGTTGTCGACTGATTAGTGTGAGGGGCCCCCCCCTCCCCCCCTAAACAATTTTAGTCTACTCAATAACTGACCATTTTTTTGTGCCCCCCCCTCAACAATTTTTTTGAATATTTATGTTTAATTGATTTCAATTTACTTTCAATTGAAATCAATTTACTTTCAATTGATTTCAACTTACTTTCAATTGATTTCAATTTACTTTCAATTGAAATCAATTGATTTTCAATTGATTTCAATTTACTTTCAATTGATTTCAATTTACTTTCAATGTTTTTGTTGTTTTTTCAACCCCAAAAGTTGTTTGGCACAATAGAGTACAACCCAAACATTCATATTATTGAGTAACTGAGCCACTCATGAGGTACACCCTTGAAAAATTGTTTGGATGCTCTTTTTTAATAAGGGTTTAATAAGGCATCTAATTATTTGGAAACCTTGCATTTGAAAGCTGTAATTTTAAAAAAATGAAAAACAGAAAAACAATTTTAATTAATTAATTTAAAAATAGATTCAAAAAATAGGAACAATTAAAAAACAATGAATCAAAAAAACAAACAAAAAAACAATCTGAAAAAAACTTGCCACAATAGAGCCCCCCCCAAACAGCATGGAACTGAATAAGGAGGAAAATTTTTGCCACAATAGAGTACCATGCTACTAATCGGGTGCTAACATTATTTATGTTGATCCGGGGGTAGTGCATATCATCATGAATGGGTTGCCCTGTAGACCCATGCATAGACGCTGAATGTCCTAATTTCAGTCATACCATATAATGTGGCCATATGTGGCCATGAAATACCAGTTATACCATGTTGTACCCCAACAACGGCCGCCATTCTGAATGGATTGTTCAATATATAATACAGCTTTGTAATATTGAGCAATAAAGCCCTCTTAAAGAGTTCCCTGGGGAGCCAATCCCATTCAGTTCCGGTGTGGAGGTCGAAGTAGTAGCGGGGCAGCTCAGTTTTCAGCCCCAGTCCAAGGAACAAAGTGGGAGATCGCCCAGAAAAGGATGGGGAGGGCGAGGGATCCATAAATCAAGGAACTTCAAGGAACAAATAAACACAAATTCGAATTTTTGGTAGTCAAAATTAAGATAAATTAAGGATTCAAGCAAATAGCAGATGAGGAATTCAAGCCAACAAATAGATACAAATAGTCTAGCCATGTCTAGGCAACGATGCAACGATCACTTACACCACCAACGGTGGACCTGCCTAGATCCATATCCCAACACACAGGAATAAGCATCAAATTAGCAGGGCACAAAGGAAATACCCTCAGGTATATTCAGGTAACCAAACATGGCAATTGTTTTTTTTCCCACCCATTGATAGATGTGGTTCCTATGAACACCTCCAGCATTGCGGCCATCGGCCATCACCATAGATGTTGCAAAATCATGCTACCCGGCATAACATAGATGTGGAAAATCACTCTATATATATATTATATATATATATTTCAATATATTTCAATATATTTTAGGGAATAATTCTATTTTTCATCCATCAAGTTGGCAATTTTCCAGCCCCATAAAGATGGACAGAGTTTCCAGGACTTGGTTTTGATGCACCGAGGTAGTAGTAGCAGTTTCTGACTGAAAGGATGGCAGCCATGGCCCCAGCGGATTTTTTTTCTGGCCGAGCCGAGCTTGGCAAAAACCGACCTTTTTTTGAGAGCTGCAGTTATGGCCCTTTACCAGTTTTAAGTACTTATCTGCTTAGAACCCCATTTATACAATGTACTCGTATAATCCCATTTATAACCTGCCATTTGAGGTGTTGAATCTCTTTATTGTTCATAGGAATATGAGATAATCTGAGTAGATTCGATTCCCACTTTCGCAAATCTTCCAATATAGTAGTCTATCTGAGTGCAGAAACCCAGGGATTCAAGACTTTGGCCCCAATCTATGAGGAAGGTACACGCATACACATGATGGAACAGACAGCGAAGCAGTGGCTCTCTTCCAAGTGGACGATCCTCGCAAATGGGTGCACTTAAATACCAAGAAAGGGATGCTTTCCCACCATTGGGATTTTATCCCGCAACATGAGCTGTAGTTTTGTATATGTTAGTTATATTATTTTTATTGTATTTTGGATTTATTTGGTATAGTAATGTAGTGTAATTTACGTTAATTGACATGTTATATGTTCATGCTGTCCATGCATGGACACAGTGCTTGAACATCACTGTTCCAGGTGACCCGACGTACGCGGAAAGAAGTCTTGAAGGATGGACTGTCACTTGGCGTGGCGTTTTTCATGTTTGGGATTGAGACACCAGTGACTATCGTGTGCATATCTTTGGGTTGTATCAACTAACTACGTATTGCAGGCGGAAAATAAATAACATGCATACATATGAATTTGTTGTTGTTGCTGCTGCTGTTGTTGTTGTTGTTGCTGTTGCTGATGTTGCTGCTGATGTTGTTGTTGTTGTTGTTGCTGCTGCTGCTTTTGTTTCCTCTACATTTGCCAGTGTGTTCATGGAGGCCATCGTTCTTTAGATGCATCGTGCAGGCACAAACAGGCAATTGCAAGACTGCAAGTTTTGTATTCACATGCATTCACCAATTCACCAGTTCAGGCCTGATCCGTTGCTACTTTCCGCACCTATAACTTATATATTGAACGTAGGCAGGTGGTAGTGTTCGAACTTACCCCTGACAATTTATAGTATAAAAGAAGTGCCAGCCGCAACTGCTCGCGGGCCTGAAAGTCGCACCCAGGGGACGACTGCAAAAGCTACTGGCAGCACTGCCAGCACAGCAACGCTGGGGCAACCCGGAGATTTGTTCCTAGAGATTCAGATCTTCCAGGAAGATCCAGGAACACCAAAGGGTAGAAGTGGGCAGAGGTAAGCCAATAAGGTTCCAATACGAAACATATGTTGATCCTGATCCAAATGCAATGATAGGGCCTAGGCGACGATGTATGAAAAATGGCTACCCAATGAATCTGGATCCTGATGCACTGTATATACTTGGGAGTGTCAGAAATCAGGTGACCTTGTGTTTGAACCTCAGAAGAATATTCTACCATGGTTGATTTATTCAATTTATTCAATTTATTTGTCTCTGCTAGGGTTCATGAAATGACAGTCGTGCTAATATTTGACCATAGTAGTCTATAGACTATAGTTGATATCGGTTTCAAGCCTGTTGCTTTGTGGAAATTCATCTGCAGTTTAAGCAGCAAACAGGTTTTTCATGGTTTTTCAACATCTACAACTGGGGCACACTTTGTAACCACTGGTCAGCTAGTGCTTGATCGACAGGTCTGAAGAGCTTGCAGTATTTATCTGAAAGCCTGCGCAGCTCACTGTTGCCACTCGGATGGCGTTGTGGGCTGCGATTGTTAGCTATGGATTGGTGTGTTCCTCCGTGGAATTTAGATGTTTTTTTGCTTCCATATTTTTTATCATGTGTTTCAAGCATTTCAATTTTGGGTGATCAATAAATACTTGGTATAAAGTATAAACAACATAATATAATGTACTATGCCCAGGTGAAAAGGTTGCGTTGTCGCCATGGCAAGAGGGAATTGCATGGCAACCCTCCACAATTTGCCCAGTGTTTTTACAACAAAATATGGAGCATCAATTTGCTAGAATAGGCGATACTGTACTTCATCAAATTGGACCAACTTTTCTTATCCCTTCCCTTGCCGACTAACCTTCAGTACACGCTAGCACATTATATATATATATATAAACATACTTATTTTGTTTTATGTATTTAAGTATATATATAACTATATATATAACTCTATCTATATATAACTATATCTATATATATAGTTATATCTATATATATATAACTATATATATATAATTAGTTGGTAATGAAAATACTTTGAATGCATTTAATGAATATCATGACAGTAATACAAAGCACCTCCGACCGCATTTTTTAACTGCCTCACTGGCTGGTTATCCAATGAGTTGGCTGGTCTGCAACCCCAAGTCGTCCACGATGCCATGGTTCATCATCTCCTTCCCTCAAAAAAGCCATAGATTTACTGGCTGGTGGTTTCAAGCATGAATTTTATTTTCCAGAATATATATTAATGTATATTAATATATGGGATGTCATCCATCCCATTGACGAACTCCATCATTTTTCAAGATGGTTGTTGCACCACCAGTTTAGGATGATTTAGGTATCCCAACATACATTGAGCTATGAATTCCAATAAATTGATATCCTCTACCCATCTCGAGGCGAAGCCATATGTTTTCGCCCGTCAAATCCAGATACCCACGGTCGCGAGTATCGCCAGGAGACACATGGAGCTGCAACAGATGCAGAGGCCCGGTGAGCCCAGTTTCTTGCTTTCCCGTGGGTTAATCGCCCATGTAGGGAAATTACTGGGACTATAGGTTTATTAGTCTTTGGCTCAATCCAAGTAATGACTCGTACAATCAACATATCAACATCCTAGTTCTTCACAGGGACCTTTTCAACCACCAATTCTAGGTCACTAAACACCCAAAAGGGTCACTTAGAAGACCCTGGAGATTGCACTAGTCATGTACTGAAGACGGTTTGTAGACAACTAATTGTCATTCTCAACGATTTCATCGTCCCCCAGGTATGAAATACAATGCTGGAAACCATGGTTTTGTATTGGATCTCATCATTTTGGGTCCTTCTTGGAGGTGTAGGATGTGGTAGGGGGCTGGGATTACAATTAACTAGCATGCGGATGATTCAGAACTCGTGCAACCAAAATGATCAAAATGGAGATGATCTCGTGAATTCTACCACTGGCAATTGAAACGGACCAAGCCATTTGAGGATTTGTCAAAGTCCGGAACGGTGGTACCGGCTCTGCCGAGTTCATGAAACCCCAATGGACAGTTAGGAATAAACATCGCCAATATGTTGGGTATGTCGGAAAATGTGGTATCCCCCGCAAACTGGCCATATGGCAATACTGTACTGTATATTCTGTAAAGGGAATCTTGGGGCTACCCTATTTTCAGACAAAGCCATGTAGTGGGTCCAAGACAGTAAAATGAAACCAAGAGAACACGTTTTTGAGCCAACAGGTCAACCGATGCAAGCATGTCGGTGAGGCGGAATGCTGCGTCGAAAATGGGAGATACCCTCTGGTGTTATCAAACATGACTGGCTGGGACATCATCTATAAAGATTTGGCGCTTTCCAGTTCCAGCTGGGAAAATCATCTATCTATGGGAAATGTTTCCTTGCCATGATTGATTACTGGAGGGTATCAGATGGTGTCACCAATTTATGGTCAATCTATGGCTAATTTCAGTGGGACGAAATCGGAATAAACCAAATGCTGAAACTATGGGAATCTCCTTGGATAGGACATGATTGTAGACATGTAGTAGCAAGAAATGAACGGTTTCATACTCTAAGCAATCACCATTTTTAGCCGTGTGCGGCCCTTGAAACATAATGAATGATAATTAATAACAATGATAATCATAATAAAACATCCCCGTGCCAGTTTCCCCCATAGAATTGGGACACCTAGGTGCTAGATAAAATGTTTTTTTTCTACAGGATACCTAAATTTCAGCTGCCTTTTTTGGCTTGTTTTGGTGGGCTCCAATTTTATCTGGAACCTGGGGGCCCCAAATTTGCCTAACTTTAATGACCCAGGGCTCCAATTTTATATAAGGCTCCAATTTTATAGGATATGTCGGTTTTGTTCTAGTTGCTAATTTTGTAGTGTATCAAGGCTTCAACTGACCACAGAATTGGAACCCCCCTAAGATTCATGTTTCAACAAGTTGTAGGGTGCTATAAAATTGGGACCCCGGCGTGCAGCACATCGCAGGTAACTACAAAATTGGAACCCTTTGGTGACCAAGTCTTTTCAGGAAACCACGCCATGTTGCTACATCAGAGCGCTCAAGCATGTGCGATGCGAATGCTGGAGAAGAGAAAACACATGAAGATAAACAAAACACATAAAACTATACCTATATATATATATATAATGTGTTTTAATTGAGTGGACCATAATGAAGAATATGTACCTCCAAAATCATCCAATTGGTTTTAACGCGGATTTATTGGTTTATAACATGATATGGTATAGCACAAAATAATAAAACATCCTTTGACTTTAACAAAATATGTTAAACATAAGATAATATCATTTAGTATAATATAATATAGCAAAATACAATGTACTATCAATTACTGAAATATAACATAATTGATCCAATATAACATATATAAAAGAAAACAAAAAATAATGATAATAATGATAATATATATATATATAATAATGTTACGTAACACCCCCTTAGAACGAAATCAAAGGGATGGAAAACCCTCTTAATTGCCACATATATGAGCCTTATTTCACACCACGGCTGTGAAGGAGAGCGCCCCCCTATAGAATTGGAGCCACAGATTCGAAGGCAATTTATGGGCCTATAAAAAGGCAGCCCCCAAGGTGCACCAAAATATCCCAAAATTCGCCCCTCCTGTTGTTGTTGTTGTTGCTGTTGCTGTTGTTGTTTGTTGTTTGTTGTTTGTTGTTTGTTGTTTGTTGTTTGTTGTTTTGTTGTTTGTTTTCTGTTGGTTGCTGTTTGTTGTTGTGTTGTTGTGTTGTTTGTTGTTGTTGTTGCTGTTGTTGTTGCTGTTGCTGTTGCTGTTGCTGCTGTTGCTGCTGTTGCTGCTGTTGCTGTTGTTGTTGTTGTTGGTTGTTGGTTGTTGGTTGTTGTTTGTTGGTTGTTTGTTGTTTGTTGTTTGTTGTTTGTTGTTTGTTGTTTGTTGTTTGTTTTCTGTTGGTTGCTGTTTGTTGTTGTGTTGTTGTGTTGTTTGTTGTTGTTGTTGTTGCTGTTGCTGTTGCTGTTGCTGCTGTTGCTGCTGTTGCTGTTGTTGTTGCTGTTGTTGTTGTTGTTGTTGAAGAAGAACGTCAACCTGCTTTTTGTAAAGAAAATAGTTAAGACGCCACAATTGCCAACCACAAGAGTCTCACTCATCCTCTCGACCACGAGCAGGGCCATGGTCGAGAAGCACTTGCCAGAAAGGTTGTGCATTCTCCTTCTGAGCCTTGAAGGCTGCAGCAGCCCAACTGGCAGCAGAGTGATATAGAGTGATGCTGCATAAGAACTGCCGAAATCTCCTCCTGAAAACTATAGCACTTGCACTTTCTGCCGCAGCGTCGGTACGACAAGCACTAAGTGCAGAGCGGTCACCGGCAGCAGGAGTCTGTTCAAAGCCTGGTATACAATGCCTTTGGTCGTGGGGCCGTCATGTGCAACCACGGCCCAACTCGCTCTCTGCCAAAACTCACTACCACAAGCTATGACACAGCTACCATCCAGACCCAGCATGGGCAACATCCCAGGGTCAGATTGTCGCAAAAATTGCACAAGCTCCTCATCCGGCTCCACCGTGTTTGTACTGGAATGATACGCCTTGCTCTCACTAAAGGCAAAAGCAATTTTCGTTCCACTGCAGATTTCTGCGCCAATCGCCCAGGGTTGGCAACCACCGCACCCTTGAGCACCCAACGGCCGTAGAATGCCAATTCATTAGTCACATTAAGGTGAAAAAGAAAACAAGGGATGTGCTCCTCAGGCACGTGTTCCTCAGTTTTAGTGTCATCACGCCACAAAGCTCTGACCCACGCACAAACCGCAGCTCTGCGTAGATAGGTCATATAGAGACCCACCCGGATTGAAATTCTCCGTCTGCTGAACCGCTTTCCAGCGAGGTCCGGGTCGACCGGGGGCAGACAACCCGCACGCCAACCTGCATCTTCTGTTCCACTCAGCCTGCGTTGCCTCGAAAAGCAAAACAAAATCAGGGTGAAGGCGTGGCGAACCAATAGAATTCCAAAAGAGAAATCTGATCCTGCCAGGTGGGGGCTTGCGCCCCCAAATTGCAGCTTCAGTCAAAGAAGTCCACTGAACCACCACCTGTCCATGCAAACAAAAAGCACCAGTTGCTGCAAAAACATTTTTTTTCACTCCAACCTGTCTGGCAGGGATGCGAATTTTTCGGCAACGCTGCGACGCTCCTGTACAACACCCGTAATAGCCAAATGGTCCACACAAGCATTCAAATTATCCAGGTTATATTGAATGCCTAAAAGCACAAACTGTTTAGCAGGTTTGCCCACAATGTCCTGTTGCAGCATGAGCTGTTGTTGCAGATGTTTATGTGTAGCAAAGCTAGCCAGCTTGTCGGGGTGGAGTTCCAAACCTAGCACTGTATCAGCCTCCGCGCCTGCGTTGAGAACAGTGTCAACAGACTGCGCTCCTTATTTTTCAGATAGCGCGATCGTCCAAGTATATCGTAATAGGCGCAAGGTTCTTGCAGTAAGACAAACCGCGCCCACACCACCATCATAGCATTCAAAAGGCAAGGGCTAGCAGGGCATGCCTGAAGCAATCCCTGTAGCTCGGGTGCAAAATTCTTCCCAGGAGATCCTCCTCCCTAGGCACCCAGCTTACCCAACGGATGGAATAGGTTTGACTTTGGTGCCTTCGATTGATGACCCCAAAACTGGAGTCTACAGAATTGGGGCCTTACTTAAACTGATTTAAAATTGGGGACATTTGGTGACCACGTTATCGAAGGAAAACAGAGGGCCTGCAAGAAACCGACTTGGGACACCAATTTTTACTAGAAAAGAACAATGATCAAACCATTTTGGTTGGCCCCAATTTTAAAGAGGTCGATTTGGAGCTAGTACATTTTTTCATACGACCTGGGTGTCCCAATTTTGTGGTGTTGTTGGGTTCGATGATATTGACGGGTTACTAGCAGGTTCTGATTTTATATCATGGGAATAGCGAGGGGGGGTTATGAGCTTATCATTTAAGCTCCTGTTAAGGCTGGATAATCATAAGGCCTTATTAAGAGCTTTTTAAGCCTTATCAGTTAAGGTCTTATTAAGGTCTTATTGACAATGGATAGCTGATTTTCCTTATCCACCGCTTATCCAAATGGATGGATAGTGTAAGTCACAACCCACAAAGGGCATTGTTTTTTTCCGCGATTTTGATATGCGTTCACCATTTTCCTCCATTTTGGCAATTTTGAGGCTTTGAGGTGCTGAAGGGTCTTTTGAGGGGGGTATGCAGAATAGCTTTCAGAATCTCGCTTATCCAAGGCTTATCCAACGCTTATCCTCAACCCTTGGATAAGCCCTAATTAAGCCCTTAATCAGCCTTTAACCCCCCAACCCCGACCCCAAAATCCAGGTCAAGGCACTCTTGGACCTCCCAAACTTGCAATGCACAGTCCGAAATTCATTTGTTTTCACAAAATGATCACCATAGCTTATCCATGGCTTATCCAGACTTATCCTTCCCTCCCTTCATCACACCCTGCTATCCCATGATTATAGGGCTGATTATGTATGTGTTTGCCAGGGCTTCAATTTTATAGATGGCAATGTTTGGGCATTTCCAAAGTATACGCTGGGTTCCCTATAAAATTGCGACACCCAGGTCTCAGGTCTCTGGGGTGAATTGGCAAGGGGATCATAAAACAACAATAATAATCATAACAAAAACAATAATATTATATAGTAATATTTAGTTTTATATTTACATTATATTTACATTATATTTACATTATATTCACATTATATTTACATTATATTTACATTATAAATGGATCATATTTACATTATATCCTTTAACGTAGCTCTAATCAAAGTACGCAACGTTTGGGACGTGAACGTTTTCGCCATGTCCAGGTCCTCGCGTACGTCTGTACGGCCGGCCAAGCGAAAGGTGCGATCCAGCTGGAGATGGTGAACAGCAACTGGGGTTGTCCAATGTTAATAGGATGTATGTGTATATATATATATAGGATATTTATTTACTGATATTTATATATATATGTGTGTGTATAACGAACATATAATGTACAGGATAATTTTAATTATAGATATATAACGAGAATTTAGTATATAGGATAGATATATAGATATACATATAAGGTCAACAATCTGATAGATAATGATATGCCAAGAAGGTGATCAGCGTTGTACAGAAACCATCTGCAGTTTGCTGTTTCTGGCGCATGTTGATTCATATGATCGCGCAAGTTCCCCATGTTTTCCATTAAAATTGAGAATCCACACCGGTTTGAACATTTTCACAGGGAAATATGATGATCAACCAGTGGATTCTGTGGGGGTTCCCATCAGTTTGATTTAGTTGAACAAACCCAAAAATGATCTTCCATTCCTCGCAGGGTTTGTACCCTTTTTGTCAATTCACCGCAAACATGGTGTTTCTTTTGTTGTTAAGTATTTGTTGGGTACCTACGATGTATATTGATACTAACGTTTACCCGCCCAAACCAGAACCCAAATTTATTTTGTAGGAACAATATGTTCATACAACCATATCTTATCAGGAAAAGTAGAACTTGGAATTGTGTAACCCCAGTTTCTGGACTTCCAAACAAGCTTGAGGACTCTGCATAGCAGTTCCTGTAATCCCGTTCTCTTCTTGGTGACATCACAGAGTCTGTCTAGTGGACCCACTTCCATTTTTGAAGGTTCTACAATATGAAAACGAAAATTCATTTTCCCATCAAGACCTTCATATATATATATATATACACATGTACAAGTATTTTTTAATATACATATATATATACATGGACTGGAGGATTTTCCATTGCCATGTTTGATTGCCAGAGGGTAACTGCTTGCAGTTGTGAAAACCATGGAGGCGCCGTGCCAGAAAAAGTCGCCTATGTCTTCGTCGAAAGGCCGGCAGCGGGTTCATCTCGTTCGAAACCGGACCTCCTTTGGAGCACAGTTTCTACACAAGATCCTGGAGTTCCAAAATTTAGATGACAACGAAAAAAGGTGCTGATTCCGATCAAAAGTGGTATATGACCATCGTGATTCAAGCAATGACAGTACTTTTACTGGAAACGATGAAAAGCGTGATTGGGATGGCAACTAAAAAATTGTATCTTAACCAATGAAGATGTACATGTCAATGTGCGAGCATGTGATAGCAGTAACAGGTTGAGATGTGGGTGTGGGTGTGCAACTCACAGGATTGTTGCATGATTTTTAGGCGCAAACCACCATTTGTAAGAACCAAATCCTTCTGTATCTCAAGGATGCTGAAGCAACACCCAAAATCAATCTAATAATCAGCATGAGTTGGGAACATACCTAGGTCAGCAATTGAAGAGGGAGAAGATGCTTTGGTATCCTAAAATGGCGTTGGGACAGCTATTAGGACTTATTGGGACCTGCTTAACTTGGGTGATTTCAAGTATGTCTTAGTTGTTTCAATCCACTTGGACCTGTACCCATGTGTCCTCCAAAAAAAACACATCACCATCTGCAGGAATTTCGATGATCAAGACCAAGGATGGACATCGACGTTGCCTGGTGAATTTTCGAGGGATTGGGTCCCAGGGATGTTGATTCTCCATGATTCTCCCATCAGGCTTTGTGGTACCAGGATAGCACTGGGGAATAACACTTGGGGTGATGAATCGCAGTAGATGAATGTTTCCAATTGAGTTGAAGGCAGCCTCCGGAATATAGCTATATATGTAGCTATACGATTTTCAATACAATTGGTACAAAGCTCTGATTTTACATCTGAATGTGAGTATGAACATCCACAAGTACCAGCATGTTTTTCCTGTGAAAAGTCAGGTACCTGGGTTTAAACCTAGACCCAACTGATAGGTTTTGGCACATGAATCGTGGTTTCAGGGACAAACCATGGAGTTGTGATAGGCTATGATTGGTTTATAGTTGGTGGATTAGTCTAATTCATCCAGATACATCATGTATCCGCATACTAGTACAGGATAGTCATAGTGAAATAGTGTCAAGTTATGCAAAGTCACTTAGAGGTATTGGAGCAATGTTCAGCACCCCCGAAGATGATAGATGGAATCCCTATTGGCCAACCACTAGGATTTGCTGAAGATGTTGTGTTATGTTCCCATTGATTAATCCACCATGACTAGGGAATCTACTGGATATTTGTGCTGTTTTTTTTGGTGGCTTGACTGGATCCATGGGGAAAAAGCGTGCTATGTTTCGGGCAACACTTTAACATTAATCGAAATTCAACGCCCCAAGGCTATGTCGCGCGCGCCATCATTTCTGGCATTGCGATCTCCTCACGCTGCGTCGCTGGGACGCAGTGAAGCATGACACAGGATGACCCCAATAGACGTTGTGTATACACAAAACTCAATATATATGTGTGGATTAAAACATCTTAAACCATACAAGTTGTACCGCACAAGGCGGTGGCGGAAGTTTCAGAATAGGAAACTTATAGGAGAGCTTGGTTGTTGTGAATCACAGATGGCAGAGTGAATCCACTGATGGACTGAAAGGCGGTTGGAGTTGTGTTTAACTAGTGTAGTGTAATGTATTGTAGTTGTAGTTTTAGTTTGTGGTAGTGTAGTGTTAGTGTTGGTGTTGGTGTTAGTGTTAGTGTTTGCGCTAGTGTAGTGTAGCGCAGTGTAGTGTAGCGTAGTGTAGTGTAGTGAAATTAGTCTGAGTGTAGCCTAGTGTAGTGTAATTAGTGTAAGTGTAGCAGTGTAGTGTAGTGTAGTGTAGTGTAATAAGTGTAAGTGTAGTGTAGTGCAATGCAGTGCAGTGTAGTGTAGCGTCGTGCAGTGTAGCGTAATGTAGTGAAGGTGTAGTTGTTGTTGTAGTTGTAGCTGTAGTTGTACTGTAATGTAGTGTAGTGGAGTGTAGTGTAGTGGTTGTAGCTGAAACTGCTACAAAACGATCCTTCTTGCTCACTTTTGACAAGGTCCACAATCCCTTGCGCCTGCCACGCGAAACGACATCTGAACTTCCAAAAGTGGTCCGAACCCCTGGTGTTTTTTTAACATTTTGCCTTCGAAATGTGCTTCGCGCCACAACGGCGTGCACTTTTCCAACATCGCAACTTCCAAAAGTGCTCCGCGGCTGAGGTGTTTTGTACATTTTGACTTCGACATGTGCTTCGTGCCACAACAGTGATTTGTCGACATCTCAACTTCTAAAAGTGCTCTGAATGTGGTGTGTTTTGTACATGTTGACTTCGAGATGTGCTTCGCGCCACAACGGCGTGCACTTTTTAAGCATCTCAACTTCCAAAAGTTCTAAAAGTTCTTTGAGCCCATCAGTTTTCAACACCTTTGACTTCGAAATATGCTTCGGGCCACAACGGCGTGCACTTTTTCGACAGCTCAACTTCCAAAAGTGTTCCGAACGTGAGGTACTTTTAGCTGTTTCACTTCCAAATGTGCTTCGCGCCATAACGGCGTGCAACTTTTCATCTCTCATCTGGCCAGATGGCTCCGCACCCGCCGCTTTACCGAGCCTACTTTTCCACCCTCTGGAGCCACAAACCATTGGACAAACGCAGTGTTTCGCGACTTTCCTACCTTTTCGCGTACCTGCATCTTCTTTCTCATTATTCTTTCTCTTCTCTCATCTTCTCTCTTTTGCTCTTCTCCTCTCTGACTCTTCCCACCTCTGCTTTTCCATCTGTCCATATTGTCGGAAGTTTGATTTCTAAACTTCCTTCAGTTAAAACCATAGATACTTTACGTATATATTTAATATATATGTATATAATTTTTATATATATATATATAACGTGTAAACAAATAAATATATATTTATATATATAACGTGTATATATATAATACTGTTTACACATTTTAGTATATATATATATTTATGTCTGTGTATATATTTATGTATTTATATATATATATATATTCATTATCATATACCCTTTATTTATATGTATATATATACATATATACACATAAATACATGTATACATATTTGCATATATATACATTTGTACATATATACATATATACATATATACATATATACATATATACATATGTACATATTTTCACATTTACGTATTTACATATATACATATATACATATATATATACATACATATTGTGTTACCTAAGTTTTACATACCTAATATGATGTGTGTTTTCTGTATCTATAAAACCTGATATAGGTGGTTTAAACCAATGTAACTCAAAACTAATCAAAGATCGGTTCTTGTGGTGGGACATTTGATCATTCTTTTGTGCTCTTTAGCGTGTTGAGGGCTTCGATCGACATGGTATTCCATACACTTTCACATAATGTCATATTATATATAATATATATATATATATAGATAGATAGTCTAAACGTGCCAAGACTTTATTCATCAACGCATAGCAATCACCAGAACATCCGTCTAGAAACAGAATTTTTGAAGACTGCCAAAGCTCAACCAACTATTAATTTTAATTAAATTGTGGAGAAGAAGTTGGCGAAGTAGATTGAAGCATGTTTTTTTAAATACAACATTGTATTTGCACCATTACTTGCAGTAACATCATGCATATAGTATACTACCTTAAATGTATATATATATATACTATGCTACTTTTTGTATTTACATATGTATATATATACACATATACATATATATATATATATGTACACAATTTTCATAGTACCATTCCTAATTAATTACTGCTTTACTGAACTGTTTGCTACAATGTTTGCACCCACGTTTGCTATAGTTTCTTGGAATCTTCGTTCCGTGGTATACGCTGGTACTTTACAACGGTTTTGACCATCTCAAGAAGGGATTGCTCCAGCTTGACTCAGTGAGTCAGACCCAAGTATGTTGATAAGTGGCGACAGTGAAATGCATCAAGAGAAAGGGATACAGATATGATATGTATGTATATATATATATATAACTGTGTATCTGTATTTTACTTAATTGTATATACAAATGTATTTGTACCAGTAGTACGGTGGCGGAAGTTTCAAAAATAGGAAACCTATAGGAGAGATTGGTTGTTGTGAATCACGGATGGCAGAGCGAATCCACTGATGGACCGAAAGGTGGTTGGAGCTGTGTTTTTTGGAGTGGCTGCAATGGTTGCAGTGGTCACCTGGTCGTTCACCTCACCCACAACTGCTGGATGTAGTGTGGTGTGGTGCAGCTGTAGTTGTAGTTGTAGCGTAGTGGAGTTGTAGTTGTGGTGTAGTGTAACTAGTGTAGTGTAGTTGCAGTTGCAATTGTGGTGGTGTAATGAGTGTAGCGTAATGTAATGTAATGCAATGTGGGGTAGGGTAGGGTAGTGTAGTGTAGTGTAATTGAGTGTAGTGTTGTGTGGTGTGGTGTAGTGTGGTGAAGTGTAGAGTAGTGTAGTATAATGCAAGTAGTGTAGTGTAGTGTAGTGTAGTGTAGTAAAGTGTGTAGTGTGTAGTGTAGAGTAGCGTAGCGTGGTGTATGCAGTTAGTGTAGCGCAGTTGTAGTTGTAGTTGTAGTTGTAGGTAGGGTAGTGTAGTGTAGTGTAGTTGAGTGTAGTGTAGTGTAGTGTAGTGTAGTGTAATGCAATTAGTGTAGTGTAGTGTGTAGTGTAGTGTGTTGTGTAGTGTGTAGTGTGTTGTGTGTGTTGTGTGTAGTGTGTTGTGTAGTGTGTTGTGTAGTGTGTTGTGTAGTGTAGTGTGTTGTGTAGTGTAGTGTAGTATGGTGTAATGCAATTAGTGTAGTGTAGTTGTAGTTGTAGTGTGGTGTAGTGTAATGTAGTGCAGTGCAGTGTAATTGAGTGTAGTGGAGTGTAGTGTAGTGTAGTGGAATGTAGTGTAGTGTAGCTGAAGTGCAGTTTAGTGGAGTGTAGTGTAATGTAGTGTAGTGGAATGTAGTGTAGTGTAGTGTAATGTAGTGGAGTGTAGTGTAGTATAATGTAGTGTAGTGGAATGTAGTGTAGTGTAGTGTAGCGTAGCGTAGCGTAGCGTCGTGTGTGTAGTGTAGTGTCGTGTCGTGTCGTGTCGTGTCGTGTCGTGTCGTGTCGTGTCGTGTCGTGTCGTGTCGTGTCGTGTCGTGTAGTGTAGTGTAGTGTAGTGTAGTGTAGTGTAGTGTAGTGTAGTGTAGTGTAGTGTGGTGGTGTAATTGAGTGTAATTTGGTGTAATTGAGTGTAATTGAGTGTAATTGAGTGTAATTGAGTGTAATTGAGTGTAATTGAGTGTAACTGAGTGTAACTGAGTGTAGTGGATTGTAGTGGACTGTAGTGTAGTAGTGTAGTGGACTGTACTGAAGGTGTAGTTGTAGTTGTAGTGTAGTGTATTGGAGTGTAGTGGTGGTTGTAGTTGAAAATATTGAAAATTTACAAACCCTCACCTTTTGTTCACTTTTGACAAGGTCCACAATCCCTTGCGCCTGCCACGCGAAACGACATCTGAACTTCCAAAAGTGGTCCGAATCCCTGGTGTTTTTTTAACATTTTGACTTCGTAATGTGCTTCGCGCCACAACGGCGTGCACTTTTCCAACATCGCAACTTCTCCGAACTTTGGTGTTTTGTACATGTTGACTTCGAGATGTGCTTCGCGCCACAACGGTGTGCACTTTTTCGACATCTCAACTTCCAAAAGTGCTCCAGACCTGGTGTGTTTAGTACATTTTGACTTCGAAATGTGCTTCGCGCCACAACGGCGTGCACTTTTTCGACATCTCAACTTCCAAAAGTGGTCCGAGAATGGTGTGGTTTGTACATTTTGACTTCGAAATGTGCTTCGCGCCAGAACGGCGTGCAATTTTTCATCTCTCAGCTCCGCACCCGCCGCTTTAGCGAGCCTACTTGTCGACCCTCCGGAGCCACAAATCATTAGAAAAACACAGTGTTTTGCGACTGTCCTACCTTTTCGGAGCATCTGCATCTTCTTTCTTCTGATTCTTTCTCTTCTCTGATCTTCTCTCTTCTACTCTTCTCTTCTCCCTGACTCTTCCCATCTCTGCTTTTCATCTGTCCATATTGTCGGAAGTTTGACTTTTAAACTTCCTTCGACTATATATATATATATATGTACAGATTGACCAAAATTATATAATGTATACACTACGTACTTACTTTTACATGCACATCACACATGGTTACACCCTGAATCCAAAGGAACCTTGAGGCTTCAAACCAAGGCAATCATATGGTTCATTTTTTTTGATCACGACAATACATTTCCAAAGATGAGATAATTTAGATTCATTCCCTTAAAAAATCTCCAATTATTGGATGAAATTAAACGTAGCAATGGGAAATCCACTATAAAATGGAGGTTCCTAGCTGGGAAAATCATGGAACTAAATAGGCTATTTTCCAGCTAGTTCGAGTTGATGACTGGAGGGCAAATTGGATTCTACTACCACCATCATATGCCGATCCCATTGGATTCACACCCCAAGCACCTCAGAAGGCACTCGGATCCCCAGGGACTGTTTAATGCAACATTTAAGCATGAATATTCAATTATCAGACTCATTCACATGACGTTAATCTTAATTTGCCATATTTCAGGTCAATATATACAGCTGACTGTATGTATATATATATATGTATACGCATAAATATGTATGCATATATATATATATATTCATGTATTCATGTACACATACAAACACATACATATACATATCATGTTTAACAACGCATGACGTGGCTCGGCGATGACATCGAGGTGCGATCGCTGGAGGAGGCCCAGGATTTACGCGCGCACCTGGAGAACCAGGCCACCTGCGGCCACCTGCGGCTACCTGCGGCCACCTGCGTCCTGCCAGGGCGGTTTAGTCCATGGTTTGAAACTAACCAACTACAATGTGGGGCCCCTAAACGATAGCTAAAGCTGGTAACTCCAATAATTATGGTTTATGAACGTTTATGACAACTTATGCCTATGGTTCATGGATGTTAATGGGGATTACAAACCATTTTATAACATCTTATAACGGGGGGGGGCACATTGTAGGGATATGTGGGTTTCTCAAGTCACGGGGGATCCCCGGTCGTCACCATGGGTTAACCTATACTAAGTCATGGTCATCCATGACTTGGATGATATGCGGGTACCCCGATGACTAGAGAAACCTCTATGTCTATATAAAGCTACAATTAAGTGGAACGTTTAAGCCTAACACATGGTGAGGATCCATCGGATATGAATGGGACTTGTTGATGATTCATAACTCACCATCTAGGGATCCCTTGTTTTTTGCACGCCGGAGCATGGGAACAGATGGGGAGGAAAATGTTTAGGGTTTCCTGCTGGGAACATGATCAAATTAAATGCTGGATTTATGTTTGATATACGGACGGTTTGAAACATGATATTGTAAATGTAGTATATGACATGAATTTGATACAGTTTGAAAAACAACATTTGTTTTTGTAATTCAATCACCAGGTTCTTGATCAGTTGTCACATGATGAGAATGACATCTTTAGGTATCATAGTCCAACGGAGTCAAGTTATTATATAATCCATATATTATATTTTTTAAAAAATGTTTTTCGTATTTCAATTTCACAAGAGATCAGTTACTCATTTCCGTTGCCATTTGGAATACATCATGGTGATGCACAGTGAGGATTTGACATCATTGTGTTACTCAACTCTTTACCTTCTCATCATTTTTTGTTGATATTACTGGCCCTAGATAGCCCTAATGTCAGCTAGGGTCATAATATGTCATCATCCTAAGCAACTGCCAGTGACGCCGTGCCGTTGATAAATCCTCGTTTTTGCTGGTGAAATTCCAGTTGTGGTCAGACCCATGTTTTTTTGGTTGAGTAGCTAGCAAACTGACTGCATGAAAAGCGCAACTTTTGGGTTGAGTCACATCGCATTTTTTGGCAATAAATCAATACCTGGTAGTTGCAAAATGGCCAGGTGTCAAGGCACCGGGTGGACAGCACAGGTCGGGGACTCAAGTGGTGATACTAAAAGGATGCCGCCAGCAGCAGTTGCCTTCACGTCAGGATATCTATCCGAATCTTCCCCAGTGACTGGTATCGGTATATCCCAGAGATTTATTTTAGCTGGTTGGTGGTTTGGAACATGACTTTTATTTTTCCAGATATTGGGAAGTTCATCATCCCAACTCACGAACTCATATTTTTCAGACGGGTAGGTCAACCACCAAACAGATAGGCATGTGAGTTTTTGTCACAAGCTCAGGTGAATGGCTTGAAGTGGCATTTGGGCCCTCGCAGGATCCTTCGGGGCCGACAAGGGTGTTTTTGACCTCACGACATGCCATGACTATGGGCATGAATTGCGGGCAAATAGATGGAAATTGTCTGAACAAGGTCAAATACCCTCATCTTTGAGATGTGTGGTGCTTAAATTTTTATATATAACTATATATATATATTTATTTATTTACAAATGCACATATATATATATACAAATATATGCATGAGTATCCCGAAACTGATATCCCATGATATCCGATTTATCCTTGGCAGAATCTCCGCACATGCTTAAATAGCTAGTGTCATCGTTCCTCTATGTTATCCAAAAAATGTTGGACAAACTGTTCTTTGTTTTTTCTCTATTTATTCCCTATAGTTCCTCTATTGATGGTTAAATTCCATATTGTTGCTTAAATACACATTGACGGTTAAATTAAACAATCTTGAACACATGTTGTTTGTTGAATTTCCATTGGTTAAATGCCTATTGACATCCCATCTCCGTACGCACTGGTGCCAGCTGTTGCGTCCAGGAGGGACACAGTTGGCACTTTCGCGCTACTGTGGACGCGCGACGATTTCTTGGACGCACCTTGTCCTCGCGACAGGTGACGTGCATCCGCCAGGCAGGAGCCCACCAGGTGGTGCAAAGAATTGTTGTTACCCTCTGGTAATTTGTTACATAACTATTGAACATGGCCCATATATAGTTGATTTACCGAACTTAAAGATGGTGATTTCGATAGCTATGTTAAATTACCAGAGGGTATTTCAAGATGGATGGTTACCTTTTGGTAAACTAACATAGACCCTGAACATAGCCATTTTTTAGTGGAAACGCACCCTCCAAGCCCCTACATGACAGGGTCTATGTTAATTTACTGCAGGGTATATCTACTTGACAATGGATGTTGATATATCCATAGTTAGCGGATTGTTATAACAATAACTATATACTTAGTCAATTTACATGTAATAAGTATATCAGTATATCTATAGTTAATGGATTTTGATGGTATATAACAAACCGTCGATGGGGATATCATCGTGATATATATATATATGTGTATATATATATATATATATATATGTGTGTGTGTGTTTCCTACGATGGAAGATCCCCAGTCGTCATCATGGTTGTTTCAATACCAAGATGGTCATCGACTTGGATGATGCAAGGGGGAACGCCCCCCGACTTAGGAAACCTGCAGATAGGTGTTTAACCATTCAAATACTGGTTGGTGGTTTGGAACATGGCTTTTATTTTTCCATTCAGTTGGGAATTTCATCATCCCAACTGACGAACTCAATCATTTTTCAGAGGGGTAGGTCAACCACCAGCCAGGTTAACTATCATTTACTATGGAAAATCACCATTTTTTATGGGTAAATCCACTATTTCTATGGCCATTTAATAGGTGTTTATCCATCAACAATGATTGAACAGGCCATGGAGGTTGTTGCATGTAATCAGATTGGATCTAGTGGAGCTTTTTTTTCGGGATTGAATGGGGATATGATGGATATGATGGGGTATACCCTCCTATTATCAAACATGGCTGGAAAATCTCAAAATAAATGGGCATTGAAGTGGACAAACATCTACAGACGGAATTAAAACATTGCCATGCTTGATCACCAAAGGATTTTTCATCAAGCTTTATGGTAACTATAGTTATTGTTAGATTGGGAAGCAACCAATAAAACAAACTTGCGGGAGAATGGCATTTTGTAGCTCCTTGGAAGGGTAATGAGGGCTGATCATAGGGGATATTGGCAAGCACCACCGACAAATGAGGTTTGAGACATTGGATAATACCATTTGGGGCCCGCAAGGACGGTGTAAGTTGCTTATAATTAGGCTAATTAGGATGGATTTAGCACTGACCTATCATGATATATCTACACTTGGATGGGTGAGCATAAACAAACATTATGATTGGGGGGCCACTTGGGCAGCTCTGGCAATCAGACATGACAATGGGAAATTCTGTGGTTTCAGGTGGTCTTTTGATAGAAATTAAGACATCCGTAGAAACGGTCTTGCCACTGCCTACTTAGATTGCCAGCTTGTATTTCCGCAGTTAGATGTTTGGACAATTCTCTGAGTATCTATGAAGTGATAGGCAGTTTCATTGCTTGCTGTGATACATGTCCTTTGGACCAATGTACGCAGGTGTTTGGATACACAACAGACTTGGCTCACTCAGCAGTGCTGGTGTCTCTAACATCGAGGTAGCCAAGGTATGGGTCATTTTTTTAGACGCTGTGACTGTCTGTGACTCTCAATGTGTTGTTTGCATTAGAAAATGTTACCGCTTGTTCCTTTAAGATACAGTGTTGTTGTATATCCTGTGTCGTTGCTCGAACATCCTTGTTCATTCTGTGGGACAGACAGATGACCATGGCTTGCGCTTGCAGTGGTTGTGGCTCTGAATGATGCCGACATGCGGACATGCGCCCAATATCATCAGGGTTATACATGTGCGCAACCGAACGTTTCTGTAAAAAACATGAGATTGTCATATGCCTTTCGCCAGACTTCAAGAACATGTGGACACTAGACTCTCGACTCTCAACTTCAAGGACAAATGCAAACCCTTGCTTTTGAAGGTAAGTTTCACTTCTCCCAATGTAGAGGATTCACCTAATTGGTCTAAAGTTCGAAAGTTGATTGCATTTGTTTTCATCTATACCCTTGATGATTTTTAGTTACAATACATGCAGTTCTCAAGCTATATTTGTCAATCTGTTGTGCTTGTTTTTGTCATGTGCTCAAAGCAAATCAGGAGATCTACAGCAGCTACTCTAGATTTGCCCATCGCTTGTGTTTTCAAATCTCATCTTCAAGCCTCATGTCCCTCTAGCTACCCAATATGCCTTAATTTTGTGTGATTCAAAAATAATCTCTGAACTTCAAACATTAACCAACACTCCCAAAACAAATTGTTTTCCAAGACACAAATTTGAACTATCTCCCTAACACCTGACCCCTATATCCCCCAAATTGCTTATAAATGATTTCTAGATTTTTGTGGATTCAAGAGTTTCAAACCTCCCCCGACCCTCCACCCGGTCCTTTTTAAAGGCCCCCCGCGTCGCGTTGCTTGCGCCATGGCTGGCCTGGTGGATTGGTCGCCTCTGCGGCACCAGCGGCACTCGGCACATCTGAAGACGGAGCCCAGCCTGGCGAAGACGGCCGAGGCAGCTGGGGATGTTGAGCAATGGGAATATTTGATATTTATATATATAGATACATACTGGTTGGTGGTTTTAAACATTTTCCATAATATATGGGATAATCCTTCCCATTGACTAATATGTTTCAACATGGTTAAAACCACCAACCAGATCAGATATACAATGGGAATATGACTTTATTGGGAATATATATATATATATATTTGTTTATTTATTATTTATTTATTTATTTACTTATGGCATCATGGGGGTATCATGGGAATATATAATCGATGGACTATTATGGACCAACCAATATGGGGGGAATCGTTTTTTTTTCCCGAGAGCGTCTGAGCGCAGGGTTCTTCCAATAGTGGGGGTCTGTATCTCACCTTCTCATCTTCACACCTTCTCATCTTCACATCTACTCATCTTCACATCTGCTCATCTTCACATCTGCTCATCTTCACATCTGCTCATCTTCACATCTGCTCATCTTCACATCTGCTCATCTTCATATCTTCTCTCACATCTTCTCTCACATCTTCTCTCATCTGCTCATCTTTCTTCATATCTTCTCTCACATCTTCTCTCACATCTGCTCATCTTCACATCTGCTCATCTTCACATCTGCTCATCTTCACATCTGCTCATCTTCAAACATCTTCTCTCTTCACATCTGCTCATCTTCACATCTTCTCTCACATCTTCTCTCACATCTGCTCATCTTCACATCTTCTCTCACATCTGCTCATCTTCACATCTGCTCATCTTCACATCTGCTCATCTTCACATCTTCTTCACATATTCTCACATCTTCTCTCACATCTGCTCATCTTCACATCTTCTCTCACATCTGCTCATCTTCACATCTGCTCATCTTCACACCTTCTCTCTCGCTCTCTCGCCTTCTTTATCTTTCTCTCTTTAGGCCGAGGGTGGTACCGGCGGCGAGTCACGAAACGGCAACCCTTTCGCACGAAATGAGGGTCGATCGGCAAAAACTGAGGTAAAATTGCGATTTGACTTGTCCGGAGCAACCCTTTCGCACGAAATGAGGGTCGATCGGCAAAAACTGAGGTAAAATTGTTGACTTGTGCCGGAGCAACCCTTTCGCACGAAATGAGGGTCGATCGGCAAAAACTGAGGTAAAATTGCGATTTGACTTGTGCCGGAGCAGCCCTTTCGCACGAAATGAGGGTCGATCGGCAAAAACTGAGGTAAAATTGCGATTTGACTTGTGCTGGAGCAACCCTTTCGCACGAAATGAGCGTCGATCGGCAAAAACTGAGGTAAAATTGCGATTTTACTTGCATGTGCCGGAGCAACCCTTTCGCACGAAATGATGGTCGATCGGCAAAAACTGAGGTAAAATTGCGATTTGACTTGTGCTGGAGCAACCCTTTCGCACGAAATGAGGTAAAATTGGATCGATCGGCAAAAACTGAGGTAAAATTGCGATTTTTCGTGTGCTGGAGTAACTTTTTCGCACGCAAAGAGGTTTGTGTGTACGAGCGTTTCTGTGTAAAGATGTTTGTGTGTAAAAGTGTTCTGTGTGTAAACGTGCATCTGTTTAAAAGTGTTTGTGTGTAAAAGCTTCTGTGTGTAAAAGTGTTTGTGTGTAAACGTGTTTGTGTGTCGGAGTGTTTCGGTGTAAAGATGTTTGTGTGTAAAAGTGTTTGTGTGTACAAGTGCATCTGTGTAAAAGTGTTTGTGTGTCAAAGCTTCTGTGTGTAAAAGCAGCTCCTGTGTGTAAAAGGGTCTGTGTGTAAAAGTGTCTGTGTGTAAACGTGTCTGTGTGTAAAAGTGTCTGTGTAAAAGCGTCTGTGTGTAAAAGCTTCTGTATGTAAAAGCTTCTGTATGTAAAAACTTCTGTGGGTAAAAGCTTTGTGTGTAAAAGCGTCTGTGTAAAAGCTTCTGTGTGTAAAAGCTTCTGTGTGTAAAAGTGTTTGCGATGCAAACTATTGTCTTGCACTTCTCACTATTTTGTCTTGATACTCCTCTTCTCGACTGCCTATATAACACATCTTTCATATATTGTTTCTAAAATTGTGTCTCCATACTAACAAGAGAAGACCCTGCTCCTCTACGCTCTCGGGCCATCCGTCGTCTAGTTGTTATTGGAATAGCATCATGGGAATGTCATGTGATCAAAAATGAATATACTGAACATATCTAAGTGTGAATCTAAATCAACAAAATAAGTGCGATGTTAAAGGACTAAAAAGAGGGAATGATATGGGAACATTTATCGACAATATAACGGGGTGTTAAGGGAATATAATGGGAATATATAGTATAAGAACCAAGCAATATGGGGAATGTGAGATATGATGGGAATATCAATGGGATACTAATGGAATATTGGTGGGATGTCAAATATTTTTGGGGATATTGAGAATGATCATGGATACTGATATGTAGATACATAATAACACGTACAGCATCATGTACATAACAATATTATATGTTTTGAACATGTTAATGGGGATAATGGATATTTAAGCAACAATGTGTACCATGGATTGTTATTGGTATCGTCCATGTAGAACATAATTAACATATAAGTTATCACTGGTTTAAGCAACAATATGTACCAAAACATATATGCACATATTTAGATAGGAATGAATGGGATATTATAAATGGGGCTAGCAACAATGATGATGGGGGTATTCAGCATCAACAAAGATACTGATACTGTAGATGGGGGTATTGATAAGCAACAAGTGACCATATGAGGTATTAACCAACCATGATAAGCCGACACTATTGGTCATATCATGGTAATACAATGTAATGTAGATAGGCATTGATGGGGTATGATATGAAATCCAAATGATATCAGGAAATGCCAGCCAATATAATGGGAATGTGCATGGGATACTATACTAATGGGATGAGATTTGGGCTTGCTATACAACACTTAAATATAATGGGAATACGATGTGAATATATATATATATACACATACTATTTGGTATGAAGGCTGATACCTTCCATCCTTCCAGTTGAGTTTGTGGTCTGTCATATTGTATGTCCATATCAGAACATACTTGGATGGCAAATTCCACTCTATTTACCGTAGTAAAAATGAATCTGACAGACTTGCAAACAGAGATTTGAAAACACCAAGCAAAATAACACAAACCCATTACACAAGCTTACTTCGGAGCAGCCATCCAAATGGGGGCTTATACGTCAGAAATTGGGGCGATACCAACAAGCGTGGGGGACCATGACATTCACAAACCAACCATGGAATTTGCTCAAGCAAAGACTGGGGAGTGACTCCCCAGTTTGACAACACTGAATGAGGCTTTTGCTGATGCTCCATGAAGGCATGTTTATACAGCTGCAATTTTTGGAAATATTCTATTGGCATCTTCCAGCAGAATAAGATAGATGCTAGAAACAAGTGATTTTCCATTTGTTTTTTGAGGGTTCTCTATATAGATTTTCACAAAGGTGCCACTCCTCCTCTTCCTCCTCTTCCTTTTCTTCTTATCCCTCCTCCTTTTCCTCCGAACACAATATCGCCAGCTCCGGATGCTGTGGGGCACGCCTGGACCTGAACACCATATCGCCAGCTCCGGATGCTGTGGGGCACGCCTGGACCCGAACACCATATCGCCAGCTTCGGAACACATGCCAGAGAGAATGAATGTCAGAGCATTTGCTAGATAGAATGAGAGAATAGATGCCTGTCAGAACAGATGCCAGATAGAATCCACAAAGAGTGTCAGAATATATGCCAGAAAGCATGTCAGAATATATGCCAGATAGAATGTCAGATAGAATGTCAGAGCATATGTCAGAAAACATGTCAGATAGAATGTCAGAAATATATATATCTTTATATATGCCTGCCATATATACTTAGGCAGAATGACAGAAACTTGGACAGAATGTTGTGTCAGGGCGGGGATCATTCGAAGAAAATTATTACTGTATCTTATTATCTTGTGTATCTTCACTGGAGGCTCCCGTAAAGTAATTAACACAGCTTTGAAACATCATCCTTTTTCAGAGGTAAACCATCTACAAATGATCTATTTTCCATACTGCGGAAGCATTAGGGTCGGCCTGGGATGACCGCAAGGGGAGCCTTCGACGCACCAAGAGCGAAGCCAACTATGCCACGGTGCAGATGGGGAGCCGACCGGGATTGGGAAAATTGTATTGACATCTTCATGAGCAACCCTCAAGACGACTGGAGAATCAAGAAAACATTATAATAGTATATGGTCCAGCGTTCCAACCCCCCCGGCCATGGTCATGGGTCAGCCATAGTACTGTCCCCCTTCCCCCCTGTGGTGTGGTGGGGTGTGGTACTGTCCCCCTCCCCCCCTTGTGGTGTGGTGGGGGTGTGGTATGGTATGTTGTGTTTGTATGGTGTTTATGGTCGGTTTGGTATGGCATGTTTGGAATGTATGGTATGTTTGGTATGTATGGTAAGTATAGTATGTAAGTCTGTTGGGTATGGTATGTTTGATGTGACAGTATGTATGGTTTGTATGGTATGAATGGTTACTATGATGGGTCTGGAATGTTTGCTATGTAAGGTAGGTATGGTATGTATGGCATGTATGTTTGGTATTGTATGTATGGTAGGTGTGGTAAATGTGTTTCACATGTATGGTATGTGTGGTATGTATGATAGGTATGATGGGTATGATAGGTATGATAGGTATGATAGGTATGGTATGTATGGTCAAAGTTCGTATGGTATGTATGGTATGTATGGTATCATTGGAAAGTATGGTAAGTACGGTATATGTTAAACTGTTAAACACATGTAGTGTTGTGAGAGTACACAGGTACAGTAGTAAATAGGAAGTATATACATAGCACATGTATATATGACTATAGGTAGCACGTAGGTACTTTGAGGGAGTATGTGTGCTACGTAGGTCTTCTAAAAGATAGCATGTACCTAGTAAATGCGAGGCTGGTAGTCAGAAATGCTGCAATGACCTAGCAAATACGAGGCTGGACCTCAGAAATGCTGCCAATAGCTTGCAAATACAAGGGAAGGGGTGCTACCTGGGGACCCATGCCCATGGGGGGGTAGGAACACGGAACACGAGACCATATATAATTATTAAGTGTGAGTTAAAACCTAAAAACGGATATGAGGTCAAGATAAAAACATCTACGCTTACGATTGAACATGATGGCCGGATCTCAACAGAAAGGACTGCGAGAAAGAGACAATCCCATGATCTAAACATGAATCAACTTCAGTTAGCTGTGAACACGAACATGATGATGAACTCGTGATTTAGGGGTAACCAGTTTCCGACAAACCCTAGGTTTTATATAGATCAAACATGTCCACCTACCGCAAACTGTTTGGCATTGGGCCTGTGGCTAGGTTCGTGCCGTGCATGGTAAACTCTTCGCCTCACAGTTGTTGCACTGCAACCCTTTGCAACGTTGTGTGTACACATATACACATATATATAATTTTATATTTATATATATAATTATGATACTGTATATACAATTTAGAGGGTTTGCGGATGTTTTGGGTTCGGATGGTTTGCCAATGGAGTTTCTTTGCATGTTTGGTAGTCACAATATGATTCATGTAATTATATACTGTATGATATATACGTGAAGGTGTAAAGACAAACTGTAAAATTGGTTTCCATCGGGAAACCGACCATTAATTTGATGTTCTGATTTACTTCAATCCTGTACAGCTACCCAAGTGTAAACTGGAATTGGAGTATTCAGCATTTTTACATGGCTTGTAGGACAAAAACTATCGCGACTGAAACCCACTTCTTTTCTCTGTGTATATCAGTTCGATTCACGTTGCTATTTTTTTGATATGTTTTGGTTCATCTGAAAGTCCTGGACAGGTAACCAACTATATAACCATTATGCTTCAAACTTATCCAACTTGGATAGACCAAATATTACGGATGTTTGATATCCCGCATTTTTGCTACACACTGATTCCCTCCCCCGCCTCATTCATTGTCTGAAGTGTTTGTCTCTACATGCTTCAAAAAAATCCAGTTGAAGTACGAAAACACATGAATCCTGGATATAGTTGGATGTTTTTGTTGACCCATATGATTGTGAATCTAAAATAACAAAGTATAGCTGGATGTTTTGTTTCTTCCCAGTCATGGTTTCTTGTGATAGGCAACTTGACCCATCTTGGTACGATGATGAGGCGCCTGCGCGGCATCAGACGGTGATCACCGATCCCAAATTCCTGGAAGAGCTCAGGACTGTGTGTCAAATGTGAAGTTTAGGCCTTAAAAAAGGCTCAAAATAGACTACTGCAATGACTACCAAGTCTGGTAAATATAAACAAACACATGTATATATATATATATACATATATACATACACATACAATATATACATACAATGTAGACTGAGGGAATGGATTAAAAATCTCGATTTTCCCTTCGCAAATCGCAGGAAATTGAAGGAGGCCCGAGCCAAGGCCATCTGGGATTGAAATGGAAGAGATTGGAAACGCACTTCGCAAGCGTAAACAAAAAACTGAGTATATACAGGTACCAACAAGTATCAACAAATTATGAGTTAAGTGATTTGAAACCCTCACTTAAAGTCACAAAGTGGATCGGATGTACTCAAGATTCAACTCACAAGAAATGCAGATGTTTTATCCACCGTGACATGAGGATACTTTGGGATCTGGGTTATGATTGGTTTGTCCCCCCAAAATCACCATGTTAACAGGCAAAATGGCGATCAGCCTTTCGATTCCATTGCTAATTGCCATTTTTTTTACATATGTGGACATCCATACACTGTTTATATCAGGCAACCCTTGAAAGGTGCCCTTGGACGCCCACTTGTTCATCGAGCCATCAGGTCCATAGGGCAATAGGTTCAGGTTCAGACCAGCCAACCATGATATGTTTGATCCGCGTTTGTCGGCTCAATTTGAAGCTTTGAGTTTTCTCTTGATGGGTCTTTATTACAGATCCAGCTTATTTCCTTGGCATCTTACAGACTTGTTATATGTTCACCCCCATCATCCTTGGTTGGTCAATGTTGGTCATCCCCTCCACAAGGTAGATCATTCTATTGGTGGTCAGATTCCACATGTTTACCCTCTAGCAAACCAATGTCGATGTGGAAAGCCATGTGAAAACCCAGCATATTGTAAGATCAGTGTCAATGCGAAACACCGTATATATGTTTTTTTCCCGCATATATGTTTGTGACTTTACGAGAGAATACCTCCAATGCTTTACCTCTTGTGTCCCATCCTTGTTTCCCCATGTTCATCATTTTTTTCTGTGCTGAAACTCCAAATTCAGACATCGAAGAAACATTTACAAAAGTGCCATTTTCCTCATATTCTCCTCATATTCTGGTGGAATGTTACCATTTTTCCCATGCGTTTTCTATCCTTCTGGGGGGCCTGTCCCATGTCGCCCCAACCATCGCCGCGTCCCACGGCCAGGCGCCGAGCTCGCCGGTGGCGCAGCTGAAGGCCACGGAGTCGGAGGAGATCAGTGCCCAGCTGCCGGAGGAGGGCTGGAGACCTGGAAAAACGTGACGTGACCGGCCGGAAGCTGATCAAAATAATAGCATATTATCTGGTTGGTGGTCGGGAACATTTTATATGTTCCATAATATATGGGATACTCCTTCCCATTGACTAATATTTTTCAGACGGGTTCAAACCACCAACCAGTATAGTATTTATAGATAGCCTGATATAATAGTATAATCCCTGATTGTAATTTAGTATATTATGTATTCATATAATGATCCCTGATTATAATATAAATGTATATCCTGATAGAATTATCCTAGTATGTATTGTATTCGGATCCTGATCATAACAGTATATTATTGTATGTATGTACTGATACTAATGTAATCATGGAATGTATATCCTGATGTAATATTAACCATAATATGGCTATATTACTGTATATGAGATTATAACATCAGATATAGTATGGTAATTTACTGTTATATACTGATACTAATGTAATAATGAAATGTATATCTTGATTATAATATCATAATGGCATATTGTAGTATATAACTGGTATATCAATGGTATGTAATTTCCTGTTTATATCATGAAATTGAATTATGAATGGATATCTATCTATATATATATATATACTAGTGTGGAATTACTAATGGACACTGAGCACCTTATGATCATTATAATAGTATGTGATGATGGTATTTACTGGTTTCACATGATGATTATCCCATTATACTAGTGAATCATCCAGTGTTTCATATTATACTAATGGTCTATACTTGTAACTCTCTCTATATATATATATATAGTAGTAGTTGGACCACGGCCTTTAGAAGGCCGTGGTGTTTTGTGGACATTGGAGGGGTGTGGTGGGGTGGGGTGGGGTGGGGTGGGGTGGGGCATGTATTAACGTTTAAGTGAACTTGCGGATGAAGGACATGCTACTGTGTGGCTGCTACTGTAAGTTCCCTTGAACTTTCCACTCATGCGGGCTCATGCGTCATGCTACGCCACTGTAAGTTCTCTTCAACTTTCCACTCATGCGTCATGCTACGCTACTGTAAGTTCTCTTGAACTTTCCACTCATGCGTCATGCAACGCTACTGTCAGTTCTCTTGAACTTTCCACTCATGCGTCATGCTATGCTACTGTAAGTTCTTTTGAACTTTCCAGTTATGCGTCACGCTACGCTATTGTAAGTTCTCTTGAGCTTTCCACTCATGCGTCATGCTATGCTACTGTAAGTTCTCTTGAACTTTCCACTTATGCGTCATGCTACGCTACTGTCAGTTCTCTTGAACTTTCCACTCAAGCGTCATGCTTCGCTACTGTAAGTTCTCTTGAACTTTTCACTCATGCGTCATGCTACGCTACTGTCAGTTTTCTTGAACTTTCCAACATCTCCGGGACCCAAACGTTGGACCGGTCCTGGAAGTCTTTAAAAGACTTCTTGCCAGCTCACATGGTTTTGAAACACAAAGACCGTGGGCATTCCACTTTGCACCCTTCAGTGACACAATATGTGTTCATGTGGTGCTGGCGTTGTAGCTTAGAAAATCCAGATCCTTACAGGTTCTTGGAAGCACTCGAAGCATCTCGAAGCGTTGCTCTGACCAAAAGGGGACTCAAAACATGTCAGGTCGAATTAGTTTCAGAATCGGCAAAAACACCAAGAATGGTAGTTTCGTCTAGGCGAAATGCCTGTTTTTGAAAAACTGCACCAGGATAAGGGGTTAACAGCCTTAAAAATCAAATCAAACAAATTCCTGTTGGCACGAGCACATCAAACATCATCCATGATACCCCGCTGATCACAAAAAAACCACGGCCTTCTAAAGGCCGTGCTCCTAGTTACTATTATTGTTTTTTATCATTATTATTTTGTTATTATGGTATATTACTTGTTTCACAATGGTTTCACATAATATGAATAATTATGAACCCAGTGTATAATAGCATTAGAGTGGTTTAATGGATAAAGATATTACATGATATTACTGTATCCAGTATATAAGATAGTGGGAATATAAGCATCTAACTTAAAGAACTGGGGGACCACAGGGTTTAGTCTATTTTGAATATTAACCATCCATTGTTAGGGGTATCTAACTTTGACCCATACCCATTTGACTGTCACAATATACGTGTACTGGATATAGTTTGATGATATAGTAACTATAATAGTAAGGATATATAGTATGATGATAGATACCTGGGATTATGATTAATCAGTATGTGCCAGGACATTAGTTGATATGATTGTGACTATTATAATGTAATAATGGTATAGTATATTGTATCGCAATATAGTATTGGTTTCTCTAATGGCTATAGTGACAAAAGTAAATGAGATATATATTGTAATACAGCATGTAAATATATAAAGTATACGGTTTCTGGTTTATAATGTAGTAGTATAATCCCATTGTAGTAGGGTCATCTGATTATGATAATGATAATTCCCAAAGAATGCATAAGATCCAATGATATTGCAACTTGACTTTTGTGATGCAATGATGGTAGCCTTGGTATATATACATATACATATATATATATATATCCCGATATTGATATCTCAATAAGTGTGTGTATATATATATATATTCAAGGTGGTTCCCCCGCATATAAGTTGGTAAACCAAAGTAACTACAGATGTATCTCCAATAAGCCTAGTTACAGATGTTTCTACCTTTCCAATTGTCCGTTTGGGTGTGTCTGAAAATGGGGACATCCATAAAATTGCCAATTATGTAAGGAAAGCTATGGTAGAATATGGTAAACCAATAGATTTAGGGATACACTATGATGGTAAAATGGGAGATGCCCCAAACCATCCCAAATTAGACCATGTTCGTATTGACACATATTGAAACGAATGATTTGGGGATCCCCCCATTTTAAGAAACATCCATTTGGGTCTGACTGAAAATATAGGGTCCCCCCAAAGCCAATGTATTATCATTATTGTTTCTGTTAAAGTGGCCATTTATGGGTATCCACCTTTTTCAAACACACGTTTACCACTATTACCCACCTTTATTCTCAACATTATCATTCATCACCCGCTGGCAACCATTTGACCAATCCTAACTTAGCCATACTTAATCCAATCAATCCTCAGCTACCCCGTATAGATAATCGACCATCTTCAATAACCAGAGACTTAACATATAACGAATATACATGTATGTATGTATATATATATGTGTATATACGTATAATATGCATACTTATGTATAATTTATATATATATATATGTATACATATATATATATATATATGTAGTATCCCAAAAAGAAATCACAGAGAAGACAGCATCCCATCTAAAAACAGAATGGGATCCCTCCTTTAGGGACTCTCTCGCTGCCAAGGATCTTCAGCGCCTCTGAGGAGCCCTTCACGCGGCGCAGCTGGCGGAAACGCGGCGGAACTGAGGAGGAGGCGCCGGTGGCCCAACCGCAATGGGTTTTAGGTTTGTTTGGTAAAACCCGATGAAAAATCATGAAAACATATGAAAACTATAGTTATGATATCTTGGAATATGTTTTAGTTGCAAACAATATTGTTTTAGTTACAAACAATATATAGCAATCTAATCAATTCATATTGTTTCGTCTGTACTGCTTCGAAACAAAATTAGGTAAGTAGGAAAACTACTGTTGAATAGGTGAATGATCTACTTTCATGGGCCCGTATCCATATGTTAGATCAAAGGGTCGCGAATGGGGTCCCCTCTGGTAATCAAGCATGGATTGCTGGACTCATTTACTTTGACGATTTTTTCATGATTTTTCCGTTTCCCATAGATATGGCCATTTATTATTATAATTGGTTATTCCTATGGGAGTATACATTCTATATACATTATATACATCGGGTTATAAGTACTTATAACTGGTAAAGGGCCACAACTGCATTCTACAAATCAAGATTTCCAAGCCATGTTAATTTCTTAGAAAGCAATGCGCCCAAACATATGAAATATTAATTAACTGTGGATTGGGGAAACTTCAGGTATGAGTGGATAAATTGAGAATAGAACGGGACGATACGTGGGGAAAATATGAAAGAATTGGGAACAAACACATAGAAGAAGTGGTCCATAGTATGGTTATTATTAACCACTTACTACATAGTATTACGGTAATGTGGGAGCGTTTAGACAGGGCAAAAAAAAACATCGTCCAAGCTATTGGTCGAGTTTAGGGAAACACATGGTGAAAGGTGGTCCCGTTGCATTTATATAGTGATTTTAGGAGATATGACATATTTAGTCATTTAGTGAATGCTTCCTTTACTCATCCATTTCTGGACCTAAAAATCTTCAAACAACTTTCAAACAATATCCCATTTTCTAGTTATTTGTATCCTTTTTTGGAATGTGTCTGAACCCTGGAAACTGGGGCATTTCTTCCAAATGATCATTTGCCGTGAAAGATTGATGCTTGTCCACTCGGAGGGTCATCCCATTTTGTAAGTGTTAGTACGGTTCACACGTCCCCAACGAATATTTGACTAATTGATCAGAGAAAATGGAATAAGCCAGGAATAATATGATGTCCTATAAAATCCAGAGACTCAGCATTGACTAGGGTCAATCTTTCCTAAGAAATTGAAGGAACCCTGCAAGGCGAGATGATGAACCTTGCACTGATGCCTTGGTTTTGCAGATCAACAATCTCTTAATGGCACTGAGAACTGCGGTGAAAGAACCGCTTGAGCCTCTTCGCTTCTGCAGGAGCCAGACCTTGTAGCTCGTGTGGCTTCTGACTGGGGTGTGGCTGCTGCTTGGCATCAGCTCCATGGTAACTGGTGTAACATGAAAAATCCTGCAGCAATAAAGATGGGGTAAATTCACCTGGAAACGTAGGGTTTCAATCAGAAAAACGGGAAGACAGGTGATCATGCGGTGAAACCATTCTTGAATGAGAATCTAGCATCAATCCTTGGGGATTTACCGACAACAAATGAGGATATAATTTGACATACACATCACCAATGTGGCAAAGGCAAAGAAAAAAACACTTATAAACCATAGATCTACTTTGACACCATCTTCTACCAGCTCTTGACATGCACCACATTGAGCGTGATGTTCAGGTTTACCACATTTGGACGTTACTTGTGTGATGCTCCCACTTCCTATTTGTATGTGCTCTGTTGATGTTAATTTAAGAGAAGCCTACGAATGGACTGTGCTAACAATTTCTTTGACATGCGGTGCAGATACAGACACAAAGACATGAAAAACTAGTGTATGTAAATATCTCACAATTCAACGCCATAGCTTGAATGCATTGTTTGAATTGTGCACATTGTCATAATTGTTGCAACATGTTAGGCTTCAGTATACAAACAATGCTCTACGCGCACCTTTATTCAAAGTCATGCTTTGCAGTGTGTAGGATAATATGTACAGTTTCGTAGATACTAGCGTGTTAAAGTATAGTACTACAGAAACATATATATATATATGCATAGGTTTCAACATGTTTCAGGGCACACTAAATTTTATCCGTGAGTGGATTCGCCTGGGCGAAGCCGGGGCGGCCCGCCGAGGCCACTTGTTGTAAAGGTCGCAAGAGCAAAGGCGACTGCAGCGTAGGGCAGGAGCCCTGGGGCCCGCCTTCAAATCTCGCGGGAGACCCATGGGGGAAGTTTTCTGGGGAGATTTTATGGGAGCCATAGCAAACAATTAATGTGTTATACATTGTTTTACTGATATTCCATGTGGATTTTGGAGACCAATTTAAGGGGATATGATGGCATATGGTTATCTGGGATGTAGCTGGGATATAATGGTACAATGGGGATATTACAAACCAAGTTAGATACTTTGGGATCATGCGTGTCTGAACATGTGCTATACCCCAAATTGCTTGTTTAACAAGAAACATGGTGATTGACCGATGGTTTTAGGGCTGCCCTAATTTTACTCTCAGACAAACACATCTTTCCATCGTTTTTTTTTTTCTGAGCATCCACAGGTGTGACATGGTGGGACCAGCAGAACTCTGCGACATATCCCCTGATTTTTCGGGGGGCCTATGAAAGGATTCCTTTCATTCGAGGTGTTGGAGGGACTTGGCATTACTCTAGAGGTATGTTCAAACCAGGCTAGAGAAATGGGATGAACTGTGAACGACTCAAAACTTTGGTTCCACTGGACCCATAGGATTCCATGTTGGGGTGGGTATCTTGATACAGAACTGATGGTTGAACTATATAACCAATCTTATGGTTGACTTTGCCCAGCATAAATAATATGGATTCAAACTGGAAAGATGGGGCCTCAACCCAGATGGCTTGTCGCCACAAAGCAGTTCTTGAGACCGTCAATGGAACTAAAAATTAGCAAACTGGTTAGTGGTTTGGAACATTTGGATTATTTTCCATATATTGGGAATAGTAACCCCAACTGACTTTCATATTTTTTCAGAGGGGGTAGGTATACCACCAACCAGCAAACGGTTTGAGCTGGAACATCAAGGCGGCGAATGTCACATCTCTGAGTTCACACACCAAAATGGTGAACTTACCCTGTGGTTATTTGGGCCGCAGCAAAGCCATGGCCCACGGTGATGGTGCAATAAATTACTGATATATGTTGTATGGTCATTAATAATTATCCATCCTGCGATTTCTATATTAAACTGATTTACCAATGAACACACATGGTGATGGGACATGTATGGGCCATGGCTTTACCAATTAGCACAAATGTTGTTATATTACCATGTATGATTTACCAGTGAACAAGCATGGTGATGTTCAAATCAAAGACCTTCGTTTTAGCTTCCCTCGATCGGAGGATTCTTGCCTCTCAAAGTCACATTAGCACTGCTGGCGGTTCATCAATTTCCTCACCTCTTCACAGGTCCCAAGAATTATAAGAACCCCCGTAAGACCACACTTAGTTACGATCATGTCAATAATATGACTATTGTTTTCTGTGTTCTATGATATTGCATTGATATTGCCAGGTTTGTCCAGACATGAGGTATTCCCCAATGAACTGCGTTTCTTGTTATGGGGAAAGTGCTGTTCTATGATTTCGATCCTTCCTCCTGTAAGCTAGATGTGGAGAACCCACTATTTGTAGGTCATGTTCCTATATGAGGAAACCATCGGTTGTCCACATCTTTTTGTATGTTTACCCCATGGTGCCCTATCTTTGGAGCCGTCTTCGAGCCGAATTTCGCTAGGATAACTTTTTGATTGCCAAGCTGCCCAATGAGTGGATGGCACCTCGGCTCCCATGGCTCCCCATGGGCTACTGGAATGATGGTTTCATGTCACGATCCAATTTCTGGCTCGCAAAGGCTCCTTAATGACAGCTAACGTAGCCACCTCCTTGGATGGATTCGCAGATCATAGCATTTAGTATTTTATAACTAAATGTTGTTTTTACTACCAGGTTGGGGTCAGGGTACCCAGTTACACCTTAGTTCATTGAGAGATGGTGTTGAGAATGAAATCACTCTATATACGCTGGCGCTAGAGAATGCTGACAGTACATAAATCATCATAAATTTGCATCCAGATGAGTCAATTCTTGGACACACTAACTCTATCTCCAACTGCCTTTCCGACTTGAAAAGTGCATGGCCATTCCATGCGATGCAGATGGCAGAGATGGACAAGGAGAAACTGTGCCGGAACTTCCATGGAGATCACATCACTATTGTATTCTTGTGTATATATATATAGTACGTATATATATATATATACATATATTTATATATATATATATACATATATATATATATATAGTATGTCATATAGAATACTATTGTGTATATATATATATATATTGTCTAATATAATATCAGTACATACATGGGTCATATTCCTATGTTTCCTATGACAGTGGATCTGGGTACTTGAACCTTAGGTAGTTTAGCGCTTGCCATTTTGATACTGTAAGGGCACATTGAGCAAATAAATATCTAAGTATATTACATATTATATATTATTATACATACATATACATATATATATATATATACATGGAGAGAAATATCACCATGTTTGTTGGTTGAAAATCCACCATTGTTACCTCAGGTGCTCTGTGTCTTTGATGGTCATGGTGTTGACGGCCACTGGCCTGCTCAGCGCATCACAGAGTCTTGGCGATCATCATCTCAGGCGTCCGACTTGTCGGTGATCACGGGGTATTGGCCAACCAAACTGATAATCTCAGTGATATCGGTTGGAAAAGACAGGGGGGGGGTCAAATCATTTTTTTCACAAATATAGGTGCAACCAATTTCATTCCCCTACGAATAACCCCTACAAAAGGAATCCCAACATGAACATATTCAGTACTAAGCCATTTTTTTGGGTGGCGCTTATTGTCAGGAGGAAGCATTGTTTTCAAAATTGTCCTCTGGTTTACGATTTGAAACAATGGGGTAATATTGCTTTGTGGCCAACAAAACATGTGAGTAGGATATAGCATGATACAAATACATGCAAATACAACAATGTTTGTACAACCTATATTTA
Organism: Cladocopium goreaui; assembly: GCA_947184155.2. Lineage (NCBI taxonomy): Eukaryota > Dinophyceae > Suessiales > Symbiodiniaceae > Cladocopium > Cladocopium goreaui. The sequence goes on along the minus strand of CAMXCT020002135.1, from coordinate 606,004 downwards.
GGACTGGCTGTAGAGACGGGTATGTTCAAGAACTGTGAGGGGCACAAACACACATCAAACAACCAATGTGCTTGGAAACACAGCTGTATTTTCATGTCCTTGAAGTGGATGATGGAAAGATATGGAAAGTGTTAGAGGAACCGTCTTTAATTAAGGGTGCCAATGGTTTCCAGTTAAGGTTTTCCCTTTAACCAATCCACTGACTTTGGCCCATGTTCTCTTTAAAATATTTGTGTCACCACCCCAACAACCTCCATGGTTCCATGTTTTGGTCTCAAAGGGTGAATGCAATGCTGCGGCTGCGTTATGGGGAAATGCTGCATGATGTTTTTGCCTGAGAAGTCAGACAGCTTTCTACTCCACCTAAGAATTTTAACCGAACTTTTGCCTAACTTAGGAACACTTAGGAATTCCCTGTCACCTGGATTTCAGCCACGTCTGAGGAAACAGTGCCCCACTTTCTCCAAGAGGCCAGCAGTGCTCTTGTGATGAAACTGCCAATCAGGTGATCCATCTTTTTCATGGGGATTCACTCCGCCCCAAAGATGTTCCCCCCAAACAATCAGGGCTTATACACCAGGAGCTCATCAATCAACGTGTATCACGAACAACAAGCACTACCATACCGACAGCTTATAACCATTGATTGTTTGGAAGCTTGATTGAATCTGGATGATTTGATGTCTCCATTTTGCTGGGCTGGGTGGTGCTTGGAGGTCCGTCCCAATGGCTCAAGTGACGCTGCCTACTTCCACGTTATTTTGATTGGTGGTTGGCTACACAAGTCAACATTCCTCTTGGCTAAATCCCGATTCTGCTTGGTCAAATCTCAATTTCTGTTGGTGAATATATATATATATATACATAGTCACTTATAGTTCTAATTTCCACACACCCCAATGGTATTTTCATGGTTAATGACATATGAATGTATATGAATGACATCAACCAACGTAGTGATTTAGTTCCCTAGGGCCCTGTTTTTTCTTTTCAACGTCCCCTTTGTGTTGGCACAGGAGCCTTGTGCTGAGTGGCTGAAGAGCGGCGACGCAGACAAGGCGGGCCGGGCCGTGGGCGGCCTCGCTGCAGCCGTGATGATTCAACCATCAACAATTGTTTTTTACAGTAATCAAAAGGACATTGGATTGAACTGTAAAACATGTGACTTTATCAACAAGTCATTGTCCTTGTGTGTGTGTGTTTAGTCAACATGTGAACTTTATGAACATAGGTAATTGAAGTGTCCAACATACGAGCTTCATCATCAAAACTGGGACTTTGAAATGGATATTTAACTATCAACAAGGAATTATATATGGGATTTAGTGGCATATGTCAGGATGAAAACATAGATCAAAGATCCTTACTGTGTAAACACAGGGAATGTGTCACCCTCCAAAGTCGCTTGACGGAGGCATTGACGCATGCTTTCAAGGAAGCAGAAGCAGAGTTGGAGGCGGCTAGAGTGGCGGTTATATGGTAAGCACTTTGGGAGCTTTTGGGTGAATGTAAGCATGTCCTCCCAAAAAAATATCCGGCCATCCACCCTTTCATGTCTTTTTTGCCGCAGGCCACATGGGACAGGCGGATGTGGGTATAGCAGGACGTGTGAAGTGGATTTTTGTTGTTTTTTTTTATCATTGACCAATTCAACCATTTTTGTTGCTATCATCATCTTCAGGATGAATACAGTATGTTTTCTTCCGAATATGTAGAGGTGGTGTTATCATGATTTATTCGCGAAGTCTGGCTGGATTCTGTTTGTTTGTTGAAACCAAAACTCGAATATGCATCTAAAGTATTCTATATAGTTTTTCAACCAACTGCTTTGTTGTCAGCAAGTCATTCCACATGTTTTGTTTAAAGTGCTATGGTTTCTCATGTTTGCTGATTTTGCACTTGTTTTTTTTTTATTATTTCGTTATTTTTCAGTATGAAAGCTACATTGTTTCTTTTGTTCTGTCCAAACTTCAATGAAGCAGTTCCATGTTTGTTCCTCTCCATGTTTCCGTCCACAAAATCATTGACTTAAAAAAGATGGTTTCATTCGGTCCATGGCCACCCCACCATGAAAAAGCATGCCAGAATGGTGATGTTGACCAGTTTACCATGAAAAAATGGGGAGAATTCACCCAATTTCATGAGTTCACCATGAAATCCATGAACAAAAATCTTCAAGTCCCAAGTGTTTGCCCTTTCTTTCAACATCTTCCCAGGTTTTTCCCACGTTTTTTCCCACGCCGTTTTCCCACGTTCTTCCCTACGTTTTCCCAGGCGTTCGCCGTGGAGATGGGCAAAGACCTAGACCTCTGCGGCTCCACGGCGACGGTGGCCTTGATCCCGAAGAGTCGGGGAGACCCAGAGAGAAATGTTTGATATTAATATTACTATAAATGTTGTTATAATATCAGTTGTTATTATGAATAGATATCATTAAACTATTATATACATATATATATATATATGTTTATGATTTTACTATATGAATATTTAATATATATATATATATATCAACTGATATTAAAACATATATGTTGAATGATAATAGTTTATATTATAGCTGATATCATCCATTTATCTAATTATATGTTTATGATTTTACTATATCAATTTATATATATATATATATTTCTGATCTTAGTGATAGTTATGAACATACAGTTACTGATTAATAATGGATCTTTGATATTACTATAACCATCTATTAACATTTATATAGTAACTGATCTTAGTGAAATTAATGTTTGATATGGATATTACTGTAATACTAGTGTAGTTAGACAATTCATTTAAGTAGCAATATTAGTTTGTAACATTTTGTAGTGGTGTAACATTAGTGTAACATTATTAACTACTAGAATCTTGTAACATCAATGCTAATAATAGTTATTAGTAGTATTTATAAGTGTACTGGGTAATTATTACAAACTGGGTAATATTATTAGCTACCCATTAGTAGTATTTATTAGTGTGTTCTTTGCTCATAATATTTATATTTTGGAACATTACTTGCATTTATTAATAGTAACAGTAGTAATAGTATATAATTGACTACTAACATGTTTTTCAAAATAGGTTCAACATTATTAACTAGTATTAACATGAAATGTTTGAATGTTTGTTATTAGTAGTAATAAGGCCGATGTTAATAATAGCATTAGTAATTATTCCCGAACAATTGCGAAGATGATAGTAATAGTATAGCTACTTGTTTTTTGTAATTAGAAACATATTAGTAATAATATTAGTAATTTTCGGGATGGTTTTCAAAAAAACTAATAGTAAAAAAATAACAATAGTAAGAGTAAACCTTCCCAGTAATGTCAAGTATGATCAAGTATGTATATATATAATAACATAGTATATCCACAGAATATCATAAAATATCGTAATCAAATATACGACGTTATCCCATATTTATAAAATATGTCAAGTATTTGGTATCAAAAAATCTTAAACCTTCCCCAAGATGACATGGGGACTAATACCAAATATCCATGAATATTCCATAGTAACGATTAAGATATGTCTAATGGCAAGAACATAATCATAGTAATAGTAAACCATCCCAGTAATGTCAAGTATATACCCCATGTGGATCCATAGAGACTAATTCCCAATATATCCCATGAATATCCCATTAATATCCCATAATGACAATAGTATACACTAAGTAAAAAGAATTGATATCATTTTGGGGATGGTATGGGATGGTTTACTATCAAACATATGTCAAGCATCTATAATAGTAAACTATAGAGTAAACCATCCCTAAAAAAATTGCACAATGGGTGAAATCATATTCACGGTTTTAACTGCTATATATATATACATATCAGCCAACCCCCATTATGATTGTATTCAAAATCATTGTATACTATTGTTATCATGGAATATTGATGGGATATATTGGATATTAGTCCCTATCCAAGTAACTGCGCAAGTATTTGGGTTATGATTTCGGGGGTGAAGTACCTTGGATGTGTTTGGATCCAATCTTGTATCTCTTATTCAATCAGGTAAACCCAATAATAAGCCATCCCATTCACCAACCATTTGGGGGTCATTTTACATCATCCCGCATAGGGGTCAACTCAATGACAAACCATTGGGGATGATATCCCTCTAATATTGTATGTGATACACTGTGTAGGTCAGATTAAATAATCATTATTATCAGTATGGCATTCTAATATCTGTAAGATCTAGTGTTATCATGGGATATGAATTTCTGTAATATTGGGTATTAACATGGCGGTTTCTAAAAATGGCAAATGCCCGACACCACTGGTTTCAATACTAAAATGGGCTAATGACTTAGATGATTTGAGGGTATGTATAAATTGTATAATTAGTTTATTAATGATAGTATATCCATGATAATGATATCAGAAGCGATCATTCATTTTCAATGACACTCAATGTCCATTATGCTTCATGGGATCATTCCGACATCCTTAATATTAACTAGTAAATAGTTGGGAAAGCCAGAAATTAAAACCTACCAATTTATGGGCTTCATCCTGACCCATTGCCATCCCCAGTGGCCCAGGCCGCGATGCAGTGTGGGTGGCCACCGTGGGGGATTCCCGGGCCATTCTGCTGGACCAAAGGCGGGTGCTGTAACTTGGACAACTCGGACCCGGATTTGCCCAGCAAAAAGGGTGAAATTGGGGGATTTCATCAACAGAAAACTCAGACCTATGGGTTTTTGTTCAGTGTTGATCCATTGTTCTTGGTGTTTGGGACGGATTCTTGTTGAGATTGATTGTCGAATTATAGCCATCAAATTGGTTTATAGCTGATGTTTCAGTGGGGTCTAAGATAAAATTGAAATAACTAATATGAGGTCTATGGCACTTGTAACTATAGATACCATAGATCAGATATAGATGAGTTAATAACTAGGGTTTATGGCAATATTAACTATACGTATATATATATATATATATGTATATACATACATATACTTAGCATGTTAGATAGATTGGTGGATAGCTACTGTTTCACTACGGTTTGTATGTGGTAATTTTGACTATCGTTAACGGCGTTACTGCGGTTTATAAAGCCATGACTGTTTGACTGTTTTTATGATATTGACCGGTTCGGGTTGGACATTTGGTTTTAATAAAGTTATGTATAGTTATATAGAACCATTTATAATCTGGTTGGTGGTTTGGAACATGATTTTTTTTTGCATATATTGGGAATTTCATCCTCCCAACTGATTTTATATTTTTTTCAGAGGGGTCGAAACCACCAACCAGTAATTGTCAATACTTGTTGATTGAGCCGAAATCGATTAAACATGCATTACGTGGAAATGTTCACCAACATGGGGCAATATAGACTGGGCAGTGAACTGCCTGGATGACCTGAAAGCCAACAGCACCTTGGCGACGGGTAGTTTTTGTTCGCAGTGTTGGTGGATTTACTGGGTGGCTGGGTTTGGAGTAGGAAAGTTATAAGTAAGTTGTAGCACTTTAAGCACTTGCACTACTTACAAGTTAACTTGGAAAACTTAGCAATGATTATTATTTTTATTTAAAACCTAAATTCTCTAAGTGTAACTTGCAAGACTTATAAGTTCTCTAAGTTGTTTTGCTTCAGAAAGCATTATGTTTTGAGCTTATTTTTGAAACATTGTGGAAAACAACACATTCATGTTTCTCCAAAAAAACCTTGAATTGGCTAGTGTGCGGTTCCATGAACCGCACCAAAGGGGAATTTGATGATGCTGCAAGGCAACCTTGCAGAACAGTTATTACTGATCCTAATTTGTATAAAAGCGGCTCAATGAGCCGCTGCGGTTGTAGTAAAATCAGGCCATGATTTGGCAACATCAGCAGAAGTGAGACCTGTGGAAACTCTTCAGTCTGCTTCGCGTGCCCAAAAAAGTGTGGTTTGTGGGACGTGCATCCCCTTCGATTTGAATCACTGCGGCCCATTGTGCCGTACCTGCCAAATTTTGAATCCCAGATTATAACTTATGTGAACTGTTTGATTTCAACAATCGCGGCCCATGGGGCCGCATTTTTTGGTCAAACAAAAGCAAAAAAAAAACTATGGACTTTCAAAAACCTTTGCCCCAAAACCTACGAGAACGATGAAATGTATAGGAATGTATAGGAATGTATAGGAATGTATAACTCCATTTTTTTCGAGTTATACATGTACAATTCCATTTTTTTTCGAGTTATACATGTATAAATCAATTTTTTTCGAGTTATACATGTATAACTCCATTTTTTTGTCCGATACATTCCGAAACATTTCTATACGTTCTATATTTTCCTGTTTCTCAACCTTCCTTTCTGTAAACGTTTGCATTTTTCATCATTCCATGGATGAGTTTTGAACTGCATCTTTTTTCAGGTACCGCTTCTCTGAAATCAAAATTGTAATTTTGGAAAACCAGCCGACAGCCTACTTGCCGTTCTTGTTTTTCTTCCTGCTGCCCTTTTGGCCCATCTGGAACTTCTTTCCATCATTGCCGTGCTGGTCATGATTTTTGGCCTGATCCTCCATACTCATAATTGGTTTCAAGACTTTGTAAGACGAAGAGCTAGATATGTTCATAGCCGCAGCCTCAGGAGGATCATCAAGATGTCGTCCAATGAGCCGCAGTGTTTCAAAGCAATTCGTTGCCAAGAAATAACTTTCCAACTGATTTTGTCACATGCGTTCCAAACACATCCTGTTAACAAAATATATAATCAAAAATAACGAAACATAAAAGAAAAAACAAAATTACTAATTTTTGAACATGCAAAAAAGTTAAGTTTGCTAAGTTAGTTATAAGTTCGATTTTTTTTATAGAAAGTTAACAAAAATAGTTACAACACATACAAGTGACCAACTCCTATAAGTAGCTTGTATGTGCCCTAAAAAACTTAAAAACTTAGCTGACTTAGGGAATTTACAATAGCTTATAACCCGGTTGTAACAGTACTTGCAAGTACTTACAAGTATACTCTAATCCAAAGCCAGCCACCCAGTACCCTGTGGTAATAACATGAACGTCGCGCGTAATTTGTGCCTTTTCTAACCCGTTCCTGTCATACCCGAAACAGATGCGGAAGATAGCCCGAAGATTCCCTGACCATGGATCCTAAGTCCTGATGTTGGTTTGGTTTGTGAAATTTCCCAACTCTTACTGCACCGCAAACTTGAAGGTCACATGGCTGAGATGAAACATATAGCAAACCTACATTCTGGCTAGTCTTTCGATTCTCGTCACCAATATAGATTAATATGATAGAATACATATATATATATATATGTAATATCAAACAATGATATGCATCATGTTGGTATTTCATTGGTTGTATCCGTTGTGTGTGTTAAAATGTGTTACACATATTGTTGAAACCCAAACTGTTAGTGTTGGTGAATTCCAAAGTATTGTTGATTAAATATATGTTTAAATTTTATATAAGTCCGATAACTTTTGGTGATTAAATCATATCAAGTCATCGTATTTATATTGTGGATTATGGTGATTAAATCATATTAATCAATTGATATGGTTAATTAACAGAAGTCCTTAATTAACAGCTATTATGATCTAATATGGTGTTCCACCAGCTCAGTGGAAACAGAAACCTCCAAGGCACGAGACCTCAGACCACAAGGCCACTCGAAAGGATGAAGCCGAGCGCATCAAAAGTGCTGGGGGACGCGTGATCAACACCGAATATGACGATGCTTGGCATTTTCATGGGATGAGACCATGAAATATATGGGATATGTAATATGTATATATTTTTTCTACATTATGTATATATATATAGTGTATATATATATACATGATGTATATATATATATATACACCTTATGTATAGGATGTATAGGATATGTGTATATATATAATATACATATCATTCCCAAACACAGATGTTCTTTTAATGTAATAGTTGGGATTTACACAGATTGTGGGGGTTTTCGGGTTTCATAATTTGGCATGTGGCTCGAAGAGGCTACATGTTGGACATTGGGAATATATGGGAGTATAATTTGTATGTTATTGGGATATACAGTGTATAATATGGGATGTGCCCTTTTTGTTCTGTTTTGATGGTATATAGTGGGACAATGACGCAAATTGTTACCTCATGATAGTGTATATATTTAGTCAAATTGATATGATATATGGCCGTGTCTGAAATTTAAGCAACTAATATGGGATATGTTGTGGGATAGATATAATTAATTGGGATATAGAAACCAAACATCGTATATCTATATGTGTGTCTGAAAATGAGGACCCAATTTTATGGTTATTTTTAGATTATCCTGCTGTTGGTACAAGTCCTCTCTAAGCTAGGCCTTTTGCAAAAGGTTTGGTGTTAAACCAGGCCTTTGGGACTGAGGTTTTCTCTATGCCACTACTTTCGTATTTTTGTGAGACTTAGCCGAGCAAGGTCCCACACCCAAAGATATCCCATGATTGAAAAATCGAGCGTACCTTGTAGATTTGCGAAAATCATGAAACCATGAAAAAAACGTAAAAAGGCCATGAAAAACCCACAAAATAATGTTTGTGATGGTTTGTGCGAAAAGAAGAAACACGTGTTTTTGCAACCCTTTATTTTCATGAGAGTTGCCGCTGTATGTGACTGCTGCTGGTCTTAGGGTACAGAAATGTTGAATCTGGTCACGATATGAGTTGTTTGAGGCCTTTAGTCATTTGGGTCTTTGACTCAAACGTCCTCGTTTAACTTGTCCTTTGGACTGACATGGACTGACTGGGTTATTAACCAGTGGATGGAATGGGGTGCTAGGTTTTCAGACAAACTCAGTTCAGCCTCAAAATCGGAGTTCAATCAGCAACCTGTAGGAGTGAAGCTCAACCCCCTGCCAGTTTCGCTTTCAAAAGGGTCACTTGGGTTCCAGGTTGGTGATAATTAGTAGGTGAAAGGTCCAATAGTTTGCATTTCGATGGAGGGATAGAGTAGATAATTATAGTTACGTATATGTATATATATAATCATCCTGAAGTAGATAGAGCATGGGATTGGCAAACATATTTTCTTTTTAGTGATGAATTTTGAATTTTCCATATTCTATCTATTCCAGGAAGATTATACATATAACATATACATATATATAGTTTAAGGAAATAAGTAAGGTGCAAGCGGGCCCAAGTGTTTCGAATCTGGCCACCCACTGCTGGATTATATACTTGTTGAATCAGCTGAGCGAGAAACAATACGGTTTCCTCCGAATTTTCCCTGAAAACAAATGGGGGTTTCCACAATTGGGGGTACCACTAAATCATCCATTTTAATAGGATTTTCCCGTATAAACCATCCATTTTGGGGCACCGGATCCCGCTGTTAAGAGCGCGATACCGTGATACGAAGGGACATTGGTTCTTGCCAGGTGTCATCAACTGTCGGTAGGCACAGCCAGCAACAGCAACACGCCTGAAATTTCATTTGGACCTCGAACTGGCTGAGCTTGGAACTGGCTGGGCGTTGCCACAGCTTGCTGAAAACGTGACTTAAGTGAGGACGATGGATTGACCGCCCCATATTTGGGTCAACCTTTGCTTGATACTTTAGTACTTTAATCGTTTGCTGTCAACGGATATCAATGGTAAAATGTACTAACCAGCTTAAAAACCAGATTGTTTGGCAGGTATCTAAGATTCACCATGCTATATTCTGTTCAACATGTTTTTCAACTAATTATGTTCCAGAACTCATCATGTCACTGACCAATGAAGAAGCACCCATACACCCCAGTGACTAGAATCTGGGCTCCCAGTAGCTAGGTTGCTGTTGGATGGATACTGTTTTGGATGCGTTTATGACCCTCATCTATATAATTATATAGATAATTTGGGGGCCGATTCCATAGATAACAGAACCACATATTCTCATGCCATATCCAATGGATCTCAATCCCCATTGTAAACCCTACAAAGTGGTGCCCCCTGGTGAAAAGCTCTTTATATTCAGTTATAACCCCCAGTAAGTATACAATTACCATCATCAACCCTATTGTCATCTGATTTTTTCTCGTTTTCTTTAAACAAAATCGAACCTCCTCCCTGCAACAAAGTGTCGACGGCAGCATCGCGCGATGTGCGGTGGCCCGCCGCCCCGCCCAAGGATGGCACCGAAGATTCGCGGATCACGCCCAAAGACCTGGTCTCGCCGCAGATTGCCATCTCCCGCGGCTTGATGGTTATGGTTATGGATGGTGATGATTTCCATGGATGTCCTATGGATAACTGGGGGGACCCCAAATGACTTATAGGAACCCCCCTATATGATTGATGTTTATTTATTTTTTTTGTTTATCTTGGACTTCAGGAGGAAAGTTCTGAGTGTTTTTTTTGTTCTTTGCCATGAGATTTAATGATTCATAGCTTGGGTGTGATTTGGGTTATCCACCAGCAGTGGAGAAGGCTGGCATCTCCCAATCCCTTAGACTTTACTACATCTACGTAACCACCATACCCACTTTCGTGGCGGGAAACACTCTTGCCAGGTTTACTTCCTGATTTGCAGTGCCCGCAACAAAAAACTTCTCTATAGTCCATTCACCTTGTTTAAAGAAGAACTTGCCGGTGGCTCAAATTGGTTCAAACTTGTATACCCTGACAAAAAGAATATCTTAGAATCCGTCAGATTTGTACACCTATGTATAGTATATAATAGCAATTATATAGATATAATACACATTTGCAACAACCAATACAACTTCAAAAAAACTTCTAGTGTGTCACCCTCATACCTCTCCCCATCCACATCCTCCAGGTTCCATGGGCGATCTGATCTTCAAGGATTCGGGCGTGACAGCGGAGCCTGAGATCGTTCACTGGTCCTCCTTCAGCAACCATGAGACGTACCTGGTGATTTGCAGCGATGGCTCCCTGGCACATTTTGGTATGAGATGATTTATCGAATCCCAGCGATGACACATGTGTTTTTTCCCCAGTGGCGATGGGTAAATTATGCGACCGAACCCTGCGACCGAAGCCTGGAACCATCCCCAGGTGGCCTTATTCCAGGTTGCGAAATGCACCAATTGTATCCAATTGTCCCGTCGAATTCAGTTAACAATAGTAACCAACTGGTGGATTTCTTGCACAGTATCATTGAGATATATGATTGGGATATCAAATTGGGATATATATATATATATACACATACATATAACATATGTATATAAGCCATGGATCTTTGTGGCGGCTGAAAGTGGATGATTTACCAGACTGTTTTATATCAATCAATGTTTTTTGTATAATGATGATGACACTAACCAGTGCGTCTGGGTACATTTTTGCACTAAGAAAACTCATGCGTAGAAATTATGCGGGGAAGATTGTGCATCAATATGTTATATTATAGTTATATATATATTATCATATGATATAGTACTCTACACTGAGGCTACACTCTGAAGCTCAACAAATGCACAGCTTACCCACCATAGTAGTGATCCACAATTAACCAAGGGGTCAAACGAGCGATATCTGATTCATGACCCACCAGGGTTTGTGTGAAAGTAAGATACTCCATTCCACCCATTGGTTCATCATTTTTCCTATTCAAATTGCATACAACTGCCATATACGTATATGTATATGTATATATATATATATACATACGTATATATACATATGTGTATATATAGGGGTGGCCGTCCTCCAATTTTAGTTGCCAAACTCTCATCAAATCCTAATCTAGACTGTTGTTGAGTATAGATATCATATGTATGTGTATACATATATATATATATATATAAATCAATAATATATATATATATATGTCACATACCTCCATGATATCGCCGTGCCCCGAGGAGTCTGGGAGTTTCTGAGTTCCGAAGATGTCCAGAACTTTCTCCGCGACTCCTTGGCCAACACGAGCTCCGCACCAGAGGCGAGGCTGCGGCAAGGGGCCCGGGACGGTGGTGGCACTGGGAAGCACCAAATTTTGCTACCCTTTGGGTAATCTATGGGTAATCTTTTGGATAATCTATGGATAATGTCAACCCATGGTATGGGGCATTGACATAGCTATGGTAGTATTTCCCTCTGGTAAACTAACAGTTTGCTATTGAAAATGCCCATAGAAATAGTTGATTTACCCATTAAACATGGTGATTTTCCATAGTTTTTTGTATGTTTACTAGAGGGTATTTGGTATTTTGGATGCTGACACTCCGTGACGCTCCCATGGTTGACCCAAGTTTGACTCGAGAAATCTGGCTGATGGAGTCGCAGGTGGCCAATGGACTGCTTCACTTGGCGCAAAAAACTTGGAAGCAACACGAGGCCGGAGAGGACCCGACCCAGATCAGGACCCTTTAAGGTGAGAAACCGTGCCATGACCGTCATGAAGAGACGTTGTGCACATAGCGAAGCAGTTCACATGAAAGGGGGCAATAGTTTGCCATCTCGAATGTTGAATGATCCCGGAAATGGAAGGTGACCAGCACGTATGGAATACAACAATTTAGCAACTGAAGATATTTACCAAATCACAAATAGGATCATCCTACTTCAGATCCAAAATTTGATAAACAACAACCAGCGTGGTTTTGAATGCATAGATGGTTCGGGACTGAAAGAGTGAGTTTTAACTTGAAACAAGGGAAACACACCTGAAACATGTTCACTTGTCACGCAACTTGAGGTGGGATGCTTCCAAGAAGCCTTTGGTGATGGTGAATTCTGTGCAGTTACGTAGTGAATCATTGGGTATCTCACGATCTCCAAACAGCCCATCCAGCAGGCTTTCTACTGCGATGATATCACCGTGGTCCTGGCCAGCCTTCGTGGCAGCTTGCCCGTGAAAACACCCCCGGCAAAGAAGCCGTGCCCCGGGTGCGAAAATCCAAGTTGCTTTAGCCAATGAGCTCAGCTCAGCTCAGCTCAGCTCAGCACGCCTCTGAAAAAATCTTCCATTCCGTTCTCGCTCCGCCGAGTTGGATGGCTTTGTCTGGGGTTGATGGGAGTACTGGATGGACAGGCGGCTTAGTATGTATTACATATATATATGGTGCAGCGTTGGCCACCCCCCCTCCCCCCCCCCACCAATGGGTATGGGTGGACAGTATCGTCTGGTTCTTCTTGGCCCCCCCCCCGTGGCCTGTGGTGGTGGTATGGTTCTTCTGGTCCCCCCCCCCCCTGTGGCCTGTGGTGGTGTGTATGGTTCTTCTGGTCCCCCCCCTGTGGCCTGTGGTGGTGGTATGTTGGTATGTGGTATGTTGGTATGTATGTATGTATGTAATGTATGTATGTAGTATGTATGTATGTATGTAGGTATGTTCTGTCTGTATGTATGTATGTATGATAAGGTCTGTCCGTTACGGTAATGTAACGGTAATCAGGTATGTCCGATGTCTGTCTGTCTGTCTCTGTCTCGTCGGTCGGTATGTATGTGTGGTCTGTCTGTTGTCTGGCACCACCCCCCGGGTAGGTATGTATATACACCACCACAGGGGCATCATACCCCCCCCCCCCCATGGGGGGGGGGGGGGGGTGGGAACACGGGACACGGGACCATATATATACATATCTATACAGTACATGAATTACAGCTCGCAAAGAATACCGCAATTCTGACCATGGTCCGATGCTGCATGAGTTCCAAGCCAATTATGGCTATCCTCATGGCCCATCGCAAAGAACAAGTCTCTGGGATTGAATCCCTGAATTCGACCGGCATGGCCGAGTAATTTCGCTGGGCCACCAGGGTTGCGGCGGATGCTGAAGTCTGGAACGCGGAGTCTGGACCCGTGGTCCAAGCCTTCTTTTAATCGATGGATTGCTAACAGTCATCGAAATAATGATAGATAGTGGACACTCTAGGGTGCTTCTCGGATTGGTTAGGTTGTTAAATATACTATCATTGCTGAATCCATATCAACACATGATAACAAATGTATACAACGTATTTTACACTTTGATACACCTGTTTGTTTTATATTTGTATGTTCAGCTCTCTATCGTATCGTGTGCCAAATCATCTTACTAAGATTTAGGAAGCAGGCTTGCAGTTGTCAGGCCCATGCAGAAGGATCCTTTCAATTCACTGTCATTTCCGGCAAGGGTTGACACACGCATTGATATGTCATTTTGACGAACAACTCAGCCTTTAAGCAGTATTTCCTCATGACGTTCCAGACTTTTCTTTGATTCATAAGCCACTCGCACAGGACGAAGAAAAAAAAGGGATGTTTGCATGTGACAAGAGCAACCCTCATATTGGCAGGTTGCGTAGGCATTTCAGACCACCTGTGCTGGGATATTCCGTATATGTTTATTAATATGTTTCATATCTTATATATATATATGATATATATGTGTGTGTTTTGTTTATATATATATATAAATGATACATTATATATTATAAGATAATATATATATATATATGTATTCCTGTATCAGCGGCGTGAAACATGTTCAGTGTTATATGTTCCATCCTACACGGACTGGGAGACTGGGAAAGATTTATCCTCGCTGACGAAGTCCTCGACCGGTCGACCGGTGGTTCGAATCAGCGGTATGGTTGGCATCCCATGCCAATCAAATCCCACTATTGTTGGCTATATAGATTTCATTATCATCCATCAATAGTGGGGTTTCACTGCCATCAATTAAGCCAACGTTAATAGATGGATGAAACCCCAACATAATTGATGGATTATAATGGATACAAACCAATACATATTATAATCCATGATAATCCATCCATTATTCTTGGTTTGTATCATATCCATGATATCCTGATTATAGTTGTTGACTTAAAACCATGATTTTGATGTCATGTTCATTGCTTACTGTTAATCTTCAGATGTATGTTATCCTATATCCCATCATATCAAGGGCAAATATCCCATGATCTTGTAGGATCAATGATCTTGATGCCCCGAAAAAGGATTTCTCAAATTTACCATCTGGTTATGACTAACAGTTTGCCATGGAAAATCCCCATGCTATTAAGAACGGTAAACCATCTATTTCTATTGGCATATGTTTTTTTTTTTTTCCATGGCTATGTTAAATAACCAGAGGGTATATTATCCCTACATATGATACAATAGGATATATTATCCCTATACATATGATACATATATTATCCCTATATATTATCTTGATATCACTACTAGGATAAAGGTTGCATATGATAACTCCCTTTGTCGCCAGGCCTTGGCTCTGAAACAGGACCTGGAGTCTGCACGGCAGCAAGGCTGATGGTGAAGTCTCCAACTGGGGATTAAGATATTAAGTAATCGGGGTAAGATATATTAAACTAAAATATCATATATTATACATACATATATATATATATACACATGTAATACTGCACATGTATGTGTATATATATATACACATCAACATTTGGATACTAGTATATATATACATGTATTTGTATATGTATAATATATATATGTATATAATTTATACATATACATATATATTCAGAAATTAGAGGTGATCAAATGAAAAGTGTACAGCATTGTTTTTCATAAACCCTGACTCTGGCACAGGGGGGTTGCAGCCAAGATGTGATAAACTACTGCAAACTTATATAACTGTTGTACTCCAATAAACTGTTGGTTGGTATTATATAATCCTGGTTCACATGACTACTGTAAGCAATCTAACCCGGAATGATGTAGCAAAAATAAAAAAGGCATTGGTGGTGTTATAATCAAAAAAAGTCAGAAATGCGTGTGTCTTTTTAAGCTGTGTAGCCCAAAATCACATCGTGAAGAGACTAGCATGCTCCTCATCAAAACGGCAATTTCGGCGTAGCCTCATAATTCAGAGACAATGCCAGACGGGATATTATAGAATGACTATTGGGCTATGAACTATCAAGAACAAAACTCTCACCCACAAACACGGACATGTAGCCGGCCAGCACATCCACATGTATATACATATACATACATGAGATTGCAGTACTGACAGTACATCACAGTACATTACATTAAATTACATTGTATTACATTTACACGACAGTACATTACATTTAATTACACCAATTACATCACATTACATACATACATTGAATCGATTTATATACGTATAAATATTGCATGTACATAATAATATTCGTATATCTTGGTAAATTATAGCGACCTCACTGCAACCTCACTATAATCATGGTTAATAAGGGAAATCATCCCCAAATGGCTGAACTATTCAGGTTAGTGAATTATTATCATTTACACAGATATATGATATATGTACATATACACACATACTACCCGCCAGGTTGGCCCATGTTGAGGGCCAGCTGGGTGCAAAGTATGCAGGCGCCTGGAACATAGACCACCGGAGTACTAAGATGGGTCGAACATGGTAATTTCATTCGATTAACACGAGGGATGTCTTGTGATTTAGTGGGATTTAGTTTGATTTCTTGTGATTTGGGGGGCTTTGGTGGGATTGATGTAGTGGGATTGATGTCGTGGGATTCAGTTGGATTTAATGGAATTCAGTGGAATTTAATGGGATAGATCCTCCGGCGACCAAACATGACAATTGGAACCCCCTATATATATATCATCTATAAATTACGATTTCTAGCTGGAAACATAATCTATAAATAAGGGATTTTCATTGTCACGTTTGTTTACCGGAGGATAAACATTTGTAATGGTACTTTTTGGGATATATCACCAACTACTGACTGGTATATCCACGTATATCCAACTTGGGTTTGTTCCAGTCAATAGGTCACAGCCAATTATGTTATTTTGAACCTTGTTTACTGGGAAAACTGATGATAACCCTTTGATTCATGGTGTAAAAAAATGGTGGGTAAGCATCGAATGGACCAGTCGTCACATGGGTTGTTTACTTCATCCCAATCGTTGGGCGACTGGGGATCCCTCATTGCTCCCAGATGTTTAAGGTGAAACTCAAATAATGAGTTGGTTAATGGATGTTAATGGATGTTTGTTGCCCCAAGTAGTAAGAATAAAGCCCATCCCCAAATTATGTTTATTTTTAACCCACATGTTGAAGGCAGGACATATGTTGTTATGATTTGTTATGACTCTACCAGTTGCTTGACTGTAAGAGACTACTCGAGTGGGGTACTAGCACAAGTGGCAAACTATGGCAGACATATAGACACATAACATTGATGTGTTTTCGAAAGTGTTCAAGGCGCCTAAGTAAAGAAAACAAATTTAAAAGAACGTCCCAGTAGTATTACAGGATATTACAAGTCTGCTGGGTTGATTTTTTGCTTATAAAATATGAATACCCCTGGTAGTCAAACATGGCAATGGAAAATAATCCAATATAGATGATTTTCCACGTTAGAAACTTCAATTTATAAATATATGAGGGATTTCCCATTGCCAGGTTTGAAAACAGAGGGTATAGTTCTGGCCCAAAATCTCATATATTTGTTCTCCACATTACTTCTCGTCACAAGGATGAATACCACATTGGTGCCAACAGCTGATTTCTCTCCATTCACGTTTGGATGAAGTTGATCATCAACATGTTGGGAAACTATTGACACTCATGTGAGTATGTGTCAAAATTAAAGACCTGGGGAACCACCGAATTTAGTCTATTTGTAGTATTTATTAATCATCCAATTATCGGAGTCCCCAATTTTGACCCATACGGATGCTGATCCAGCAGGTCAAATCCTGCTCATCTTTGATCGTTGGAAATTTGATCCATAGGATGAAGATTTGATTCAATCGACTGTAATGTGGGGTAACCACAAATCATCAGATTTCATCAGTCATAATCAACCTGGCAAATCGAGCCTGGCAATCAAACTCTATAATATTTTTTATTAGCGACCTCACTGGAATGATGGGAATTGTAGGAATAACTATCCCTAAATGGCCGAACTATTCAGCTTTGTAAACGGTTGTAATTAATGTAAAAGTCATCCACATTGGTAGTTATTTTGATAGGTAAAATCATCTATGCATTCGGAATGTTCCGTTGCCAGCTCAGACTACGGCAGGAAAAATGACTAAGTGGTATGCAAATATGAGATGTGATATGATCTGATATGGAGATCATGGAAACCTTAGTTACACTCCCAGTTGTACCCGTTGCTCGAACACTATACCCACAACTGACAAGACTGGGTAGGAGTGGGAATATGCATCACTACAGAAACTAAATCACCAGGATACAAATATGTTGAATAATGATAATATAATGAATAATGACAATGAAATTGATGAAATAATGGGTTATGTGACATGGGTGCTTGAACGAAATTGATCAGGTTACCAGCTTCACAATCAACTCGTTTGTGATCACCAGAAATCAAGGTCTGCATCCCTTCATTTCGGATTCACATCAGCACAGTTTGTTGATTCATGTTGATTCGAAACACACCATTTTGTTTAAGGATGAAAGAAACTAGATATAATATCCAATTAAGAAATGGGGAGTTGACTAACAGATGGGAGTTGGATATTATATCTAGTTGAGAAACTAAAAAGAAAAAACACATTTGTTAGTCAAGTCTCCATTGTTCTGTTGATACAACGGTGAATCCCCAGAAACATCTAGATCAATTCCAATGGATTCAAACCGCTTTCTTTTCCCACTAAGATGGCTGTTTTTTATATAGGTATCCCCTATGGTCAGACAAACAAGCATCATGTTGTTAGTCTTGTTTTGTTTTGTATATCCCATGATATCTTATGGTGTTTCAATTGTGGTAAATACCACATATTCTATTACAGTCACCGACAGAATTATGGAAAAAAAAACGTTTCAATTTACAGGCGCCGCCTGTCTATGATAGAAAAGTTACGAACCTTTTTTTTTCCATAATTATTTTTTCCATAATTATTTTTTTTTCCATAATTCTGTCGGTGACTGTATTACCATCGATTCGCAATTTGAATGCATTTTAAGGGGGAATATTGAATTATAGAAATATTGGGTTGATACTACATACTTGCATTTGCATACATATTTCCATAACCCCCAAAAAAAACGGGTTTGAATTGTGGATCCATGACATGTCCAACAGGTGGAGCCCCAAACATTAATTATGGAAAAATAATTATGGAAAAACCGGTCAATCTGCCCTAGCCCCCTGATTTCACAGGAAAAATCAATTATGGAAATAATGGCCACCTCCAAGAATTATGGAGAAAAAAAAAGGTTCGGATCACTTCCGGGATATTTTGAACCCTTATGGGGAAAAATCCAATTATGGAAAAATCGGACGCAGGCGCCGCCTGTCTAAGTTGAACGTTTTTTCCCCACCTGCCAGGTGAGGGTTGTTAGATTTTATCTAAGTTGCCTGGTCCTCCTCCTCCTCCTCCTCCTGCCGCCTCCTCCTCCTCCTCCGCCTCCTCCTCCTCCTCTCGTTGTCCTCCTCGTCCTCCTGCTCAACTGCGACTCGCGATCCACAGTGTTCGCTGTCGGACCTCAACCACGACCATCCACGCCCAGTGTTCCCTGCCGGACCTCAACCACGACCATCCACGCCCAGTGTTCCCTGCCGGACCTCAACCACGGCCATCCACGCCCAGTGGTCCCTGCCGGACCTCAACCACGGCCATCCACGCCCAGTGTTCCCTGCCGGACCTCAACCGCGAGTATCCACGCCAAGTGTTCCCTGCCGGACCTCATGTCGGAAGATATGGGACAAAGAATGTGCAGAAGAAAGTTAGAAAGAATGTCAGAAAGAATGTCAGAAGATATGCCAGAAGATATGCCAGAAGATATGCCAGATAGAATGCCAGATAGTATGCCAGAAGATATGCCAGATAGAATGCCAGATAGAATGCCAGAAGATATGTCAGAATATATGCCAGAAGATATGCCAGATAGAATGCCAGATAGAATGCCAGATAGAATGCCCGAAGATATGTCAGATAGAATGCCAGAAGATATGCCAGATAGAATGCATCAGATTTGCCAGATAGAATGCCAGAAGATATGCCAGAAGATATGCCAGAAGATATGCCAGAAGATATGTCAGATAGAATGCCAGAAGATATGCCAGATAGAATGCCAGAAGATATGCCAGAAAATATGCCAGAAGATATGCCAGATAGAATGCCAGATAGAATATGTCAGATAGAGTGCCAGAAGATATGCCAGATAGAATGGCAGAAGATTTGCCAGATAGAATGCCAGAAGATTTGCCAGAAGATATGCCAGAACATATGCCAGAAGATATGCCAGATAGAATGCCAAATAGAATGTCAGAAGATATGTCAGATAGAATGCCAGAAGATTTGCCAGTAAGAAAATGTATAAATGTCATGGTGGGGATCACACGAAGTAAAGTATTTTTTTCCATAATTCTCTCGGTGACCATAATCATGCTTCGATATATCTAACAATTAGATACTTCAATACATGAATGATATATCACATATCCCATGTTAGTTATAAATATGATATCAAATATCATACTTCTACTATATGATACTTCAATATATCAAATATATCCCATTAATCAACTATAAATGGTCCAATTTCCATAGCTATGTTAAATTACCAGAGGGTATCCCATTTAATATCCCATATATTTTGGTCATGACTGATGTATGACCCTGGCAGGAGCAGCGCTGTTCACGGCGCTTCGGGCATCGCGCGTTGAGCGCTTCCGAGGCCCCTTTTGGCCTTTTGAGGGAGACCTGGAGACCTGGAATCAGGGTTTATGGCAATGGGGGTCTGAAAATAGGGGATACAACTAATATAACAAATGATAACTATGTCTATAGATGACCTGGAATATGGTTTATGGATAACCCTATTTTTGGTTATCCAAATAACCAGTTATTAGTTGATAAATGGAAATGGCAATGGCAAATATACGGTTATGGAGAGTTATGGCCATTTATCAATAAAGAACATCTAATAACTGGTTATTATGGGATTAGACATTCTATAGATAGGGTATAAGTACGTATAACTGGTAGAGGGCCCTAACTGTAGCCATTTCAATGCAGAAAATTATGATAATCCATGATAATCCATTGGAATTGGGATACCATATGTTCAGACAACACCAATCATAACTAATGACACTCAGCCAAGAAATCATCTTTTGAAATCTCAAGCAAAGCTAATCCTGGACATCAGATTATGACTAGTAATTATGGTTTAGCAAATCCTGGCAATCATATTACAACTAAAGATACACTGGGAAACGTTGCTAGGTTGCGAAGTCGGTTGACAACCAATGCTTCACCAGGGTTTACTGTAGTTATAACTACGTACAGTTAATGAATGTTAATGATTAACTGTAGTGACAACTACCGGAATGACTATTTATATATATATAACTGTTTGTCCAGCAGCTCGTATTGGTACCCTCTGGTATGCAAATTCTGGTAATAACTATAACACCCATGCTACCTCTTTCTACTGTGTCAACGTGTATTTGGATAGATTTTGCAACGTCAAGTAGTAGTCCAGGTAAGAGCAGTAGGTATAGAATTGTTGTGACCCCAAAAAGATGTAAATATCTGAAATACAGTCAAACTAGTGTTCTTATCTTCTTTGGGGTTGCTAGAACTGGTATTTCATGTCAAATAATCGACTGGACAAATTATAATGGGTACGGGGTACGGTAGTTTAATGATTTTATGTGTTGCCATAAAGGGAGATACATATATATTGACCAGTTGTTCCAGGATATCTAAGATCAGCCATGTCAAGGAAGAACTGGAACATCAGTGAATATTATACATTAATTATATATATATGTGTATATATATGTTTAGATATATACATATATATGTATACATATATATATATATACCATCTGGTTACTTAACATAGCCATGGAAAATCACCATTTTTAATAGGTAAACCATCTATAAATGGGCCATTTTCCATGGCAAACTGTTAAATAACCAGAGGGTATATGTTTAAATAAATATAGATACATATATATATATAATAGTATTTAATAATTTAATACTCATCTCCTGTAGCGTCCCACAGGATCTTTGCCCCTGACTATGTCATGGTCCCCGATGGTTTTCTCGTGGTTTTTTTCATGGCCAGGGGTTGATCTCCGATCTCGTTGTTCAAAAATTTGCCAATCACTGGCTGTTTTGCAACCATGAATCATGTACCCTCTGGTAATTTAACATAGCTATTGAAAATGACCATAGAAATAGTGGATTTTCCCATTAAAAATGGTGATTTTCCATAGTTATGTTAAATTACCAGAGGGTAATATCATGACATATCCAGAAAGATGCTGCCAACCATAACGAGACATTAGTGTGATTTGGCCTCTCATTGGAATTGTTGGCATATAAGAACAACAAGCGCTGGATTTATGTTGGAAATTCATTTTACATCAGAATGGGCAAACATATATTAAATTATATTAGCTTAAAACTGAGGGCGAGGCACTTTGTCATTTACAAGGAAATGCGTACATTGTGGGCCGAGATTTGACAAATGTACTGACATGTAGTAATACTGCATGAACATACTTGGTGAATGGTTTGACGATGTGGTTTTCTTTTTCCAGTGGATTCTGGATAAACATTGCTTAGGTTAAGTAGTATCAACATTTCATTCTGTACCTGGAGGTTTCCTAAAATAGTGATACCCCGGCCCCTAAATTATCAAAGTCCTGACTTAATATAGGTTATATAACCCATGGTGACTTGGGATCCAAACCATGTCAAGAAACCCCCATCTGGGTCTGTCAGTGCACTCCACTAGATCTCCACGAGCTCCTGCATCGTTTTTGGCGAAGGCGGATGCGATGTGTCGCGCAGCTGAAGAAAAAGCTGAAAGCTGTTGGGGAACTCAAAGAAATCTGGGTGACCTAAGATTATGGAAAATCATCTATCTACTGCTATTCTTGCATATTAAACGGATACTTGTGGTGTATCACTGGGGAAAAGCTGAATACAATCTGGAGAATAATATATAAGCGAGCCATTAAAAATACGAGTGTTAATGGATGAACCGGACCTGCTTGGCTTATTGGCAATTATGAATAACGCATGCTGTGCTACGGTTTGAATCCGGCGGTTCCGGCTCAGCTTTTCAACAGTTGCACGCTTCCTAGAAACGAGGATTCAGTTATAGATGTTTTCTTTTTTTTTTGTCGGGGGGTTCCATTCATTACAACACACCATCGTTTTAGTCACCTCCGGTAGGTTTCCATGCTTCCGGCAAATTAAAATCTGCCTCCAGGTTGGCAGTTGGCCAACATATGCTTTGGAAACATAATCTAGAATCCAGAAACTGATTTTGCTGGATCCTTGTAGTGTTTTTCGGTACGTCCCAAACTTTAATTTAGATTGCTGGATTCACATTGGTGTGGGTGATTCATGGTTTATGCCTTAAAGGTATCTTTTGTTACCTGCTTTGCCACAACAAGGTCGTCCAATGGCACCTAAGATGATCCAATGGTTTCCTTTGCTATTTACTCCATGATACCGTCGCTGGTTTCGTAGCTGTTTAGGATCCAAACGAAGCTCATAGTCTTATACTTGGGATATCTTCCAGCGTCAAAGAACAAGGGATCCTAAGTTCCGATGTGAAGGATTTCATTGACGATGCAAGATGATGCAAGCAGCTCGGTAGACTGTAGATGTATATATGTTGGTTCTTATCAGAAACTCCGCGACTGGACGCAATTCCTGTTTCTCTTGACAGGTCCATGACCTACTGTAATGAAGGATTTCAGCAAGAACAGGAGAAAGCAACAACATGTTTTGAAGGGTCGCTAATCCGCAGTTTTGTCGTGTGGAAATAATGCAATATTTGTTGGTCACCCATTGACATATACTGTGACTGAAACGATAGTTATTTGCTGTTCATAAGGTACTCATTTATGTTTCTAGAGGGTACTGATCATATATGTTCAAGTCTCAAATGGAGTACTGTAATTCCTTGCTCATATATGATCAGTACCCTCTAGAAACCCTTCGTCGAAAGTATTGGATCTGTTGATTCTGGAGGACCATATGGGGGGGGTGTTAATGGTGATGGGGTGATGGTTCTTTTTTCAGCATTCCAATCGAGGATTCTGTCAGAAATCGAAGTTGACCTTAATAGAAACCACAGCCTGATGTCCTAAAATTGGTTGAAGGGAATGTCTTTTGAACCCTTTGATTTTTGCAAAAAAAAGTGCTGCTCATATTTCCTACATGAATCTATTGATGATGATCATTCTCAGAAACTAATTGTGCCGATAACATGCATCCAGAAAATGTCTCTAGATCCCTTAGGCCTTAGTCGTTGATGTTTCCCTCAAAAATGGGGAATCTAAGATTTGCCAAAAGTTCCTTCACCATTTTTCTTTGGATTGTAGACGCTATAATCCCATGTGTTACTCAGAGTTTTCCTCTAATCATGGCTTTGTTTATTGTTCCCACTATGTTCCATGCCCCCTCAGTTCCAAGTTGGTTTATCAACTCCATCAACTATGATTATGATTATGATTATAAGATCTTATAAGTATATATCACGAGCCATAGTGACTAGAGTTCTAAAATGTGACAAAGCCAACATAGCTATCTAAGGGCCCCCCACTTTGTACTATGTTCCATTGAACGTTTACGGCTTTACGGCTGAGGTCCCAGGGTGCAGCGCACCAGGCAGCAGGGATGACCACGGCTTGGGGATCCACCATTTTAAGAACCCCCCATATGGAGGTATGGCAACCATAACAATAGTGTCTATTAGTGTCTATTAGCTAAACATGGTTCCTCACCTGCCAGGTGAGGGTCTTTAGATTTTTATCAGAGGTGCTTCCCCTCTACCTCCTCAAGCGTGAGCTGCAGACAGCAGTGGGCACAGGCGGACCTCAACCGCGAGCGCCAGATCTATGATCTCAGTGGGCGCTGCTGGACCCCAACTGCAAGCGCCAGATGCCAGATAGAATGTCACAAAGAATGCCAGATAGAATGTCAATATATATATATATATGTGATTGTATTTGCCAGAAAGAATGCCAGATAGAATGACAGAATATATGCCAGATATAATGTGTCAGAATCAATTGGTGAGGATCACTGGAAGAAAGTTTTTTTTTTTAATAAACCAAATATATTCTTCCCAGAAGTAGATAAATGGGAAACTTTCTTATGCGCTTGTAAGAAACATGGTTTCCTGATACTTCCTGTAGGTATTCGCCTAAAGCTACCCATTGAATCGCCTCAAGATTTACTGGTGACATATGGCTATCAAAGTCTGGAGAAATGATAATCCCTGAATTGGAGGTGTCCTAATATATGGCTACCCCAAACCATTGGTTTTCCCGTTGATTTCCGGATTCTCAAACTATGATAACCATTGGTTTTCCCATGGATTACTATATAATACTATTTATATATATATATTAATCAACACATTTATTCATAAACAATAACAATAACCAACAACTACTAATAATATCCAATAACCAATTGATAACAACCAATAACTTGGATCCATTTTGGGCCATCACCGACCCACCAGGCCTTCCTTCGCCCCTTGTAAGACGCTGGCGACGCTGCGCGCGGAACATGCCATGTTGGCGCGGCAGAATCAACTGCAGCGCTTGGTACCTTGGTACAACTGAGATCTCTGGAAGTTGGCCGCTTTACAGAAAAAGTAGCCACCAACGGACATTCCAAAGGTCAATCTGATATAATCTGATAGACATATAATGCCAAGTCAGGATTAATAACCCCCCCCCCCAGAGGGTCGGAACTCTACCTTGTAGGTCATTTTCTTAAACACCCCTTAATCAGAAGCAACTCTGAACCATAAAACTTTGGATATGGCTTACGTCAGTTAGATCTTAATTAGATCTTAATAGAATTCCATTGGATTTGTTAAAATCTCATGGATCAGAAAGGTGGTTGATTAATCAGGAGTAAACCCTGGTTATTATTAATGGGGGACATGGGCTCATGGGGGGTACCCTTTGGGAGCTATCCAAACTGATGATTTTTATAAAGATTTTAATTAAAAATCGATCATTTGGGGAATAGTTGTTTTTTGAAATTTTCAATGATCAACTTAAACCTTAAGTATAACAATGATGATTAAAAAATGTAAAAAATAAATGGAAATAAATAGAATTGGAAATAAAAATTGTTGGATAAAAAATGGATTTCAGCATTGGATGTTTTTTAATCGGGGGTGTTTAATAATACTGGGGGACCACCTGTTTTTTAATTGCATTTTTTTTGGGGGGAGGAGGAGGTTGATTAATAACGGGCTGTTGATTAATCCTGACTTGACATTATAATTCATAATATGTATTCTGACGTTTTATCCGACAATCTGGCATGAACAATACTTTATTATATCCTGCCATTCTACCTGACATATATTGTGACATGTGTTCGGGCATTTTATCTGACATCTAGGTCTAGGTGACAAAATACTCCGACATTCTATCTGAGTTTTTGTAGCGTATATATTCTGACATCGTTTCTGACATTCTATCTCATGATATCTATGTTGGCGCTCTGTCCGACATATTCCGGGTTCGGGTCCGGCGGGGCCCAGGGAGCCAGCTGGCGACTGGGGAAATTTCAACAACAAGAAACGAACAAATCGGGATCATCGTGGCAACATGAATGGACAAAACAATGGAGTGAATGATGATCAACCATGCAGAAACAATGCAGACAGCAATAAGATACAAATCTGCATGATCTTTCGAAGGATCTAACCCCAAACATATATTATAATTTGAAAATAGAACACTTTAAGATTCAATGGGTTATCAATGATGTGAACTGCAAATTGATCAATTGGTGTTCGGTACTAAGGGATGGATTTGATTGTCTATATTGCTGTTTCACTTTCTGTGTGTACTCGTTTTTTTGGTATACAGCACATTCACATTTCGCAATCCCAAGTGCAATCTGGTTTGCACATGTGAGATGATTCCGGAACTCTGAAACTTGTCTGTAGGTTGATAATATTCCATGAGATATCTAAAGCCTAAAGTACTGTTAATTCTTGCAGCAGGAATTTCATTTGGTTGCATCCACCTTCCAGAGAAGGCTACAAACCTGTTTTGAACATGTTTGTACCATTTACCCTCTGGTTATTTAACATAGCCATGGAAAATGGCCCATTTATAGATGGTTTACCTGGGTTTACCTATCAAAAAAAGGTGATTTTCCATGGCTATGTTAATTAACCAGAGGGTATTCAGATTTATGTCCAGGACCATTCAAGTAAGGGAGATACGGTACCAACTGTACTGAGATGGTACCACACAAAGTAGCTGGGCGATACGGTTCCCCAATTTCCAGTGATAGATTTGAACCATCCAGAATGATATGTTGAGTTTGTTTCAGTTTATTTTTATGTCCCTTTTAACAATTGAAAAAACAACAGCAACCAGAAGATAGTTGATCAACTGAGTTAATGTGTGTCTTGAAAAAACTATACCCCGAATTTATTGCCATCAAGAGTAATATTCAGCAAATATACTTGGTATATGATACACTGATGATCAACATTGATAATCCACCAGTTTCCGTGATACACTAGTTAATCACCAGAGTATTCATGATTATCCAGTTTACATGATGGTTTTTATGGCCTTATGATAAACTATGAGCTATGATTATGATGGCCATGATTATCATAATATGATGATACCATAGGTGGCCATAGATGGCCATCCGTGCCGATCCGCGCTCCAGGTGATGCGCCTTGAAAAGACCTTGAAGGTGAGAAGGGTGCGTGGAGACCTGGAGTAGATAGGTTATGGACATGTCAAACAAAAAGCATCGCTAAATTGGGAATATGTATGAAACTCACCTATGCTATCTACTTCAGGATGAATATGTATAATATATATATATATATGAAATGATCATTATGGTTTATGATCAGTATTGTCATGATCATTCGAATAGTGACGCAAGTAATGACAAACAACAATGATCATGAACATGTGAATGTTCATGATAGCAAGTAAGAAATAAGCATTGCATCGTGATATTTTGCAGGCTTCTAGAGCTTTGATGGAAGGTTCCGGATCCGAACACATGTCATGTCCCCTCCAGTTTGAATTCGCCTTTGGGGTTGTGTCTGGGTGACCAAAACAGATTGTGGGAATCAGTCTAACCAGGAAAAACATGACCGCTTTCCTGCAAGAAGACACTAATCTAGTTGACATCAGTTGATTATCATCATGAACCATTCTTCCATATACATATATATATATATCTATCCATAATATATATATATTATGAACAGTTTTTTTTTTTATTGGGGTACCCGATTTCTTCACGTTAATCCTCTGGTTTCTGTCGAATTCTGACAAACGAGATCCGGACTGCATCCCATCCCCTTCATTTTTGGGATGGTTTATAGTTTATACGACCCAGTTATAGATGGTGAATTCGGGAATGGTTATTATACCACCCAGTTACAGATGGTTATTATTGTTTCAACCACAAGTGACATGTTTGTTTGACCTTGTGAATCCAGAAAAAGAACCTGTGAGGCCATACAGATGAGTCGAAAGCATGTCATGCTATGAGGGATGGCTATCCCGGATGAGTTGAGTTCACATAAAATTGACTGATGTAGATTGATTTACATCATACAGAAAGGTCGCATTCACTATTTTCATATATTTTCAGAACCTAAAGTTATCATCTTGGTATCGGGGGAAAGCGAAGACGCGATGTGAAGAGCGTCCGATTCCCTTTGAGATGGCGTACAGTACCAATCCGTCCGATGCGTTACATCGACATGTGCCCGCAGAATGGCAACTAAGCCAAGAATCAAGAAATTCAAAGCTCAGGTTGAGTTCCATCTTCAATTTCATGGATACACTCTCAAACAACTTTGATTAGTATACCAACCAGAACTTGAAATGCCATGCTCTTCCGTGTGAACGCCGTGACGCATCACAGTCCTACAGAGATGACCGATTAAGTTTTGAAGAAATCTGTGCGCACAGAGGGAAAGTTCACTGATGGAAAAAAGTGGCCATACGTCCATTGCAGCTGGTGCTATGTTGGTACCCAAAATGAATGATTTTTACCAATAATTAACTCAAACATGATATTGACTTTAGACATATACAATGGGAATATGACAAGTCATTGACACATATAACGTAAAAAAAAAAACTAGATTTCCCATTGGTGCAGTTCCAATATAACTAATGGTCCATAACCAATAAAATACTGGTGAACACTTCCAATTTACTTATCTCTGATGGTCCCACTGCGGACCCGGGACCTTCAGCGAATGTCATAATGTTAAATAATGCATGTTTTGAATAATGCATGGACACCTTTCCAATTACAACACTACTATTATATAAATACGTATATATATATATATATATTTATTTATACATACATACATGCATGCATACATACAAACATACATACATACAAACATACATACATATATTCCTTCGATCCATCTATCCATCCATCCATCCAGGCATGCATGCATGCCTGCATGCATGCATACATGCATACATGCATACATGCATACATCCATACATGCCTACATGCATCCATGCATCCATGCATCCTTCCATCCATCCATCCATCGATCCATCCATCCATCCATCCATCCATCCATCCATCCATCCATCCATCCACACATACATACATACATACATACATGCATGCATGCATGCATGCATACATACATACAGACATACATACATACATACATACATACACACATACATACATACATACATACATACATACATACATACATACATACACACATACACACACACATACACACACATACACACACATACACACACATACACACACACACATACACACACACACACATACACACACATACACACACATACACACACATACACACATACACACATAATGATACACATTCGATATCATTTGATTGTATACTGATAATGTTGAATAAAAGATGTTGAGAGTCTACAGGGTTGCATCTTGTAACTCGGTTACATCACTGGTGGCAAACTGGGCCCCAGTTACTTAGTTTGTTAGGTGTGTAACTAGGCTAACCAACTGTAGACAAGTGACTTAGTTAACTACAGGTAGGGTGTACTTACTGTAGAACTGACAACTATTTTGTATATTAGTGTTTTTTTTTGCAGATGCATATGTACAATATATATATATAGCTTAGCACACTTTGAAGTTGGTTTAAAGTTAGCCAAATATGTATAACTGCACAGACCAATTTTAAGGCCGTGGATACTATCCTGCGACTATAACTACAAGATTACTTAGAGTATCCATTAGTGACTGGATGAAGCCAAGGAGCTATGAATATTATTTTTCAACAAAAATGGAGCTTCCCAAACCTCACGATCGCAGTTGCAAGATTTAGATACCGTATAGATCAGTGGCAAGGACGACTTGAATCATTGAACCCAAGAGATTGGACAGTTCAAAACATTCCAATATATATATATATTTGTATATATATATATGTATATTACATATATATATATATATGGATGTATAAGGATCTCAACCTACAATGTATATGATATAATATGGATGTCTAGGATTGTTGGGACCTCAACCTCACCACAGCTGTTTCCATCTCCCAGCGGCGGCGCGGGGCAGCGCGTGGCGGCGCGGCATCCGGCACCACGTGAAGGTCCTTGTGGAGAGTGGCTGCGAATTTTAACATATTTTAACAGGAGGAAATAGGAGGAACATATAGGAACATGTAATCAATAATAATATATATATATATAATTATTGTTTGATAATGGGATTTGCCGCCAAAATGGGTCCAAATGGCGATATAAGTAGGGAACATGATGATTATGGGATTTGGAGGTAGTTTATTTTCAAACAAACCAATGTATAAGCCAAATACACACTGTTGTTAAATTAACGAGTAATTCGTAGAATTTAAGCACTATGAATCTGTTGCTTGTTGCAGTTCAGTCGTGAAATTCGCCAATCCTGACCTCAATGAGGGAAACCAAGAATGCTTAAAAGGGGGGAAACACTCAGGGTTAAAAAAAGCCTGCATTTTCGGTGTATATATATATATATATGTGTATATATTTTACAGTATCCACAACTATTCCCTGGGGAAAAAAATTGAGATGTTGCAGATTCATCTGTGCGAAAGGAGAGTGGCAGAGTCACAGGGTCGGCGCCATGCCGGTGGCCCGGGACTCAAAGAGTTTGGTGAGGCAGGAGGTCAAAGGATGACAGATCCATGGGTTTCCCAGAAAATGATGTTTTTTTTCGACGTAAAGCGTCTCCTGGAGGGTATCCGGGAAAATAGATTGGCTATTGGCAATGCATTTGGTTTGCTTAGATGGATTTACCATCTTGGAGATTTGATAGCCAGAATAATTGCGTAGCATATTGACATATATCGACCATATCCACTACAGTAGGAGCATAATCTATGACTCTAGTGTAGATGCTTTCTTGCCATACACTTTTAGTTTTAGATAGTTTTAGGATGTTCCACATATCCCACGTTGAACTTGTAGCTGAGTTGATACCATCGCCTTCCAAAGAAGGGCTGCCTCTTGATGGGGCTATCCTGGAGCAAACTTGAAATGATCTACAGTACTCTCTGGTAATTATTGCCAAGCTAGCTGGAAACCTCAGGAAATGGTTTGATGATTTTCCCAGCTATGGGCACCTCTATTTCTGAGGGGATTTCCCAGCGGCCCATCATGTTTGATAGGCAATTCCTCGGGTTCAGCGGTTTAACCGTCAGCCATTGTTTGGCATCTTTGTTGGTTAAATTATCGATTTTCCCAAGACATTTCCCCGCAAACCAGCGTGGTCGACCATTCCAAAAACTATTTTTTTGAAAACTAAGGCATCAATATTTCTAACTTAAGTTCAACATCTATTTGATTTTTCCTGCTGTATTTTTTTGGGGGTGGTCTACAATTCTAAAAGATCCAGGCTGAGCTCACCTTCCGCCGGGTCCGACGCTCAGATTCCGGGGGGCCATATTAAGAGACCAATTCGGATATTGGATTTCGCTGTGAAGATTGGCTTTCGGTTGTGTTTTGCTCTCATTTGATTATTTATAACCTTCCATAAATCCTAGCTCGCCTATTTGATCCTAGTTGTAAACCATCAGCCTTGCACGCGAACCCCATACCTGCGGACTTGACCATGCGACCAAGCAGTGAATAGCAATGGGTGCAATGGGTTAGATCATGTTGGACATCCGGGTTGTAAATGTGATTATCCTGCTTATCGCATCTACATATTTATGATGTTTGATCTGTACATGCATACCATAAGAAGAGATCATTAGATATGTGCATGATCCCCCTTTTAATTTCTCTTATTAAATCCCGCCACCCGGGGGGCCGGACCCAATTTTTATAGGGTCCCGTGTCCCCTTTTTTTAAACATGGCTTACAAAATTCTACGTTTTTTTTTTTTAAATCACGGGTGCCCCAAAAAAACATCATTTTATACACGACCCCTTTTTTCTGGGGCTATAAAATGACTAACATGGGTTATCTCCTCAGGAGAAAAAGTGGGGGCGGGGTCAGCATATTGAAAAATGATTTGTATTTCTTTTACTACATTTTTGCGTTATAAAATCATGGTTCCTTTTAAGCCTGTCATGTATAGTATTGATTTGTCATTTAATAAACACCTGGAGAACAACGCCTTATAAAATGATGGTTTGGTAAATCTTGTGATGGAGTGGCGAACACTCATTTTATAAGAAACTATTAAATTAAATTTGAAAAACAAAACTATTAAATTTTGATAATATTTTCATAGGTTTTAGCATTGTGATCTAGCATTCTATAATGTTTGATTATCCATTATATAAGGTACACTTACTTTGCAAATCTTTGCACACATAAACAATTTCTTTTGAACATTACAGGTTTTACCAGCACAAACTGAGAAAAACATACCCGGAGAAATCAGGTTTGCACAGGTTTTGTTCTTATAAGATGCCCTGGAGGTGCCTTATTAAAATGACTCCCTTATCGGGGACACCAAATTAGTAGAAATTCCACTCCCGCTTTAGAAAATGAGTTTCGAATCCTGTACAAACAGTTAGGCCAGGATCGCGGGACGCCGTAAGAGATTTTCATGCTGATTTTGGTAACTGGGAGTCGCATTTTTTTTGCCGTTATTCTTTGCTAAATCCATTGCCATATATTACTGTAGGTCCTGCAATTGCCATTTTGTAAACTTTGGTGTGGTGCATTTGTCATTTTATAATGGGAAAAATGGGGGGCTTCTTATATATTGGCGCCACCCGGGTCAGACACTTAATTATAAAGGGGGATTGTGCATGTGTGTATACCTGAAACCATGGAACCAGTCCAATATGTAGATCTCAACAGATATTCTGGTAACCAGGCATATCCTTAAATGCATCCCCTACTCCAGGCACCGATGTAAAAAAAAACAACGGACCCATTCAGGCCATGATCAACATTGCCGATGCTGGGCGCTTGGGCGAGGGTGAGGACGCCATTTTCATCGGTCAACGAATGAATGGCCAACAAGTCGAAAACCTTGTGGAACCCCCAAGAATTGGAGTTGGAAGGTCGCATTGTTTCTGCTAAAATTCTGGACTGAAGATGATTTAACATGATTTAAACATATTTAACATGATTTAACATGACTTAACATTATTTAAGCACTAGAAGCATGCACATGTCAGTGATATGTAAGTCCTCTTCTATTTGGTCTTCTCACACATTATTCATCATTATTCCACCAAAAAGTCAGCGGGTGAAACCACCAAGCACTAATCTAAGCTGGCAAATGTACCTTCTGGTTATTTAACATCGCTATGGAAAATGGTGCATTTGTAGATAAAAAGATGAGTTAACATATTATTTCAAAGATGATTTAACAGATGATTCACCTATTAAAATGGTGATTTTCCTTAGCGCTCAGTGCCCTTCAGTACCGGTGGAATTTCCGATGGCAGGACCTGAACGACGCTCTCCTGGACTTCTTTATGAGGTGCGGAACGTGGAATTTTCTGCCGATCGAAGCGTTTCAATCCATCGGTCAGATTTTCAAAGGTAGTGACTTCGCAATTCAAAGCCTAGTGAGCGTGAAATTCAAACGGTAGTGACTTGGAAATCAACTGTTGAAATTTCAATGATGGTGACTTAAGATGGGATGGGGCCCGTGTTGAGCCTTCAGATTTCTTCCTGTTACGTATCCATTGCAGCAGGAGACGAGATTTATGCACATGATTTTGTCAGTTGGAAAAAGAGGCAAAACAACACTGGCGAGTCTGAGTATGCTTTGTTGGTTCCCCCTCCATTTTTTCCCTGGATCTAGATGGAGATGTTTCCACCAAATTCAAACAGCCACATCTAACTACCTTCCACTCTGACACATATACGACATATACAGTGGAACATCCAATCATCTTATTTGTGCATCATGTCCTAAAGAACCCATGGATTTCCATGGGCCCTCTTTTTGGACGGGAAGAGCTGCGCCGCCAGGTTAGGCCAATATCTTATCCCAAAAGGCGGTGAGAACGAAGCGTTGGGGTCCCCTTGGGGTCGGCCGAGCAGGTGCAGTGCGGAAAGCCATGGAAGATACACTTCTTGACCCTTAAAATCGGATCTTAATGTGCTTTTTCAAGAGTTGCATACACTTGAAATGAGATGAAATGAGCGCGTTTGAAAGTGAATATGAGGAACTATATACCCTTTAAATGGCTATTTCATGGGGATTATTATGATAAAACACTGCAACTACAGGTACCCTAGTTTCAGAGAAAGCCGAATCTTTCATATCAAACCCAAAGAATGCAACATTTGAGAAATTAATTTTGCACACCTAAGTTTGTACTGAGGGGTGAGCAGGTTTGGAGGTCTCTAGATTCGCAGAATCAACTCCAGGGAATGAGTAGAATTGCTTAGAAAGTTTAGGCATCAAACTTGGAGATCTCAAGCAATTGTCATCCTTTGACTGAGTCACTTCCTAGAAGTTGCCGCCTAGGCACACTTTAGCTGTGGAGAAATGACCCCGAGGCCAGTGTCTTACCTTGGTGCCATCTTCTTCAAGCAGTTGCGGAGGTGCGACCGAGAGTCATGAGGGCCCCCGGGCCCATCATCCAAGAAATGTTTTGTTTTTATTTTGGAACATAGCTTATGGGGTACCTTGAGAAGCACCCACATACATAAGTTTGTGGTAACGTGTGTGGTGAATTTCTTCTTTGGTGATCAGCGCTGCCCCGACCAGTGCCTTCGCCAACTCGGGAGAGGAAGGCTGGAAGAACGTCCCGCGCTGAGTTCAACGGAGTGGGCAATGGCAGAGGCCAACTGGACCCACTTTGTTGGCAAACGATCCATGTTTGAAATGTTTGTCTAAGTGTCCCTTATAATCCCTTCCTCCTATTACCAAACCCCGCCCAAATACTAAAAACTAGTGTCCATCTCCAGTTTCAGAAAATTTCAGATTGGCCAATTTGACTTTTAATTGATCCTCTTTAGAAAACAAGTTAAAAATCAAGCTACCATTTGTATCCATTTGTGGGTTTTCCCCCCTAATGCTAAAAGCTAGTCACCCCCGGGGTTTTTATTACTAGGGTCCGTCCGATTTTTTTGTTTTTTTAATTAGGGCTTTTAATTTAGTATTAGGGGGAAGCTTCGAAATCCAATTTTTGGCAATATATATTAATTGCGTTATATAAAGAAATTTAATTGATTTTGAGATCGGAAAAAATAGTTTTTATTATAAGGGTTTTAATTTAATATTAGGGGGAAGCTTCGAAATCCAAATTTCTGCAGTATTTTAATTGCGTTATATAAAGAAAATTCATTGATTTTGAGATGGGAAAAAATAGTTTTTACTATTAAGGATTTAATTTTATTAATAGGGTTCCCTAATAATAAATAATCCCCTAATACTAAAAACTACCTGCCGTGTTTTTTAATAGGGGGAGAGGGGGACGTTTAGGATTAGGAGGAAGGGATTAATTAGTAAGAATAGTAAGTCCCTTATTGTTGTTTGACATGTTGTTTAATTGTCCATGTTTGAACATGTTCTTTAGATTTCTTTAGCATGAACATTGTAAACTAAAAGACACGGATCTGAGTAAGTATAGTAATTCAACAGCTTTGGGGTTGAATATGGATCCAGGGCAGCAGAAATTGCATGGAATCTGGGCCAAAGCTGGGTAAATTGGATCTATGTTTGCTTCCAATGGGTGAAAAGTCACCCAGAATCCCAGATTTGAAGATGTAGCTATGGGAACCGACAGAATGATGGAAATGAAAAAAGGTTCGCGTGCCGCAGGTATCGGAAAAGGTTCGGCCCCGAAAAAAAGATCGAATCGGGCCGATGAGACCGATCAAGACTGGTCAACATCCAAAATCAAGTTAAAACAAAAACAAGGCTACGGCGCGGTTAGCGACCCGGGGTAATTCATTGATTTTTCATGATGCTTGGTTCACCAAATCATGGTATTTGCAATGTTTTGTAAAAACGTGATAAAAATGTCAAATCGTAGTTACTTTGGGGCCTACTACAAAAAGTGCGTTTCGTGTGAAACATTCATCGATTTTCAATACCCCTGAAACGAATTATTGTTCTTTTTCGTTTTGTTGGAGAAAATTAGTTACATCTGACCACCAGTCATTGAGCAACACTTCTTTTTCAACTTACCTTGCAAGGTCTTCAGCGTCGACCCTTTTTGGCCAGCTTTCCCAGTTCCTTCCACATGAACGTTAACATCCCCACCCCACCCCAACCCAGTGACGTGACGTCAGTTGTGCATGTGACGCAAGTTAACATGAACGTTAACATCCCCACCCCACCCAACCCAGTGACGTGACGTCAGTTGTGCATGTGACGCAAGTTAACGTGAACGTTAACATCCCCACCCCACCCCAACCCAGTGACGTGACGTCAGTTGTGCATGTGACGCAAGTTAACATGAACGTTAACATCCCCACCCCACCCCAACCCAGTGACGTGACGTCAGTTGTGCATGTGACGCAAGTTAACATGAACGTTAACATCCCCACCCCACCCCAACCCAGTGACGTGACGTCAGTTGTGCATGTGACGCAAGTTAACATGAACGTTAACATCCCCACCCCACCCCAACCCAGTGACGTGACGTCAGTTGTGCATGTGACGCAAGTTAACATGAACGTTAACATCCCCACCCCACCCCAACCCAGTGACGTGACGTCAGTTGTGCATGTGACGCAAGTTAACATGAACGTTAACATCCCCACCCCACCCCAACCCAGTGACGTGACGTCAGTTGTGCATGTGACGCAAGTTAACATGAACGTTAACATCCCCACCCCACCCCAACCCAGTGACGTGACATCAGTTCTGCATGCATCAATTTCAAGAGCAACTTGCCTCCAATCAGCAAAAATGGCAAAAACGCAGGGGTCGTTAATGGCGCCGTAGGCAAAAACAAGGATGAGACAAATGTCTACAAAAGCCTCTAATTCACGATGCGAATTTGATTTTGGAAATCTCACTTTTCGTATCCTGATCGTCCAAACCACCTGGTAAACAGTGTATTTGCATGAATTTGGGACCAAACCCAGGCTCAGCTTTGAGATCCTGATCCTGCAAACCACCTGGTTTACAGTGTGTTTGCATGTATTTGCATGTTTTTGGGGCCAAACCCAGGTTCAGCTTTGAGATCCTGATCCTCCAAACCAGCTGGTTTACAGTGAATTTGCATGATTTTGGTGCCAAATCCACATTGATTTTGCCAAAAGGTGAACATTTAGCATAACCTGCTGGTATTTCCACAATTTTGTCGCTGCCGGTATTTTGGGACCAAATTCAATTTTGAAAGTCTCACTTTTCGGATCCTGATCCTCCACACTACCTGGTTTAGAGTGTTTTTGCATGATTTTGGAACTAAATCCAGATTCAGCTTTGGGATCCTTATCCTCCAAACCACCTGGTTTACAGTGAATTTGCATGATCTTGGGACTAAATCTGGATTCAGCTTTCAGGCCCTGATCGCCCAAAATGAGACATGTCTACAAAAGCCTTTAATTCACGATGCAAATGAGATTTTGGAAATCTCACTTTTCGGATCCTGATCGTTCAAACCACCTGGTTAACAGTGTACATGTATTTGCATGAATTTGGGACCAAACCCAGGCTCAGTTTTGAGATCCTGATCGTCCAAACCACCTGGTTTACAGTGTGTTTGCATGTATTTGCATGATTTTGGTGCCAAACCCAGGTTCAGCTTTGAGATCCTGATCCTCCAAACCAGCTGGTTTACAGTGAATTTGCATGATTTTGGTGCCAAATCCACATTGATTTTGCCAAAAGGTGAACATTTAGCATAACCTGTTGTTATTTCCGTAATTTTGTCGCTGCCGGGATTTTGAGACCAAATTCAATCTTGAAAAGCTAACTTTTCGGATCTTGATCCTCCACACTACCTGGTTTAGAATGTTTTTGCATGATTTTGGAACTAAATCCAGATTCAGTTTTGGGATCTCTATCCTCCAAACCACCTGGTTTACAGTGTATTTGCATGATTTTGGCGCCAAATCCACATTGATTTTGCCAAAAGGTGAACATTTAGCATAACCTGTTGTTATTTCCGTAATTTTGTCGCTGCCGGGATTTTGAGACCAAATTCAATCTTGAAAAGCTAACTTTTCGGATCTTGATCCTCCACACTACCTGGTTTAGAATGTTTTTGCATGATTTTGGAACTAAATCCAGATTCAGTTTTGGGATCCCTATCCTCCAAACCACCTGGTTTACAGTGTATTTGCATGATCTTGGGAGCATGTATTTGCATGTTTTTGGGGCCAAACCCAGGTTCAGCTTTGAGATCCTGATCCTCCAAACCAGCTGGTTTACAGTGAATTTGCATGATTTTGGTGCCAAATCCACATTGATTTTGCCAAAAGGTGAACATTTAGCATAACCTGCTGGTATTTCCATAATTTTGTCGCTGCCGGTATTTTGGGACCAAATTCAATTTTGAAAATCTCACTTTTCGGATCCTGATCCTCCACACTACCTGGTTTAGAGTGTTTTTGCATGATTTTGGGACTAAATGCAGTTTCAGTTTTGGGATCCTTATCCTCCAAACCACCTGGTTTACAGTGTATTTGCATTATCTTGGGACTAAATCTGGATTCAGCTTTCAGATCCTGATCGTCCATGGTCAGTGGATCATAAGTCGTAAAGTTTGCCATAGATTATGCACTGTAGCCATGGCAAAAAGAATTTTGGAAACATGACCATAGAAAAGTTGTCACTCTTTCATGTAAAAAGTACCTATGGCACTGGTTCAATTCCAGGAAGCACCCTCTCGCGGAAAAAAAACATATGGAAATTTACCTGCAGGACACCCATGCCCCATCGCAAAAGGCTTGGGAGACGCGATGAGAGAAATTTTAGATTTTTGCATTTTTATGAGTAAAACAGAATTATGGAAACTGACGGCCCGACGCGACGCAGATTTTCACCGACCCGTGCCGAACCTTTTTTTCCATTTCCGTAATTCTGTCGGTTCCTGTATATAATATGAATGCACTAAAATGTACAATATCTAAATATGTATGTAATTCTTCAATATGGTTTTTACAGTATGATATTTTATGATCTTTAATTATATTGTATTATATTGTAGTACATTGTTTGATATTTCATGATCTTGAATATATATATATATATATATGTTTCTTTATTTATTTTATATATTTATGTTTCTTTATATATATATATATGCACACTCATTATTCCCTGATGTCTATCTGACTGTGCCACTCTGGTCCGAGGTGATGAACTGGGCCAAGCGAAAAGCTGGTGGATTGTTCAAGTCGGAGACCTGGTGACTTATCAACGGATGAACTTTTCAGATGATTTGGGATGGTTTAAGATGTGTTTAAGATGGTTTAGGATGGTTTAGGATGTTTAAGATGGTTTACGATGGTTTGAGACAGTTGCTAATGCTTTTTGATGCGAAAGATCCCATGCTTTCCTGACAATTTTCCAACCAACCCATTGAAGAAGTCAACTGAGGCCTGCCTTCGCTGCTTTTGCAGTGCCCATCAACGAGGAGACTCTGATTCTGGAATTTCCTCTCCTGGTGATTTCCTGCTTTTGCCCCGAAGCCAGCCGGAAATTGCAATTTGGCCCTTACACATATACATATAATATACATCATTATATCTCTTAATTATATATTTATATATATGTATATTATATATATATACATACGGATATATGATACATGTATCCATATTAGTCATGTATATATATATATGCATTTGTTTATTTAATTTCATGGACGCTGGACCTTCATGTACTACTTGACCATTGGACCATTAACCATTTCGTTTCATGTCAAATTGGAAGCATTCTTTCCAAAAGAGTTTTGAATCTCTTCTTTTTGGGTTTTGGGGTGTTTATTTTTTGTTGCTTTGGGAAATAAAAGAAATTTAACAATTTTGGCCATACCTGAAGATTGTTTTTATTTTACAGAAATGCATTTTGGCCAAAACATAAGCAAATTGAAAATTGACATTGTTGTTTTGTTATGTTTTGTTTAAACTTCATAATTCAAAAAACACGAGCACAAGACTGTTTCAAATTCATACACGTTCTTTGGCGGTTTCATTTTTTCATGTTTTTTCTCTGTGTTTTTGCTAGAAATTCAACATTTCAAATAAAGGCCACATTGAATGCATTTAACAAACGAACATGAAATTGCTGGTTTTATTGAATCGAACAATTCAATAAGACTTGGCCAACATACTAAAGATGACTGAAACATGTTTGCTGCAACCTGGACGTTTGCCCGGAGTTGATGTCCCGCCTTCCTGATTTTGATCCGTCATGAAGATAAAGTTGATGTCATTACCCCATTCAACATTGGTCATAGGGGGTGGCGAATTTTGATCCCTCATAAAGATAAAGTTTGTGTTATTATCCCAATCAACGTATGGTTCAGAGGGGGTGGCGAATGTTGACCTCCATGAAGATAAAGTTGATATTATTACTTCCCCAATCAACATATTGTTCTGTTATGTCACAATCTTGAGTCTGGGCGAACGTTAAGGTTGCGGACAACATGTTATTTTAGAACAATGAAGCAATCAATTTTAATGGCCAATGCATACACAAACAAACATGTTCTTAAATTTCAAGAACTTCTATTAAAACAACGAACGAGAATGAACTTCTCCCAAAAGGCAATGTCATTTTTTTGGTTTTTATTTCCGTTTTGATTTTCAAAAATAAACGTCGAATGTAGCCAATACATCAATGGGCAAGGCATGCAAACCAGGAGTTTTAATATTTCAAACCAGGACTTCAACATTTGATCCCAAGGAAAGAATGAATGCACGATTTTATTCGTCAACCTACCCAATCAATAGCCCTATCCCACCCAAAAAGCAATTAAAAAAACATCCCCAACCAATCAATATCCCAACCAGTGAAGAGAACTCCCCAACCAATCAGTATGAACACGGGGAAATTCCAGACCAATCAAGATGCTAATCAAAGACATTGCCAATGAATGAAAATTTCCTAATCAATCAGAATTCCAATTCTCGACCAAGTCCAGGTGCTGTTTCCAAGCTAGCCATGAGCAAGAGAGCCAGATCCCAAACAGATTCCAGTTGCTTGGCACATGCTTCAACTTTTAAAAAATAGATTGACTGTTTTATTCAGACCTTGGTTGCCCCATGTTGCCATTCTTTTCCATCTACGCGCCTGCCCAATTGCCCTTAGCTCAGAAACTCTTCCTATGATCCGATTACCTCGCTCGATGGGCCTGTGGAATGTGAGTAGCTGCCCGTTATGAAGCTGGCGGTGTTCTGTGAACACTTGGTTTTGCTTGAGATGAACTATTGTTTGTGATATTTATAAATATAAATATATATATATATATTTGTGTGTGTTGTATGTGTATATATATATACATATGTCTTATGTATATATATATGTATTGTTTTATCAGTGATATTTTTGTTTATTTAGAACCGAAGGTAAACCCATCTTTAGCATTACAATATGTTTTCTTATTTTCTTACATGTAAAATTCCTTCCACGTGCCACTGGCCAGGACCTGAAAGATGAGAAGGGCCACTGCCTCAGCGGCCGCCAGAAAGCTTCCATTCGCACTTGTAGTGTTCATATGTTGTTCCAATCTATATATATATATATTGCAAAATTATCGGTACGTTTGGTTCACTTATACAACTACACGTATATGTTTAAATGTAAATGATAGTAGCATTTAAATATGTGGAGGGCAGGCCAGACCACGAGGCCCCGGAGGTATAGTATGAAACATCAGCTCAATTTAACTGTATATCTAAATGCTTTGGATTCCGGATGTTTAAATG
The DNA here is from genome assembly GCA_947184155.2 of Cladocopium goreaui. Lineage (NCBI taxonomy): Eukaryota > Dinophyceae > Suessiales > Symbiodiniaceae > Cladocopium > Cladocopium goreaui. The sequence goes on along the minus strand of CAMXCT020002135.1, from coordinate 563,735 downwards.
GCCGGGCGGGCCAAGGAAACCTTCCCAGAGGTAGTCTAAAATACAATTTCGTGCATTTCAGAATCCGTATGCTCAAATGTAGTTACGGCATGTGTATGTATGCATTCAATTATATATATATTTATTTATATACGGCAAATGCCTGGGCTTTGACCTGAACCGCAACGACGACGGGCAACGCATCATCATCATCATCATCATCATCAACATCGTCATCAAGCCTTTGTTGACCTTCCCATTTGAATGTAGAGTTTAACGGGGGTGGGATTCTAATATCCCCTAATACCTTTGTTGATCTTCCCCATTGAATGTAAAGTTTAATGGGGGTCGGATTCTAATATTCCCTAATACCTTTGTTGATCTTACCAATTGAATGTAAAGTCTAACGAGGGTCGGATTTTAATGTTCCCTAATAATACCTTTGTTGATCTTCCCGATCGAATGTAAAGTCTAACGCGGGTGGGATTTCAATATTCCCCAATACCTTTGTTGATCTTCCCAATTGAATGTGAAGTTGCAACAACATTTGATTGGGAATGGGAACCCTCTGCGCTGCAACGCTGGGGCAAAGCCCAGGCGTTGCGCGTATGTATATATATATATTTTTTTTAAATTATATATATATATATATATTTATTTATTTAATATATTGATCTTGCTTTTTTTCAGCTGTTTTTCTGTAGGTCCTCCTGGTGTGGGGCCGGAGCACCCCATTGCTACCTTCCAGAGGTACAAGACAAGCTTAGAATTGGCCCAGGCACAAGTGGACTTAAGGGATTTGCAAATCCCTGGCTTAACGGCGAAGCCATTGCGCACATCTTTGGCGCCATTCAAACAACCTGCAGCTGCAAAGGGAGCTCCAGAAGTGATTCGTACACCCAAAGGGGCGCGTGGTTCTGTGCAGGAGGTTCTGTTCGTGCACCAATTGTGGCGCGTGGCTCTGTTGCAGGAGGTTACGTTCGTGCACCATTATTGATTTTTTCTATCAACTAAAGAGTTTTCATTTTATATTCAAGTCAAATATTTTTTATCATTTCTTTTAGATACACATATATGTATGTGTTTCAAGACATATATTTTAAATACACATATATGTATGTGTTTCAAGAAATGCAAAGCCTGCGATACGTTCAGAGTAGATAAATGTGTTTTTGTTGTGTAGCCCATTACCATCGTAAATATATATATATGGTGTGTGTATATATATATATATTCAAAACCATGATCAATTCATGCATTATATATAGAGGATATTCCATTAACATTTACTTGCAGATTATGGGATATGATGGGCAATGGGCAAGAGCTATGTGTTTCATGGCTTCATCGAACATTTGTCACTGTTTTCAGCCGTGGAGGTCTCCCAGCGTCCAGTGTTGTTTTATTTTGTGAGGGTCGGGTTGTTTTTGTGTCGCCTGCAATAGAAAATAACCATATGTGGGGAGGCCGTAAGGGCGAGGGCCAGGACTGAAATGCGAAGTCTAGTATATGCATGTATATATATATATATATTCATATGCACATTGTTTAAAATTTACTGTTTAATATGTGCAAGGAAAAGATCGAGATGAATGATACAATAAGGTGAATGGACTTTAACCGGTTGACTAACACAATCTTAGAGTATGTTCCAGCACACAAAAGTTCGCATCCTTTCCATTCCTTGATTGGCAAATCCATTTCTTTTAAGATATCCTCAACGTACCATGCTCGAACCTCCATTTTGTTGCTTTCAGTCCCATTAATCCTTTCCCCCGATCATATTAAATACCCCCGTGAAGCGGTTCCTAGGGTGAATAGAACCAATACAAATACAAACCAGAAGTGTCTGGGGGACGGAAATGAAGGGAAGGCAGGTTTTTGAAAACCCAATGTTCGGACCGCGTCGAGTTGCTTAGCAAGCATTCGTCCCGCCAGAAAGCGTTTTCAAATTAGGCACCCTCCAGTAAAGAGACAAAAGGATAGGGAAAACCAACCTTTTGCAGATAATTTCCAAAAAGGAAAACCGTGAATTCCCGTAGCTGTGTGTTACTAATTAGCTGGTAACGTCCCCACTGAAGGTCAGGAGGCGGGAAACCATTGGTGGCTGGCGTCCGGGGCCTAACCGATGACAAGGCCCAAAATCCAGGTCTTTCTGCAGAACTTGAAAGCTTTTGAAACATGGTTTTGGAATGTAGAACACAATCAATGTGTTTGGAACTGAGTTTCAAATCATTTGTTTGCATATGTACTGTATGTTATATATATACCCGTCATCTATCTATCTATCTATCTATCTATGTATCTATCTATCTATCTATCTATTTATCTATCTATCTATATATCTATCTATCTATCTATCTATCTATCTATCTATCTATCTATCTATCTATATATATATCACAACATGCATACATACCTGCCTACCTGCATGCACACAGCGGGTTGATATTCCTTTTTAATATACATAAGTCTTGGCAATGGGATGATCGCTGAGTAACGGGCCTGTACGGCCCAATTTGGGTGTGTGAAAGCGGCGTATATCCTTGAATTTACAATTTTTGGCAGGGAGAGTGCAGGTGAAGCAGTGGATTTTGGTGCATTCCATTTTGAGACAAACCCATTTACAATCTATCTACCTTCGTACTTTGAGTGCGATGGCTCATGCGAGAAGTCGTGTACCCAAATGAGGGATTAAATAATTACACAAAACCCGGAAATTCACGACCTTTATAAGGGTACAGGTAGGATCCCATGATCTACCAAGGATACACCGTGCACACCTTGCACACCCTACACACCCACAAACCCACAAGCCCAGACAAACCCGGACACACGCCAGCTTCTTCGCCATATTCGAAGGCCGGAAGAATGTCGGATAGAATTCCAGACTTTACTTCAGATAGAATGTCAGATAAAGCCAGGCAGAACGCCAGATAGCCTGCAACATAGACTGTCAAAAAAAATGCCAGATCGAGCGCCAAATAAATGCCAGATCACATATCAGATAATTAGAATGCCCGAGAATATGCAGGTGCCACCTTATATGCCAGATAAAGTGTCAAAATAGACGTTGAAAGAATATATCTATCAGATAAAATATCAGAAAAATTGTCCGATAGATTGCCAGATAGAATGTCAGGTAGGCTGTCAGGTAGAATCCCAGAAAGGATAGCAGATAAATGCAGATAAGATGTGAGAATATATGTCAGATAGAATGTCAAGTAAAATGCAAGATAGAATCTTATAGTGCCAAAATATATACCAGATAGAATGTCAGAATTTATGTCAGATCAAACATCAGAATCAATGACAGGTAGGATGCCAAATAGGGCATGTCAGAGCGTATGTCATAGAATGTCAGAGTATATATATATATATCAGATAAGATGCCAGGTGGAATGTTAGAATATATGCCAGATGGTTTGTCATATGTCAGATGCCAGATGCCAGGAGATTTGCCGTGTGAAACGCTCGAAACAGTTACCTGGGACGATGATCCCCGTTGATGAACATATCTTTTCAGATGCGTGGCTCAACCAACACAGCATTGAACGATTATCCCCAAAAAACATATTGATTGCTCAAGGGTTGTCCAATTTCATGATGGTTAAATAGTTGAATCATGTGGAATCCCATTTTTAAATGTAATTTTCATACCCATTGGATCTCCGGAAAATTTCGGACCAAGAAACAATTTGAAAAAAACATGTGGATCTCCTTGTCCAACGAGGCTGGTGCTCAACCCCCAAGGGGGAGCCCGCGGCGAACCCACTGCGGTGCCTTGGCCATTCAACGACCTTGCTTGAGCTGATGGGATTTTCTGAAGTCATCGGATTTGATTGGGGTTTCAATAGTATGGGATTTTACCATGGGTTTTACTAGTGGAAAATCACAAGTCCCAAGTCTGTAAATTACTACGGGATGAAAATTGGATTTTTAAGCGGAGATAGAATGGGAGTTCCACAATGTTGTAGGTATCAAAGATGATACACCCTCTGGTACTTCAACATGGCTGGCTGGCAAATCCCCATTTTTTTACTGAGAAAATATATTGGAAAGTATGGGAAAGAGATTTCATCGACATAAATGGATCGGAATCAGATGGATGATTTGCGGGCAAATTGTGACACAGGAGAATAGGATAGTATTTCATGGTGTCAGATTTCAATTTTCCCAGATTCTGAAGATTTCGGAAACATACGTTCATTTTGGAAATATACTGATTTGCCCAGATGGTTTGTTTCAGATTTAGGCATTTTAACCAATTTGCCCAGATGTAATGTGTGATCTACGGTGGGGTTCTGAAATGCAAGGCGATGCGTTATTATTGCCATTCCCCACATTATAGTTTCAATAGTTTATTTGTGGGATGCTTTAAATTGATATGATTTCACTGGTTTATGTTTTTTTCCAAATATGTGTATATACTGCAAACCAACTACTTATAACTTATACCTAGCTGTTAGCCACGCCCCCCCATGTTCTCTGGTCAAGTCTGGTTTATGGTTGGCAATGTTCTCCGTGAATGGTGCGGTCAACTGCACTTGGATATGGGCAAGGGTCACCAAGTTGGCGTACCAACGGGCCCACCAGATTGATTGTTTTCAGTCTTAAACAATCCGGTTTGTCATTTTGTCATTCTGCGCCGCTTTTTCGGGTTGTTTTCCATGTTTGATATATAATGTCAAATTGCGATTAATAACTAATAACCCGCCCCCGGAAGGTAGGTACCTAGGGAGAAGGTTCTGCCACAGGAAACACTTTCGGGTTTTTTCTAAGATGGGTTGGTCCCCCTTGATTAACCAACGGGGGGAGGAAACACCCGATTTTTCTCAACCCCCATAGGGAAATTCCATGTTTTTGTCCTAGGTTTTCTTCTAGTTTCAAAAGGAAAATCAATTGAACGTAGGTTGATATCAATTGAAATCCTTACTAACCTTTAGATTTCATTTTGGTTTAAAAGGAAAATCAACTGAAAGTAGATAGGTATCATTTGAAATCCTGACTAATCTTGAGACTTCGTTTTGTTTCAAAAAGAAAATCAATTGAAAGTAGGTTGGTATGGATTCAAAGTTGATCTCCTAGGACTTGAACTTGGGAGGGCGTTTATTGGGAGGGAGAACCGTCGATCAATCCCTAGGGCCTATAGGGATTATATTGATCACAACTATACATTATTTTAAATACATATAACATATATATATATATACACATATCCTCCTGATTTCAAAGGGAGAAAAACCCTCAGGGGCACAGGGTCACTCGGCGACTGGGGATGAACAGCAGGGACTAAGCTGAGATCATTCGCCCAGGGTATATTCTCCGTTGGTGAATACCCTATGCAATAATGATCAATGAATTTCGATGAATCTCCATGCTATCATCTATAGTCTATTCTATGGATAGAGTAGCTGGGATATACATATTGGTGAACATAATGCTACTCTAACGGTTTTAACGTTACTCTAACGGTACAATTCTATCAATGGCATCAGCGAAGGATGGGATGTCTATTCGAGCCAGGTCATGTGCCTCGATTCTATGCAGCGGTTTCTTGGCGAAACATGTCATATCGAAAATGTGGCAGCAGATCATGTGGAACATGGGGCAAGTCGCTACAATAAAGTTCTAGTTGGGATTAAGGAAACATATATGTATGCATATATAATACAATTAATACATATATATATATACGGTATATTATATGTCAATATATAGATCTATAGATATATGATATATTATCATGATATTATATGGTTAATTTTTAGAAATTCATAGAACGAATATAATATATATCAATGAAATATATCAAAATTAACCATATTTTAATATATATATATATCAAATTCGTTGAAGGAGTTATCCTCACACAAAATCTCGAGGCGCGAGAAGGTGCTGGATCCGCCGTTGACTGGAAGTGCCTTGGACCGTTCAAAGTGGCTGCAGCCAAGGGGTTTCCATAAATGGGGGTACCCCAAAATAGATGGTCAGATGGTTTTTAAAGGAAAATCCCATGAAAATGAACGATTTAGGGGTATCTCTATTTTAGGAAACCTCCAAATAACCAGAAGAGAACAAATTATGTGATTTAAACAGCACGTATATGTTTTTTGAGTAGTAATGATTATACTTTGCGAGGCAAACATGTGCAGCTGAGTAGCGGCAGTGAGGATTAGCTAATTGTTGTTAATGTTCAATTTCTTGCATTGTGAGGAAACATGTGCCGTTTTCATAAGACCTTATAGTGTTTTTCTCCCACAAAAAGTAGAATAAGTAGAGCAACAAACCATGGAGTTTTCTCAGATGAAGCTGTTATGGATGACGCAGCCGAGGCTTAAAAGGCAGTGTGAATAGATACACCTTGGAAGTGCGGAAGTTCGGGTGCCTAGATGATGCGATCTGACATGATGGTATTCTGGCTGCTGCCCCAGGGAGCTAAATCGCCCAGTTGGCTTGAAATTAATCCAACTAGAGATTACCAGGGTTCCAACGCAATTCTATGTATATAATGTAGTTTGTAGGGTTCATCAACCAACTTCTAGCCAGGGGGCACCACCTTGCATGGATCAAAAAATCGATCATGTTCCATGATTCCATAATGTTCCCGACATTAACATCCATATCTAACAGCTAGTTTGGTGCGAACTGAAGGGTACCATGGTTTTGACCCATACTCATATTCTGATGACAAGTGGGCTGACGAAGGTCTGCGGTTGTGGCTTGAGGACTTCGAAGGTAGAGAAATATCATGAGTTCCCTCGTATTTTCAGCATTTAAAAGCCATTACCAGTTACCAGTCACCAGGTTCCTCTTTTTCCCAGATGATGGTGTGTCGGAGGCTGTAGGACTCTGTACGACTATAAAGAATACAACTGAAAATTATGGAATGGCCTTAGACTCATAGGCTTCCATGAACATTCCGTCTTGCAACAGCTAGTTTGTCAGTTGATTTTAATGATTTTGCATGGACTTGTGGCCCCTTGTGGCCCCAGGGTGGAACAAGCCGGCTATTTGGCCCAGCGCTCAGTGCCACCAATGACTCAGTAATGTGGCTATAAAAATGTCATGTTTACCACCCATGACTGGGAATGGTACAAACACCAACTTTAAAAATTGTGATGACTGGGAGATGGTTTATTGCTGCTTTACCCACATTATATTGATTCAACATATATATATATGGTTTGAAAGCCATGAACTACACCGACATTATCCGACACATCACCATTGCTCCTGCCACTTGCATCATCTCAGCCGCCCAGCGAAGACAAGGTCATTGTTAGCTTCAAAGCTAAAGGCGATGGCAGTTTTGAGCTCAGGACGCCAGGAGAAAACAAGTTGAGAATGGCTGCAGGTCGTTGAAACTCTCCTTGAAACAACCGAAACATCAAACAACTGGAAAGCTGATTTGAGCAAACAAACGGTCAGGGTAATCCACCCTTTGGGCATTTTGTTGGTCACTTGAATTATTTGAACAACATGTTCCAAGTTCTTCACAGGCTCTTTGTCTCTTGTTGTGGGATTCCCGGTCGATAGCATGAATTCACAACAAGCCTTTCCAAAAATTGCACATTGAGTGGTGGCCAATGTATCCGGGGTTGATGAAGGGATGGTCTACACCCAAATCAGATAGCTTTCCTTGGTTGAACATGTGCGCTCTCGGGAAAAACATCACGTTGTCATCACGTTGGGTATAAAATGAGACAATTCTATGGAGTGGATCCTCTTTCCAAGTGGATATACTTGGGTTTTGCTTAATGCATTCAGTTTGAACCTGACAGATCATGGGTGTGACAAGTTGCACTTGAAAGCCAACCCTTCTCGAAAACTGATATCAATTTATACGCTAAATGGGGACTCATTGTATATCTAGGTCATTTGGTTACCCAGAGAAAAGGTAGAACAGTTGAAATCCCACTAACAGGTTTTTTTCTTTAAATAGATTTAAATGGTGGTAATTGGTGGTACATTGCTTTTCTACCTTTTCTTCTGGGTCACTAGATGTTGAGTAGCATTTCTTGGGGCCGAGGTATGGGGCCTTTGCCCAAACCGGGCGCGCTGGGGGCACCCAGGACCCGAAAATCAAGATTCCAACTTCTCATCGGTTTCTGTTGGCTCGCAAGTTGTAAGTATATTTAATTTATATCTATTTATATGTGTATATATATATATTTATATGTATTTATGTGTGTTTATAAGTACAAGAACCTCTTGGAATCTCTTGGATGAGTTGTAGACAGTATGCATCTACAGTTGAATGCATTTATACATCAACTTATCACAGAACTGCAACGTGTTGGGTGGCGACTTGTTGGAATCAGCACAGCTGTCAGTGTCGACAATTATGGGCTGATCGATGTTGATCGTGCTTGTTTGATTTCTATTGTGGTTGATTCTATTCACAAAAGCTGAACTTATTGCCAATGTGCTGTATCATTGTAAGTATGTAATGTAACGTAACGCAAATTAGTGCAATGTGTTGTAAAGTGCGCAATGTAATGTAATGTTATGTCATGTTATGTCAATGTAATGTTATGTCATGTCAATGTAATGTTATGTCAATGTAATGTCATGTCAATGTAGTGTCACGTCAAATCAACGGAATGTAGTGTAATTTGATGCATGTAGGCAATATGAATATATGTTGTGTATACAGTATATATATATGAGTATTGTATCACATTTTCAGTATGATAGTATGCATATAACAAATAATGTAAAATACTATATATTTATATATTTATACATGCACATATATTTGCACTGTACAGCAATATGAACTTCAAATACATAATCATATCTATCTTCATGTGTCCTTGCGAGTTGCTGAAGGTCACTGGCCTTCCAATTTGGAGGTACCCGAAACGGTGACTCAGTCACAGACTCCAAACAGGATAAACTGAAAATCCAGTCCATGTGCAACCTAAGTTTGTCCAACATCAGCGAGTGTTAGTAAGATTTAAAAAGGATAATATGGGACATATGATAAACCAAGGGATTTTGGAGTACCCGACTTTCAAACAAACCCATCCTAAAGCATCCTTTCCCCGCTGCAGCGTTTACCAAAGGTCCAAACTCGTCGCCGATGGAGTAGAGTGTAAAAACCCAGAGATTGGCCCGGGCACGCAGCCGGCGACGGATTTGTGGTCCTAGACAACCTGAACGACCAAGAAGTAGCATCGAAGTTTACCCGCCACAAATCCAAATTATACCAGAAACAGGTGGGAAGATATATGACTAAACATGAGTCGCTACAGTGGTTTGAACCTATGTTTAACGTGCCATTCCTTGGATTATCTCAACTGACCTCTCCAAAGGAAGAGAGGAAAAGGAGGAGACCCTCGGGTAATCAAACATGGCTGGGCTGCGAAGTCCATTTGCGGCACGGCATTGGTCAAAGTTTTCACGACCTCCGAACTATGATGAGCATATCTGGTGCTCAGGGGCCCATGGGTTGACAAAAACGTGACCCGTATCACTTCAAGCTCCAAGCGCTGGCAAGGGCAAAGAAAAAACAGCTACTTTAAAAACGTGTCCATGTGTTTTTTCCGGTTGAAATAATATTTGTTTATCTACATGTGTGGGTTTGTCTGCAAATTACTTGTGTACCCCATCGTACCCCCAATTCCAATGGATTATCCTCATTTTCCCTCTGAAAATGGCCGCATAGCATGGTTTTTTGCCCATTTTCGGAGAAATCCCATGTGTTTCGATTAACAAGAACAACCCCAGTTGAAACGCCCGCCCGAAGGGTGTTTTCTTCGCGAGGTTTGAGGATCAACATGGGTGGCGATGATGATGTGGTTGGGATCCCTAGGCGAAATATGTTTGGATTCGAAATTTCCCAGATAGACAACCTCCTGGGGGTTTCTATGGGGGATTCTATGCTGAAATTTCTATGGGGGATTCTATGTTATTCTATGTTATTCTATGTTGATAGTCAGTTTTTTTCTACTGGATCAGTTTTAGTAACTTACGTAACACGATTTGAATTCTATCCAAGACGTCACAGCAAGGTCACCGTCAATGACTAGATTGGGAATCAGTAATCATTATGTTCAGATATTTTCAACGTATGACTAAGTGAAAGTGGTTTATTTCCTTATAGTGTTAAACCGACGGGAACATCCACTTACAGCAAAATGATCATTAAAACGTATAATATGTAATGAACCATAGTAATGTGGTCAGTCTCTGACCGACAGTTGCAAACAAGAGCACTACTGACACGTTTGATGCAGAACTGAGTCAGACTTGCACTTGATTACCACCTCCCAAATTTCACTTGGCCGGAACATGTTGAAACCATGTGTGTAGGATGGTCGATTGGTAGGCTGATTCGACATTGATGTTGTTTCTTTCTTAAGGTCGAAATGGAACAAGTGGAAAGTGCATGAAAAATGAAAATACCCACAATGAAGAAGACACATGAGGTTGAAGTCACTTGAAGTCCTTTGAAGCAGATGTATATCAACACCTAGTGAAGTCCAAGTTTCACGGTTTCCACCTGATGTTTGGAGTTTGATGTGTCGCAATCCTGCTTTGGTTTTTGAACGGAGCTTTGGGTATCAAAAAGTCCAAAAAGAGAGGAGGTAATATCTATGGAGCTACGACCTTCCAAACCATATATAGGATATATGACTCTAGTAGATAAACCAAAGGTATATATATATAGGATAGATTAGGATAGTAGATTTGTGATCTTAATCTATTTCCAATTGTTAAAACATGACCTCAACCAATTATAACAACAATGTTCAAATTTCGGGTAGCGTGCAGTGTTTGTCCCTAAGATCACCTGGACCAAACCTTTCTGGATGTTTGGTCTGTCGGCGGCAAACTCGTGTTTAAAAAGGACTTGCTCGCCATTTGGATGGGTATCTTTATTGACCGGTGCGCGATTTCCACGTGCGAGTTCCATGACCATTGTGCAGTTGGTATGTTGTATTTTCTTTATCACTGCTTGCTTGTTTCCTGAGCTTATACAAGTTTCTAGCAACTAAGGACTAAGGTCTGCCCCCAACATTGAATCTGATTTGTTTGATTATTATTGTGAAAGATTTTGAAAAGTGGATATTTCTAACCATAAAGCGGTAGTTTATTTCTAACCATGGCTAGGTCTACTATGAACTGCTTGTAGCTCACCAGCGTGCTGGAGCATTTGAGAAGGACATGACATGTAATCAGTTGGTTTGCCGCATTGCGTCGCCAAGGAAAGTGAGCCCTTTTTTTCTGGAGTGAAAATGACATGCATCGTGGAAGTGGTATGTGACCGACCAATGATTCGGGCTACTGAACTGAATTGAACTATACAGCTGACAATGTTGACACTACTCCCCGAAATCTTTGTAACAGTAGAACCTTTGCCCACAAATAGGTCTCTTTGAGCGCTTAATTCGTGACAGGTACTGTAGACATGGGATCCTGGTTAGTCCCCATTTCCCTGGAGTTCTCCCAGATTATGTACAATACGATATGTACAATTCTATAATTGCATTCCTAAAGAAATGTCCATGTGTATTGATCACTTGCCAGATTCAGAATGTGTCAACATCCCAGTACTGGTTCAAAGATGTTCACATCCCCAAACATGAACATTTTTTCTTTACTGGGACGTTTTTTTTTTTTTGTAACTTAATTTGTTGGATTGATTCACTGTTAGTAAAACAACACCAAAGTTACTAAACATCTAAACCATCCCAATTCTACCAGTTTTATGGCTGGTATAAACGATTAGTTCATATGGCGAACTCCCAGTTTTGGTGGTTTTCAGGCTGGTGAGTACGAGGGGACCTTGAGCTTTGCGTTGGATGGCAGGCCGCTGGAGCATGCTGGAGCTTCGTTTGGTTCCATAGCTTCCATGGTGTGTAATGGTTTGTACCTAGATCCTGCTACCCTCTGGTGAATCGCCATTTTCAACGGGTCAACCAACCATAAATGGTCATTTTTCGCTATGTTAGTTTACCGGAGGGTAGTACATGGATATTTCATGGATATTTCATGTGAATCGAAGATTTGGTTCTTAATTTAAAAACCAAAAAAACTGTCACTCCTCATGTGCATGAATAACGCCACCTTTTCTCTTGGTGGGCGACATTTTATAATATTTATACAGATCTTCTATTCGGTGAACCTCCTTTGTTCAAGTCCAAAGTTTACTGCAACTATTAATGTTAAACATTGTTAAACTAATCAACCATTATAAAATTATAAACATTCCGTATTTTGTTCGATGATTTTCTTAGCTATAAAGCTCCATTTGGTTTGGAGATTTCCCATTGACTTCCCACCTGTTTCTGCAGGGTTCGGTCCTCTACCTTCGTATTACACTACGGAGAGGCTCGCTGGAAACACTTGGGTCCGAGGGGCGGGCAGTGACCAGTTTAGGGGGATTGGGGCGGTGAAAATAAGTGTATATATTTGTAGATTTTGTTCGATGGTGGGAAATTGTTCATTTGATTTTTATGGGATGTTTAACGAAAATCAATTGGATTCTATGTGAAATTGTGTGATTTATATAACAAGAATGTACAGAGATTGGGATTTAGAGATCAAGTGGGATATTGTGCAACGTGGTTGATGTGAATAGAACTGAGAACGCTTCGAATTGGTTGGTTGCTTTTGGGAGTTCAACAGCAAGACACGAAGGAGTAATGATAGGACCAACGCAGAGCCAAGGCTCTGCAAGGCTCTGCATGTTCGTTCCATCCTCTCCGTTTTCCGTGCAAGCAGATGAAGTTTCAGGCGTTGCAAAACGAACTTTGGAAAGCATGTAAGATGTTCATGTCTGGTCAAAATGAATGTATGTCAGAGTTCCGAAGAACACTGAATGTCGCTGGTGCGTGTTAAAAATCATTGCTACACCCATGATTATATAGGATGCGGCAACATAACATCCGTAGCCTGTACAGGTCAACCTATTAGCACGCAACCCCACCTTTCCATACCAATCTTCAACGAGCTTCAAACCATTCCAATCACATCCAGTAGCCATGTGGAATCCTTGTTATCCTAGGGGTGTGCCCAATATGTAATAGACCCCCATTCGGGGAGGTTTTGCATTATCATGTGTCGAGATCAATGTGTTAACTTTTTTTGTTTGATCTTATTTGGGTATATGATAGTATATGCTTGCTCAGTTGTTAACCATATCACAAGCACAGGTGCTGAATCTTGTCCAAGACATGAGAAATCGTGCAAGCTGCTTGAACATAATACAAGCACATGTTTCACGTGTATACAATTATGTATCTAGTATTATATATATATATTAATAATATATATATATATACGGCTGCGAGTCAAAATGTAAAGCCCTGATCCATACCCTGAACCCACAGGCCGATCCATACCCCCGATCCATACCGAAACGCCGGTGATCCAGACCGATCCATACGTCTGGATCACCGCGGCCGATCCATACCCGAATTTTGACGCAACCCCATATATATATACATACATACATACACACACACACACATATGATGTCCATGCAATTCAAAGCGTATTTACATATTTCAGGCCAATGTTTGCACCCTTTCTTTCTGTGGCTCTCCATGGTACACCCAGGGTGGCTACACGCCCATCACCTTGCAGTTTGACCCTTTCGCACTGACCAAGCTGCAGAAGGACTCCGTGAAGGGCTGCTTGAACTGGGATTTGCAGCCGGGAAAGAACAGATTTCATGGGAATATCATGGGAATAGATTGGCAATTGCGTTTCGACGTTTCGAAGCCTGACGTGGAGCTTTTTGCCCGAGGCACCTCCAGCGATTGAAACTGCCTGCTTTTTGTCCCAGAATTGGATGGAAACATGTGCATTCTTTCTCGATAGTTCATTGAAAGAACAATGGTTTCAACTTTCAACTTTACCTGGTTGGTGGTTTCAAACCTGTTTTATTTTCCATAATATATGGGATAATCCTTCCCATTGACTAATATATGTTTCAAGATGGTTAAAACCAGTTACATCGAAACCAACCCACTCAAGATGGGACGCTGATCTGATAAGATTCGGCTGCAGGATGTCTCTCGCTATGTGGGCGGCTATCTTGCCAAGGAGTGGGAGGCGAAATTCAGGGAGTGAAGTGACCAGAGGACAGAAGAATGAATGGTGGTACAGTATATTATGGGTACGGTATATGAGCTATGGTCAATACTCATGGTTAATAACCATAAATAGGGGCTAGTCATCCAATGGTTCATAGGGATTTATAATAACCATTATAAGGATCCTTATTATGGATGGGATGACCATCAACCATATAGTGAGTATTGACCATGGCTCATATGGGCTTGTCTGGAAATTTAGAGGAATCCACTATATCCACTGGCTCATGATCTTTTGCCCAATGTCAATTTCGGGTACCCCAGGTTCACACACTTGCTCAGATATTGGCACCGCAAGAATGAGGTTTTAAATGGGGTTAGTTTGCAAACCACGTGCCACACAACAAGTCAAAGAGGACTGGGAGCCGGTCGATAATGAACTGGTTCTGAACCGGGGTGAACCACTTCTTCACTGGAATGCTAATTGGAAATGCAATGGATACACTAGTCTCCTCAAATTGTCTTACGATAAATGGCACCAAATATCACCAAATGATAATTGGAAGGGCTGAGACTTAGACCAAGAATTTCAACATGGCTTATCCCCCAATCTATTGACATCTAGTATATAACGTTTAGCTGTTCTCAACTGAAGATGATGCCAACCGCTGGGGATGGATGGCGACATCGAGGGGAGCAGCCATTTCTTAATGTACATTCATTCGCTATATATCCAAGTATCTTTTGAGGGAGTGTTTGGGGTGAGGTTAAGTACCTTCTCAAGAAGTATTTGGAATTTGGATCCATACTATACGGCTTGTCACCCAAGCAACAAAGAAACAAAAGTGATGTTGCTTGGAGATTCTGAGCGTACAGGGCTGTTTCAGCTGCTACATGCATTTGAATGAACTGCTCGCAAATGGTGTTTACATGTCTTCAGTGATAGCTTAGTACATTTTGCCCACAGAGGGACAATTCATTGAATCTCTAACTGATTGGTGGTTTGGAACATGAATTTTATGTTTCCATATATTGAGAATTTCATCATCCCAACTGACTAATATTGGTGGTTTCAAACATTCTTTATTTTCCATCATATATGGGGTAATCCTTCCCATTGACTAATTTTTTTCAGAGGGGTAGGTCAACCACCAACCAGCTAATGAGTTCCTCTATCCTACTCCGGAACTTCCAGGTGAACGGTCCTGATCGAAAGAAGCGCTATGAGAAAACTTCGGCCCCGGGAGGGATGGGAAGCGGGGCCGGCCATAGAGGGTACCTTTTTTTGGATTCAAAAGTGGAATATCACTATGAAACGTGGGGATGTAATCGATGTAATCACGAAGAATCGGAATAGATGTTGGCTTTGATTACTAATAAGTTTCTGTTGGTTTACAACTACAATAGGATAGATGGGACACATCTACTTTTAAATGGGGCGCTAAAATCATCTTATGATCTTGGACTACTTCAGGATCTTGAAGGTCTCCTGTGACTTCGTTCAGTCTTGGGATCCCAAAAAATGTACCCTCTAATAAACTAACATGTTCCTATGGAAAATCACTATCTTAATAGGTGAATCAACAACATAATGGGTATAAATGGGCCATATGCCATAGCTATGTTGGTTTACCAGAGGGTATCTTCAACAAAGAGGACTGAGGCCGTGTCAATGGACGGGTATTGGCCGCTTATTGGCCAGCATTGAAAAACTCGAACCAAAATAGCAGGTTTTGGTGATGTCACTTTGGTGAGGGAACTATGGAGCAAGTAGTGAAACAATCTCATTTGTCTATTTAATGGAAGTACGCGATGCCGAGCGTGAATTTTATATATATACACTAGTATATATATATATGTTTTAAATACGATACTCTATGCTAGAAGCGAAAGGTGAGATGGCTGTCCTTTTGCCTTAATCTTGAAAGGCATTGATAGGGAGGTTATTGCTCCAGCAGCCGTGTCACCCTAAATGAAAATGTCTTTCAGGCCCTTTGTCGCTCAATAACAGACAAAACATGTTGTTCTTGCGTGTAATTTTACGGTGAATTCTCATTTCTGCAGGAAATAGATTAATGTGGAATATATTATATTGTGAACACACATATGATGGCCCACAATGCAAAACAAGATCAAGATAATGGAGCTTATCCAGCTTATCACAAAATATTAGTGCATAAGTTTCCCTACCACGCTTCACGATTCCAAGGAGGCGGGGAGCTTGGACCAAACAGCGGCGATTGTTGACTTTCCTCGTGGTTTGGATCAGCAACCGTGCTGGGCTTCGCATATTGCGCCTATAAGCGTTTTTTCCGAAAGCTTTCATTTTCAAAGAAACGCATTTCAACAAGCATGGATCAAGAGGCCCTTTTCAACTTCACCGGATCCAAATGCCCTTTTTCGGCTAGTTTGAATGAATCAACTGCGGCTCCGGGCCTTCGTGGATGAAGAAGGGTCCGGCGACTCCCCTTCACGCACCAAAGCGCCGCGCCTCGCCTCGGTGCTCATTTTTGTGCGCAGCTGCGGCACCTGCGTAGGCGTTCAAACCATACCCAAACATTTCGCTATAGCGCAGCGCCGGATTGAATGGGGTTGTCTGTCTTCAAGTCCAGAAGGGCAGTGCTTATTCTTTTTGTTTTACCGTCAACATAAACATGATGCTCAAATTCTAGTTAGATTGCACCGAGCTGCCCCCCAATCCGTTGTTCGGTTGAGTTTTCAGGATTTTTTGCTTGTGCATGGTTGGGCCACCTTTTTTCAAAAGCATTTGGCTTTAGCTTTTGACAGCGTGGCCGGCTTCCTTTGGTTGATGGGCTCCTGAAAACATGCTAGAATTGATTGGGTTTGATTCGCCAGTTCTTAGCTTTGTATTTCTCGTTCGGCTTGCGAAATCCCATCACTGCATGTCTATTCCTTTCCTGGTTGACGCAACCTGCAGAAAACATAGTTGAACATTGTAGCAAAAGATGGTATGGGTCAAACCCCAGGTACTGTGGCGATCAGAAGTTGATTGGGGAACGATCTGGATAATATATCGACATATACTGATTATAAATGATTACACTCTATCCCTCTTGGTGTCATTACAATAATTATCCGTATATCCCCATGAATACCAGTGTATCCCCATTGTTTTCAGTACCAATATACCTGTTATAAATAATTATCTTCAATCTTCATTGATGTAATTTGTCCCCATGAGTATATAAACCCTACTAATATATCAAATGGTAACAAATATTCTATTCGCCACATGCAGGTGAGGGTCTCTAGATTGTAACAAAGGTACGACTCCTCTTCTTCCTATCCTCGTTCTCCTTCTTCGTCCTCGTCCTCCTTCTCCGCCGAGCCATGTGCCGATCTCGTGATGCAGTGGGCCGGCCACGCCTGGACCTGAACTCCACATCGCCAGCTCCGGATGCTGTGGGCCAGCCACGCCTGGACCCGAACACATGCCAAAGAGACTGCCAGACACAATGCCAGAAAGAATGTCAAAGAATGCTAGATAGAATGTTGAAATAATATGTCAGGGTGCTGGGGATCACTCTAAGCAAAGTATTTTTTTCATCCATACCAATATCAATATACCAATTCAATATCCCATTTGCTGGTGACAACTCAGAATATCAATAAACCCCAAAAAAAACATAAATTATCCGGTAACCATGCAACATTCCTTTAACGGTTATCAGTAGCAATATACCTATACCTATAGGTACTTAAATGGGCCTTAGGGTTAGTTAACTGGTTAGTAAGTGGCTTGTAGCTAACTAAATAATGGAATGCAAACCAGTTTCTCACTACTGAACTAATCCCAGGGACCATCTGAGTATTGACCCATCTTTAAATCACCCTTTGACTGGGCTTAACTCGCCCGTCCCAAATGCAAGGCTCGCGCCTTGGTTGCGGATGTGCATCAGCAGGTTCGGTCTTGTGGGGGATTGGATTTCCACCCAAAACCAGGTGTTTCATTGTTTAAAACTGGGTCAAGGGGTAAACAAAAGCAACACATCCGCATTTTATTTCGACAAAAAATGAACTCACGCTGGTTGTGTACGAAATAGGGATTGAATCCCAGACGTTTTTCTGCAATGCGTTGTTTGTTTCATTTTGAAAACATGTGGTAAGGTGCATTCCTGCCTGTCTATACTGTAGCAACTGCCAGTTAAACAGTGAGACCCCAAACCCAGGTTGTTCAAATTCACATTTAAAAGGGGCAAATTGGGTCGAGACACGCGTTGAAGAGGCAAATTGAAAAGAATGACGGGGTGACGAGTCCACTTGATACAGTAAATTTTGACAAGACACAATTTGATGAAGAGTTAGACGAACAAAACTATATAACTTAGTACAATATACAACACTGTTTTACACCAAAGATGATCAAAACGCGTTTGACGGAGATTTGTCAACACAAAAATGTGAAATTCAACATAACAAAAACGGATGAAACTGACACACATGAAATCCAGTGAATTCAAAAGATCAAATGCAGGGATAGATGCAACTGTTTAACAAACTCCATCAGTTCAATAATGTGTTTCAGTGAGCCGTCTCTATCAACGTTTTTTTCCAAATCTGGTTCGTACTTCTTTCGACAACCCTTCTATATTAACCTCTACTTGAATTTTGTTCAACAGTTTTTGTCCTTATCTTAGCTGGACTCTCCTAATTCATGTTGTCCATTTCTTATCGCCTTTCTGTCTGTCGCTCTCTTTTTTTCCCGAATGCGTAGCGAAGGGTTCTCGTTTTACTTTGCGGATCTGGGGGTGGAGACGTGTTCGCTCGACGCCGCTTCTGGGACCGCCGGCAGCCGTCGGCAACCGTCCGCAACCGTCGGCAACCGTTCGCGATGATGAGGTCGCTGTGGCCGTGCCTATGGCGAGTTCTGCAAAAATGTTCACTTTTGGAAATTTCAATCGTCGCGTAGCCTCGTTTCAAGTGGTAGGCGTGGCACTTTGTGGCATTCCAACATGTTTCATAACGTGTCGAAAATCGTTTTGCGTGGCATGGCGCAATACTTTCGCGTCGTTTTCAGAAGGTGAGGTGCATTTTTCGGGGCAGGCACGGCACTTTGGAGAACTCCATTGTCATTTTGCGTGGCAGGTGTGGCAGTTCAGACGTGTTGTGTTGCCTGTTTTTTTTGCGAATCGCAGTGTCAGGGCTGCGCGAAGTGGTGACAACGTGCAAATTCCGTGGCAGGAGTGGCATTTTGTGACATGTGATGAAAATTGCCGTTAAACCTCTCACGAAACATCGATTTTGAGGTAGCAAATTTTGAGGTTCATGACAAAACTCGTGGGAACATGTCGATTTTGAAGCTACGAAGTGTGAAAATTTGAGGCAGTCTCGCAGGAAATGCTCGTTTTGAAGCTCCAACATGTCTCGTCTCGATTCTCTGGTTTTCTTCTGCCGTCGCCGTGTCTATGAGAGAAGCTGCAAGACCTGTCATTTTCGAAGGTTTCAAAACAAGTTGTCATGCCGTTTTGCGTGGCAGGCGTGGCACTTGCTGACATTCTCACGTGTCTGCAAAAGCGTCCAAGATCGTTTTGTGTGACAAGCGCGATACTTTTGCAAGGTTTTCCGAAGATGAGTTGCATTTTTCGTGGCAGGCGTATCACTTTGGAGACCTCCATCGTCATTTTGCGTGGCGGGTGCAGCACTTCAGACGTGTCGCGTTGCGTGTTTTTTGCGAATCGCATTGTCAGGCCAGCGTCAAGTGGTGTCAACAGACAAATTCTGGCAGGCGTGGGGCATTGTGAGAGTGTTTTTTCGCGTGGCACGTGTAGCATTTGGTGAAGATCCGTCGTGTGTGGAATGGCATCTTTCGTGCCAGGTGCAATTTTTAGCACACTCTATCACTACACGCCACACTTTACACTTACACTTTACACTTTACACTCCAGACTCTACACTCTACACTTTACACTCCGCACTGCACTCCATACTCCACACTTTACACTCTACACTTTACACTCCACACTTTACACTCCACACTTTACAATTTACCCTTTCCACTCCACTTTACACTTTACACTCCACACTTTACACTTTACACTTCACAATCCACGCTCAAACTCCACACTTCACACGTTATAACCACACTCTACACTTTACACTTTACACTCCACATTCTACTCTACACTTTACACTCCACACTTTACACTCCACAGTCCGCACTCCACACTTTGCACTCCACAGTCCACAGTCCACACTTCACACTCCTCACTCCACACTCTACACTCTACACTTTAAACTCCACACTTTACACTCCACACTTTACAATTTACCCTTTCCACTCCACACCGCGCACTGTACACCCCACACTTCACACGTTACATTCCAGACACTTTACACTTTACACTTTACACTCCACACTTTGCACTTTACACTTCACATTTTTCACTTTACACTCCTCACTCCACACTCCACACTTTACACGTTACACTCCACACTTTACACTTCACCCTTCACACTTTACACCCCACACTTTACACTCCACACTTTACACTCCACACTCTACACTTCACACTTTCCACCCCACACTTTACACTTTGCACTCCCCACAACCCCCACTTCACACTCTACACTGACTCTACACAGTATATCCCCCACTGAACACACCACTTTCTTCACACTCCACACTTTGCCCTCCACCCCCCTCCACATTCCACAGTCTACACTGGACTGGCACGGTAACAGGGGCAAAATGGAACAATCTACCAGCAGTACCGCACAAGGCGGTGGCGGAAGTTTCAAAAAGAGGAAACCTATAGGAGAGAAGGTTTTGCGATTGAAAGTGGGTCTCTGGAATTTGATTCCTTTAGGTGGATCCATATGTATGCAGATTGTTTGGCAAGGAGCCAGTATATTTGAATATTATTTGAATATGTTTGAATTTAACTACTTCATTTTTTCTTAATTAAGTCGCAGATAAGTT
>CAMXCT020002135.1:520265-537765 GCA_947184155.2 Cladocopium goreaui | reverse complement strand
ATATATATATATAATAGAGAGAGAGAGATAACTAAAAACCCGTGGGGAAAATTGTTTTTTGTTCATAGAATCACTGAAAGGAAAACATGTTCCCCATTTCATTTCTATTTTTTTAGTGGTCCTCTCTCTACATCATATGTTCCTGTGTTCTCAGAATCATTTGCAGGTGTTTCTTGCTTCGGGTGTGTTTAAACCATTATTTCCATACTTACAATGCAATCTTGTTGATTTTGCATGTGTTTATTTGGTATGTGTCCATTGTTTTTACATTGCCACAACCAATTTGTTGATTCACCCTGTGCTTTTTCATTCAAGGATTTTACTGTGGTGTTTTGCTTCGCTTGGCCCCAGGTAAGAAAGTACATGTTGTTCTTATTTTCATCGTCTTACAGAAACTGTTTACACAACCGATTGAATATATATATATATATACATATATATATAGGTTCGGAATTATTTTGTTTTGCAAAAACAAAAAAACGCAGGTCATAACATGTCTATTACACAGAATGTGTGCGTGTGTGTAAACTTTGAATATACATTTATTATCATTTCTTATGTATACAATTTACAGTATCATCCAACATTGGCACATGAACAATTTGTGCCCATGGTTCTCTTTTTTGATCCATGGTTGCCCTGTGAGGTCCTTATCGATGAAGAAAGACTTCCTGAAGCAGATGTCTTCGGCCACGCCCAAGGTGGACCCAGCACCCCAGCTATTGTGGTCCCCATTGATTGGAACCCCCAGATGATGTTAATCCAATGTTAAAGGTGATTATTTATTGGATTATATACATATATATGGGATAATCACAATTGACATATAATTGATTACAATCCAATAATTGTAGGACGTGGTTTGGACTTGTCCGTATTTTTATTGAATTTGTGATTTGTGGCCATAAAAGTGTTTCACACATCCTCTTCCATTGGATATATCGCCTATTTAGTGCTAGTTTATATCCCATACGACATCAATATTATTGGAATTTATTTGATTATATTCCATATGCATCTAGATTATGGTGTGGGTATGCCATTGTATTCCTGAAGCTGGCTGGGGAGGAGTACCAACGGACAGTAGCTGGTCCTCCTGAAAGGGTTCTCAAAGTATGTGGCATTCACACATCATCCATATATATTTTTTTTTTGAAATTGCAAAAAATCAATTACAACGACCTCACTGCGACCTCACGGAACCATGGAATCATGGTTGATAAGGGAAATCATCCCAAAATGGCCTTGTTTCTTGTTAGTGAAATATTATGGTTCACCCAGATATATGTGTGTTTTTATTAAGTTACATAAAATGGTATTGACACCACCATGTAACATGAACCATCAGCAAATCATCCTGTTTGGAACACGTCATAACACGTCCCATGTTTTCTGCGTTTGGTATACCTTCTAATCCATTGGGTGATCATGTCCATTTTTCAATGGACAGACAGAGGCAAATAGAGATGGGAAACTAATTCAAGCATGATAGTTTGTCAATGGGTAGTGGGGATATTTTGACGGAAATTAAGCCAATTTGTTGATGTACCACCGAGCATAGGACATACCATCCACTAACATGCTTACGCAAAACCCACTATGTTTAGATCATGCCGGAAAGAACATGAAACAACCATGGATTTCACATTTTTTTTTGCGAGCGTTGCTGGTAATCCAGAAGTTATGTGATTGGATGGTGGTTTTTGGCAGTGCGGTTCATTGAGATCCTGAATCATGGACATCATGGACCAATTAAAATATGGGCACCCGGTGATTGCACTGCTCATGGTTGTTGCAATCCAAGCTGCTCTGAATTCTGAAATACTCTTTGGTAATTTAACATAGCTATGGAAAGTAGCCCATTTATGGATGATTACTTATTCACAATGGGGGTTTTCGATAATCATATTGATTAACCAGTGGGTATAACTATAGGTATAAATGGTTATCGTTGGTAAGACGGTACCTTTTTATGGTTTATTGTGTTTCCCCAGAAATGCAGTGGATGCAGAAAATGGGTTTGTCACCAACACAATAGCAGACTTGGGCAGGTTGTGGATTGTTGTTGCCTTGAAAAATGGATAGACCGAAAACCTGGGAGTGCTGAAGATTTTGTTGGATACATCATTGTTAGGTCCTGTCCCATTGCTTTAACATGTTGAATCGTATACGTATAGCCGTATAGCTATGTTCTGTGCACTGCTGGCCGCTGATATTCTGTTCCACAATTGAACCATCCTCCACTGGATAGGTCAACTCCTAAATTATTCATGAACATGTTCATGAAATGGTCATAAGGCCCTGTCTCTGTCATGGGGGACTACTACAACAGACACACTCAGCCACTGCTATTGAACCGTCGTGATCACATTTCCACAGAAAGTCTGTCTACAACAGTCTATATATATATATACATATGCATCTCTGGCCATGTCGATCTTTTTCGGCCATTCCTGCCTCCAACTGTGTTGACGGAGTAATCACACAGACTCTGTGAGGTATCAATACCCATGAACCTCCAGGATACTGTACTTATATCCGCGATGATCTGCGTGCCTTTCTTTGAGACCATTCACCTCTGCACCGGGCTAACTTGCCGCGACAGATACTTGTTTGGAAAATACAAAGTGACCAGAAAAAGGAAGAACAGTGAAGAATCGATAGCGTCGACTCAGCGATGATGAAATTTAAATCCATCCATTGCACTGTTCGAGATCAAACTCTGCATCAGAGATAAGCAAATTGAGCGAAGAAACAGCCACCAGAGGATGTCAACCAACTGGGGAAAAGAACATTTAAAGTCACACCTCGACTAATACCCTTGCCTGCTGTGAAGCGGTGGGTCTTGCGGGGGCTTCCACTGCGGATGGAGTGAGCTAGGTGCAGCGTGAGAAATGGGCGGGAGGCAGTCTCTTGCTGTAGGGAAGGTGCATTTCAACAAGACATGGCCAGCCCCCCTTGTTGGTTGATAGTTGCATGGCTTGGTGACTATCCTTTGATGGGAATTGCATTTATTAGGCACTCTCTGCAATGGAACTAGTGACCCCCATGTGGTTTTGAGCATGCTCCCTTCCGAATAGAAGTGATTTCCACAGACAAGCCTGTTGTTCCAAAAGCACAGACGATGCTGGCAAATGTTTTTCAAATCTACACGTTAACAGGGAACAACATCGACATCTAGATTTTTGGGGAAATGTCCATTGCCAGGTGTGTTTAGCCAGGGCTACACATGGAACCCCGCAATAGTTTCCCAACCACTTTCCATGTATTCTGATGGAACTTTCCAACTCAAACCGTGGCAAGCGAAGAGCAACGATTTTCACAGGCCCATTGCAACGCGTTCCGTCCTAAACTGGACTCTTCTGGCGGCCTGAGCAAAAATATGCTCGGCCAAGGCTATCAGGTGAAGTTTTTTTCAGCATCATCCCAACAACCTTGCATCTTAAGCTTTCAAATGTTTTTCGAAAAAAGCCCACACCTCAACCTCGTACCAAACCCTGTGGGGTACCATACTAAAATAGCCAATTACGACAGAAGATACTCTTTTGGTCCCTAAATGAGAGAACTGGTTTGGCTGGTTTTTTCAGGGTTCTTTGCACCACATGCCAGTTTCGACGGAGTGCATGTTGAATCCATCTGGCGTTCAACATGCTTGCGTAGGTTTGTCTGAAAAAGACCTTGTTCTCTTGTCTCATTTTCTGCTTTCGCAAAGACAATTTCTGCAGTGTTTTCTCAATGAGCTGCGAGCACTCTGCTACACTGAAACCTCTGAGTTGCAACCTGCGCAAGAAAAATCCAATGTGGTGACGTAAACGCCCAGCATTTTGACAGTTATGTCGACACAATCTCTGTGTCTCTCCGACTATCAACGCGGTGTAAACGGATTTTGGATAGCAGGAAGTCCTGGGATTGCATAGGTATGCGTTCTGTGGCTTGCGACGCGTCTGGATCGCAAACTGCCCCTGAGCCAGCGAGATGTCCAAATCTAGAAAGACAACCTGCTTTCCTGAAAAAGAAACCCTCCACTGGATGCCACTTGTTCAATTGCTGCTGCACAAACTTGACATCGCTTTCAGACAGGGAATGGAGCAATGCAAAAGCGTCATCAATGTAGCGTCGCCATGTCAGAACACATCCGCATTCATTCATTCAGAACAAAATCGTCCAAATCTGCTCGATAATGGTTGGCAAAGATGACTTAAGCCTGTAGGTAGGCCTTTGTCAACGCGCCATAATTGGTCACCGTGGTTGATGAACTGGAAGCCCAAAACAAATTCCACGAGCTTAACCAAGAAACTTTCAAAAGAAGCTTTCGCAGCCCAAAAAGCCCATATATTCTTCGCGCCAGACAAGTCATGAAATGGGTTCTGTCCACGTGGGGTACAAGTTTGACATGTCAAAGGTTGCAAGGCACGTACTTTTCGTCACACGCAGTCCCGGAAGCAAGTCCAAGATCTCCACACTAGATTGTACCACATATGACAGAGAAGATGCTGCTGGCTTCAAAGTTTCGACCAAAAAGGCTGCAGCTGGAGGAAGCCAAGACTTGCCCAAGTTGAGAATGGGCCTTCCAACCACTAGTCCCAAGTGCGCTCGTTGTTCTTGCCACTCTAAAGGCTTGTCCTCTAAGCCTTCTGCAGAACATGTTAATTTCTTGGTTAAAAGGCGTGAAAGATAACACTCTTGGCTCTCTAGGCTGGGCCCTTGTGCAGTTTGATTCGAATCCTGAATGTGCCGGCTTTGTTCGCACCAAGGTCTTGCAAGAGAAAGTCTGCCAGCTGCCTGCAAACAATCATCCCAGAATAAAAGCGTTGCCAAATGAAACTCTCAAACCAGCATTTGAACACAGCACTCTCCCGCAGAAATTCATCTATGGTTGAAACACGTGCCAGCTTCATGCAACAGTCTGAGCCGCTCTGTTTTCAGCCAAACACGGCTGATCAATACATCCAGGTTTTTGTCCGCATCTACGACTGCAACATCTTCTTTGTGTTGCGCAGGCCATTTTCAGGCAGCAAGATCTACGCAGTCAAAGTTCTTGCTTTTCGTCGACGGAACATAACCATGAGGCTCATTGCGAAGCATTCTGCAGTAAATTGCCACATCTGTATCCTCTGGGGACACCGATCCTCTGGCAACCCCGTGTCTTTCGCTGAGAAAAGCAGCCAAATGCAACTTCCTCTCAAAAAAGGCCACTTCATGCAGCACCTTGGGAACTGTGCTGCGGAACGTGTCAGGAAGAACTTAATTACTACCCTTTGCCAAGTACGATCGCACGAAGGCTGGGATGTCAAATTTTGGCGGCATGAGGACATGGACAGGGGAACAAAATCTCCTTTCTAGCTGTACAAGGCTTGTGTGTCTTAGCGGGTGGAGAATGTATCTGTATTGGTCTATGCTGAAGTCTTTATTCCAAAAACTGTTTTTCCTGGTACGCCGTTTTCGCCCGAGACTAACTGATAGTCAAGAGCGGCGTGGGGCGGGGGTTTGCATCCGGGTGTGCTTCTTCCTTGACCTTTACCTTTGCCTTTGTGTGCTTTGCTGGCTGAGCTTTTCTGGGGGGCATTGGTTGTTCGGCTGGTGCTTCGGCTGGTGTGTCTGGAAGCTCGGCCTCGGCTGCTGGCCTTGCTGCTGCGTGCAATGCTGTTGCTTGAGCCCCTTGTGCCTCGTAAGGCCTTGGAGTTGGACCTGCCGCGGTCGGTGGAAGCACGGGCATGGCTGGCTGGCAAAAGAGATGCTGTATTTCCTTGCAAGGTCAGGGTGGGATTTCATGAGAAAGGCTAAAGCCGCCCCGCGTGGTATTGTACGCTTCTTGTGCTTGGCCTCGCTTCCGCTCTGGAGTGGCGAATATTCGAGGACTGCCATGGCGAGCTTCGTCAGCTACCCCAGGTTCTCCTGTCGCATTCGGTTCTTCCTCCTCCTCGTTCTTTGTGATCACCTTTTGGGTTCGATAGAACTTAGACCAACCTCCCCCTCGATGATCCACCTCCTTTAGGCATGCCCTTCTTGGCTGGCATTTTAGCAGCAGGTGTGAGAGTCACTGCTGCCGTTTCACTGGAAGACTTAGGTTCTCCAGCTGGTTCTGGTACTGGAGCTGCTCCCTCTTTTGGGCCGGAAGCTTGTTGACATCCATGAGTCGGAACTCGGCCTCTGCTTTTACAAGTGCCGCCACCAAGTGCCTCTTTTTTGTTTGTGTGTTGCTCCCGTTCACGCTCGCAACGCGACAGTTCTTTTGGCTGCTCTGTCGGGAAGGTCAGTTCTGCAAAGGGCTTGACCTGCTGCTGGAGGCTTTCTTGGACACTGGGGTTGAGTACTGCGCGAGTCTTGCGAGTCCAGGCATGGAGTATGTCTTCAGCTTTGATCATCTAGCGGGCTGGGTGTACCTCATCCTGCTAAGAACTGGGTACATTGTCTTTGGAAGGCTAGAACAAAATCATGGCACTGTTTTGCGTGTCTCCGTCTCATTGCTGCGAATTCATCTTTAATGTTGAAGGGCGGAGCGTTTCCATCAGGAAGCTCGAACTCATCCGCTTCCCCATCAGGCAAGACTGGGCGCAAATGTGTCATCTTCTTTGCTGTTGCTTTGAAAGCATCTGGCCACTGCCACTTTTTCAAGGCTTCAGTTTGGAATTGCTTGTGTATTTCACTGGCTGCTTCTATATCCTGCTGTTTATGCTGAAGTTCCTGTTGGGTGACTGCATGGTTCAAAGAAGACTTGTAGTCCTTGGCTAACTTTGCTGACTGCCTTGCTAGGCTAGGATCGATAGCGTCAAGAATGTCCTGCGGCTGGGTGTATGTTTTGCTTGGGTGTTCGCTGTACTGTTGCTGCATAAACTTGAGTTGCTCGAGCTGCTCGGCTAGCATCTGATTTTGCATGTTCTGCGCTTGGAGGAGCTGAGTGGGCAACAGCTGGCTGGTAACTGGCTGTGGCTGGTTCTGTGCTGGTGTTGGCAAACCTGGGGGGCCTTATAGGATTTCTCTGGCTGTGTGGAATGTCCATGGCCTTACCTGGGGGTCGTGGGAGACCAAAGCAGCTCTGCTTCTGCTGTGTTGGGCGGTGCTTGCATTGGCCAAGTTTCCTCGTGGTGCCTCCATGGTGAATTGGATTAATCAGTTGACTTGGACTCTGATGGAACTTTCCAACTCAAACCGTGGCAAGCGAAGAGCAAAGATTTTCACAGGCACATTGCAACGCCTTTCGTCCTAAACTGGACTAGGCCTGAGCAAAAATATGCGCGGCCAACAACCTTGCATCTGAAGCTTTAATTTGTTTTTCGAAAAAAACGCTTGAAGCTTCAGATGCAGGGTTTTTCGAAAAAAAACATTTGAAAGCTTCAGATGCAAGGTTGTTTTCAAAAGAAACGAAACATTGTGTGCTGAAACTTAGGTGATCAAACCACGAAATTTTCGTGTACCTTCTTAATGTTTAGATTGATGCAATCCAAATTAGCGGCTTTCTTGAGAAAAAACATGGGATTCACACAGAATTGCAATCCGTCATCTAATGTTAATAAAGCAATAAGCCACCACGGCCCAGGATTGATGGTTTAGACCACCTATAGACATGGTAAATTGGGGATGATGGGTCCTTTTGCTTTATATATTTACACATGTATGCTGTACATGTATTGGTTGGAATTGAGTTTGAATTTGTTACTGCAGTCCAAGCGATCTACGCCGCCTGAGCAGAGACAGTTGCATCATTTTCTCATCTCTTCAGATCTTCAACCAAATCCTGCCATCGCAATGAATTGATGTCACTGTGTCACCTTGACAGCATGTGTCGTTTTTCAACTATTTCTGATCTCTAACATTGAACAAACCCTCGCCCTCGATAATGCGTTTTTCATTTGGGTATAGACATGTCAGAGCAACACGCAAAATTCAGCTGTATCTACGCTTTCAATATCTATAGGAGGGTGGCGCAATCATCTTAGTTGGTGTAACCTGTTGATAATGCAGTCCATTTACCCTCATTTAACATTGCGATCACCTTTTTTAAGGGGGGAACTTTGTAAATAGTAAATGATCGAACTAAACGGGCCATTTTCGATTTATATATACAATTGTAACTAAATGTAACTAAACATTTTCCTGGAGGCTTAAATGCTTTGGCTTGACGCTTCGGACCATCTGCCAGGCCATGCGACGCTCGTCTCTGGCCTGGACCATCGCCACGGCGCATGCCGCCGCCAACTGTGCCAAGATGGCCGGATGCCGAAATCTCATCGGTGGCCTGGCGAAGCATATGGGTGGTGTCCTAAGCCATGGGGCTACAGCCCCAAGTCACCATAGGTTTCAATATATATTGTTAATGTGGGTGCCGAAGATCTCGGCTTTGGTGAGTTGGAAATCGTGGGAAACAAAAACAGGAGTGGCATTTGTTCAATTTTGAGGGTATGGTTTTAACATGTTGCAGCGTTAACGTTATGAAAATTTGAATCACAACACGAACGTGTTGGTGACTGTCTAATGGCTGGAATGATGCCGTTGTGGATCTTCCTATAGGTGTCCCACGTGTGGTTGGGGCCTGAAAGTTTTGGATGTGTTTATAATATATATATAAAATTGATGTGATAAGTGGTTTAAATATGTTTAAAGTGGATGTACAAACAGTTTCCTAAATGAACGGATCATGAATGCTCTATTCAAATCATTGTTTCTCTCCCAAAAGTGGGTTCATGGGTCTCATGTTAGAGCCAAGTGGGAGCGTGACCAAGAAACCAAATGGGTAGCAAATGCAGTCCCTCGTTAAGGTTCCATGGATGGGGCTAAAATAATCTCGTTTTTCGGGGGCCAATCACGGCCAATCTTGCCACTGCCCAGAGGGCCTCAGCAAAGAGCCAAACAACTTGGTTTCCCTTTGGATTTTCTGTCCTTTGATCAGATAGAGACATGAATCCAGTAGAGATAGTAGAGGCTCTTCTGAACCATGGTGGATTTGTTTTTATTTGATGGCTTCCTCCGACCCTCCGTGGCTCACAAGGATTAAATATCCATTAACCAACGATTTTCGGGTACCATCTGTGTACCAGGGTTTTGACCCAGAACCACTTTATTTCTCATGGTCTTTGCGGGCGGTCAGCACACTGTTCTTCTCCGAAGCGATGGTCGTGCAATAGCTCTGGGAAACAATTCATGCGGACAATGCAACATTCCACCTTTGAAAGCTGGAAACTTGGATCCAAGGAGATGGTGATGGCTGTAGATTTGATGTTCCCAATCCACCAAAATGGGGAAGCTACAGGGAATGTTTGATGTTCTATTTTTTTATGGTGCCCAAAAACGCAAATGCAAGGACAGTCATACACCCAGATTTGTGCCGGGACATCCCATACTGTCCTTCTCAGAAGTGATGGTCGGGCGGTTGCCTGCGGACTGGATTTTGATGGACGCTGCAGCATCCCTTCAGCGCCAAAAGGACTCTCATACACCCAGGTTTCTGCCGGGGATGAACATACTGTGCTTCTTCAAAGTGACGGCACTGCTGTGGCTTATGGGGAGAATTCTGGGAGACATTCACCGGAGGAGGGAATTTCATACACCCAGGTTTCTGCAGGCAGAAATTGCACAATGCTTCTCCGAAGTGATGGTACTGCCGTGACTTGCCATTATGGATGGAATCGGGATACACGGTCCAACATCCCACCCTTGGACGAGGGACTTGTGTACACGCAGGTCTCTGCAGGCCATTGTCATGCAGTGCTTCTGCGAAGTGATGGCACTGCCGTGGCGTGCGGACAGAATTTTGCAGGACAATGTGATATCCCACCTCTGGAGGAGGGGAGGTCATACACGCAGGTCTCTGCGGGCGGGGAACACACAGTCCTGCTCAGAGATGACGGACGTGCCGTGACTTGCGGAAGTAATGGCTATGGACAATGTGACATCCCAGTTCTGGAGGAAACAGTATCATACATTCAAGTTTCTGCAGGGCTTGCTGGTACGGTGCTTATTAGAAGTGATGGTTCTGCTGTGGCTTGCGGAAGCAACGTGCAACACAACATTCCATCCCCGCCCAAGACAGCATCTTGGCTTGAGTGGTTTCGTGGCTTCTTTGCTGCACCATCTTCAATCTCCAGGCTTCGTTATGTTGGCAGCAACAATATCGAGCCTGTCACCAAGGGTGGCGATCGGATTTTGCAATTGCAATGTTTGGATGAGGATCTTTCAATGCTGAAATTGTCCAGTTTGGCTGGAGAGGAAGTGTTGCGTTTGAGCGCACATAGGTCTGATTTGGCATCGGATATCCACAGACGCATTGCGCAGGAGTTGAAGACAGAAATTCAGAGCCTTCCAGTTGTTCTGCCCGACGGGCATTTGTTGGCCTCAACGTACCGTGCAAATTCATTGGCCACAGTTGCGGATGTCATGGAACTTAAGTAAGAGCAAAGTGATTCCCTATGTTTGGACCGTCCCAGTTTTGGATAGATCGAATAATTAGATAATTTTCTGGCAAGCCTGCATGGCAAACGGAAGAACAAACATCATTCAGATGATCTTCCCATATATATATATATATGTATATTTTACCATTTATTATTAAATATATGTGATATATATATAATATTATATCTATATATATGAGTGTGTACATATTTATACATAGTTCCTTTACATTATTATTTATTCCATTATCTTTTGCAAAAGCGTGGCTTGCCATTGTCAGCTTACTATTGTACTATGTATCACAGGGCACATTGTCGCTGCCGGGGTCGTCGAAGAGCAACCCCGATCGAGTGATCCTGGCGTTGTCGAAAAGATTCGGGGTGATCTGAGCTCTGACTTTCTTTTGTTTGTAAATGGATCTGAGTGAGATGTTAGATCCCATGATACCCAACCGAAATCCCATATCCAAATGACAACATTTCATCTGGCGGTCGGTTCCGATCTGAGATCCACCATTGTTTTTTTCGGGGATTTCATTTGGATATAATTGGACGTAATGGGATAGGACGGGAAACATGTAATGGATTCATAGCTGGAAAATCCCCCAACACTGAGTCATGTGCCAACGGAATATCATCAAATCAAATGGATGTTCATATGAATGGGGCATTGTCCAGCAAGCCATGTTTCAAGAACTTCATTATGTTCCAAGCAACATGTGCAGACAGTCTTTGGCATGATCTGGGGTGCAGTTCCACTTAATTTACGTCACCTCAGCTGCACGCATAGTTCAAGCTATTCAGCAGCCTCTCCCAGCAGCAAAGTTGGAAAATGGTAATGTACCGATTTTTTTGCTGCATCATTTAGGGGGTAAATCGATTTGTGCTGGTCCAACTGGCTCAAAAACTGACTGTTTGGAAATGTTGACCATCTCAAGCTGTGGATCAACAAGTTGGAGCCCTACTATTCTCAAATTTGTATGTCATATCCCCAACAAATCCCATAGTTTTCCCAATCATTATAGTGGCTGGTAAACCACCCTTTTGCGAATCATACCCAGATAATGGCTCATGGCTGACATGAGGTGGAGTGTGGCAAACACAATAAATCCATCTGAAAGCTTACCTATATTTACTTGTATATAACAATAATTATATATACGTATAGATATATATATATATACATACCCCCTATGAATGGAGCGTGCAAGCATATACAAAAAATCATATATAGCATCGATATTCCCATACTCATATATCCGATGATTTCTATATCCTTGTTTCATGTCATCCCAATAATTGTCCCAATATGATCCCCCAAATCCTCGAAGTGCTTCCAAAGTTGTCCCAACATGACATCCCAACATGATCCTTTTAAGAAATGTCTTCTCTAGGTTGAACTGAAAGGTTCTGTTGCTTTAATCGCTATTTCTGTTGCTTAAACCAACTCAAATCCCAAAATCATCCCAAATTTAGCTTAGATATGATTCCCCAAATCCCCAAAGGATTCCATTTGAGTTTGTTTTTGTTTGCAATGTCCATCCCGCCACCACGGATCCACAATGATCCTTCGAAACGTAGACCAACCCAGGTGGGGATCAAACGAGACCTATCTTGGAGGGCGCTCAAAGCTTTACAGAGGCGCCGCGAAACCGAGCTCTATGAGGGGCGACTGTGACTGGTTAACATGTAGATATATGTGGTGTTAATGGGATGGATTATGATATATTATAGTGTGTATACATATATATATATGTGTGTATATGTATATTATATATACATAATGTCTATCTATATCTATATCATATTATATGGTTTATTGTTTATGATTGTATCATATTGTAATTTGTTTTAGCCTTACACTTAGAGACTTTAATTAGAAGAAAACATCGGGATTTGATAATCCACATTAGACCCCCAACCAAATCTGAAGTTTCAATGGGGATCAGGAAACCATAAAGCCATAAAGTGATACAATAACCCTGATGAAGTGAATAATGGTCAATAACCCCTGATTGCTAAACCCCACCGGTGGTGATCATAAGTCCCTCTGAAATGCGGTTGCGCTAGAGAAAACGATGCTATTCTTTAGATGTTGCTAAATTACTTTCAATTGCGAAGTCGGATGCTCCTCAAAGTAGTGGGATCATGGTCTCAACTGAATATATAAAGAGAAAAAAACAAACATTGCTTCATAGTTTTCCTTTTCAATCAGAGATGTTGGATAACATGCAAATGAAAGGAGTCTTGGGTTGAAAACCACCAACCTCGTTTTTTTTAGCCATGACCTCCAAACAGTAGCAGAATCAGAAGATTGCTGTGATTTGATAATGTTTTGAAGCGGCACAATATGGGTTAAAATGACAGGTAGTATAGTGGTTTCAGGTGGATGGGTGTTGTTTAGCATACTTGTAGTGGATCCTTCGGAAATAGAAAGAAAATAGACGGTTCAACCAGTGATGAAAACGGGAGATGCCTCTTCGTCTCTACCTATGATGCTTTTGAACACCGTCTCTACCTATGATGCTTTTGAACACCGTGCATGCGTATTCACTGCCTACTACCACGGCAATTCACACTGTTTCCAAAGCGACTCGATGAACAGAGTTTTCAGTTGCAATCCAGACCATTCTTGGCAATTCCAATATTAAAGTAGCCACTGTATGTCTCCCATTATGTCAATACAGTCATTACATTTCCATTCCATGAGCTCTGAGTAAACCCTGCCTTGGGTCTTCGAAAATCTTGGGGTTTACCCCAGTTGCAGGTAGTTGGAAGACTATTTATATATCTAGTTGATTGATGCTTTTATTGATGTTTATTGTATATTGATCAATGGCTTTGGGTCTTGTAATTTTGTGTAATTTGGTTCCAACAGATGTTCTAACTGTCTTATGACAGGCATTTTATGTTGTGTTTTTCCTTTAAGTTGTGGGTAGGTGGTCACCTGGTCGGTTTCGGATCCCAGGTGGACGGCAGTTGTCAATTTGGTCACGTGGCCAAGGCCGAGCGCGAGAGAGTCGTTGGGACCCGGAGTGGAACTGGATCATACTGGATCTATGGTAAAGTTTGGCGGTTTTTTGGGGATTTCTGTTATGATTAGTAGAAACTAAATAAAGACTTGGATCAATTGGTTTTGTCTGAACATTCTGGGGCAAACGTCGCCAAAACCAGTGGTTGATCATGATTTTACCACCACTAACATAATACAAAATGATCATTTGAGGAGTAGATCCCATGTTTTGACACACGTAATTCATGGCAGTGTGACGTGCTTGATTTGCCTAGATGTCTGTGAATCTACCTCAACCAATGACTCACAACCAACCAAGCAAACGAAAATTCTGTGATGGAACTGACACACGTGATGATGACAACTGGTAGAACAAAGGATGATTGTACTGGGATATAGACTGCCTAGATGATGTATTAATGACGTATGACATGTCCAAGTTTTGTTGGGGTGGAAAATCCAGCTCCAGCGACAATAGTTGGTGAGTCATGAAGAGTACCAAAGGGAAATCCAACATAGCACAGGAAAGCCACGTGTTTGATGGGAAATGCATCTAGCAAAACTCATCAAAATGTGTTTCATCATTGCCAACTCCGATTACCAGAGGGTATTTGTCACTGTATTGATGGGATATGCATGGATAGGTCTTGTGCGATGGGAACGATCCTGTGCAACCTCTATTAGTCAGTAGTGTTATAGTTACATATGACGTCATATAACAAGATCTAGAGATATGATCGAAGGAAGTTTAGAAGTCAAACTTCCGACAATATGGAGAGATGAAAAGCAGAGCAGGGCAGAGGCAGAGAGAAGAGGAAGATTAGAAGAGAGAAGATCAGAAGAGAAAGAGTAAGAAGACAGAAGATACAGATGCGTGAAAAGGTAGGAAAGTCGCGAAACACTGTGTTTTTCCAATGATTTGTGGCTCCGGAGGGTCGAAAAGTAGGCTCGCTAAAGCGGCGGGTGCGGAGCCAGTTGGCCACAGGAGCGATGAAAAATTGCACGCCGCTGTGGCGCGAAGCACATTTCGAAGTCAAAAGTGTTAAAAACTGGCGGTCTCGGACCACTTTTGGAAGTTGAGATGTCAAAAAAGTGCACGCTGGTGTGGCGCGAAGCACATTTCCAAGTCAAAATGTACAAAACACACCATTGTCGGACCACTTTTGGAAGTTGAGATGTCGAAAAAGTGCACGCCGTTGTGGCGCGAAGCACATTTCCAAGTCAAAATGTACAAAACACCTCAGCTCCGGACCACTTTTGGAAGTTGCGATGTCGAAAAAGTGCACGCCGTTGTGGCGCGAAGCACATTTCCAAGTCAAAAGTGTTAAAAACTGGCGGTCTCGGACCACTTTTGGAGGTTCAGATGTCGAGAAAGTGTCGAAAAAGTGCACGCCGTTGTGGCGCGAAGCACATTTCGAAGTCAAAAGTGTAAAAAACTGAGGGTTTTGAGCCTTTTTTGACGTGAAGATGTCGAACAAGTAGACAACAACAACAATACACTACACTACAATTACAACTGCAACTGCACAACTACACTCCACTACACTACACTACACTGCACTCAATTACACTCAATTACACTACATTACATTACATTACACTACACTCCACTACACTACACTACATTACACTACACTACTCCCACTACACTTCACTACATTACACTACACGACACTCCACAACACTACAACTACACCTACACAACTACACTCCACTACACTCCACTACACTCCACTACACTACATCCCACTACACTACACTACACTACAACTACCCAACTACATTCCACCACACTCCACTGCACTAAATTACACTACAGTGCATGACACTACACTACACTCCACTACACTACTTTACACTACACTAGTACACTACACTACCTTCCACTACACTTCACTACATTACACTGCACTACACTCAACTACAACTACACTCCACTAAACTCCACTACACTAATTTACACTACGCTAAATTACACTACACTACACTACACTACATTACACTGCACTACATTACATTCCACTACACTCCACTACACTACAGTACACTACATTGCATTAGACTGGATGACACTGCACCATAGATAGACAGGTAGACAGATAGACAGATAGACAGATGAAAGAGAGAGAAAGAGAGATAGATAGATAGATCGACAGCTGGATAGATACATAGAAAATAGATAGGTAGGTAGGTAGATAGGCAGAGAAAGAGAGAGAAAGAGTGAGAGAGATCAAGCACCTTTCGGTCCATCAGTGGATTCGCTCTGCCATCCCTGATTCACAACAACCAACCTCTCCTATAGGTTTCCTATTTTTGAAACTTCTGCCACCGCCTTGTGCGGTACTACTGGTATGATTAGCAAGAAATGGTGGTTTCTGAAAATTCCGGATCCCCAAAACAATGTGGGTTTCAATACTAAAATCGGTTAATTTGGATGATTTGGTGAGTGATCCCCAATTGTTCGATGGTGACTGGCCGTTTTTCGTATGCATGTGTAAAGCCATGTTGACACCCTCCAAAAGATGAGGTAGAGGATTCGGATCCACCAAAAAAGTTTCACTAACCTCTGATTGATCCATCTCAACGCAGCGCACGTGGCAGAAACACGATTGCAAGCCGGGACCCTCCTGCGGATACACACTCTTCGACTGCACCTGTATCAGTCCGAGAGCCTGACCCGGCTCGGAATGCTCGGAAAACACCCAAAATGCTGGCCCACCCAAGCAGGACAAAGTACAAGGGAATCATGTAGAATCCTGAATGCATAAATGATTCTGGATTATAGTTGACTTTATATAGTTGACTATATATAGATTCTATTTTTTGATGTTTTTGGATGTAGGCTTTGCATCTCAAATTTGGTACCAGAGAAAGCCAAAAAAAACCAGGACTTCCATCTGGGTGTCTCACATGTAAAGGTAGCAGCTGTGGTCTGTGGTCACATTTTTTGCTTGATGAAGCTCATAGAACCCATATTTGCAATTGTCTAAAGTTTGATTTGACCAAATAAAAATGATTTCATTCGATATAATAGGAATATCAGAATATATTGTCAACTATATAATATTTTATAATCAAAAGATTGATTGTCTACCCATATTTCGGGCTGGGCGCACACCTAGAAACATGATGAGACGACCATAAACCAGAACCATGTTCTTGGGTGCGGGCATTGAGAGGCGCGCGACTTTTGTCTTTTTTTGCATCATACTATCAGCATAACATTGGGTGGGGGGGTGGGGGGGGGGGGGGTGGGGTGGGGTGGGGTGGGGTGGGGTGGGATAATAACGTCATTGGCACGTCCACACATAAGTGATGCAACATTACTGTACGTTCTCTTGCACTTCATTCATATCCACACATACGTCATGCTACGCTGCTGTAGCTTCTCTTGCATTTCCACACATACGTCATGCTACACTGCTGTAGGTTCTCTGAAATGATGCTGATGATGATGATGATGTTGTTGATGATGATGCTGATGATGTTGATGATGATGAATATGTTGGTGATGATGAATATGTTGATGATGATGATGATGATGATGATGATTTTGATGATGTTGATGATGATGTTGATGATGATGATGTTGATGGTGATGTTGATGACGTTGATGATGATGATTGTGATGATGATGATGATGATGATTATGATGATGATGATGATGATGTTGATATTGCTTATGAAACTAAAGTTTTGCTTTTGAGCCTTTTCAATTCCGCCATATAAAATGTTTGAACAGTGACGACAGTTGCGAGCCTTTCAGATGCCCGGCACCATGTTTTGACCATGGCGCCCACCCTCTGGTAATAAAAGGTGGCAATGGACAATGTCTATAAATGGAGGTTTGAATGGGAAAATCATCTATAAATAGAATATGTTCCATTGCCATGTTTTATTTACACGTATAAATTGGATTAAATGGTGATGAAAAACTGGTATTCAACAATTTTCTGAAAAAGGGTTGTTCAACCTTCGTTGAAGCACGATTCAAATGGGCATGTCACCAGGTATTTTTAAAATTATATATGCACCATATATCAGTCAAGGCTGAGAACTTGTATCATACTGGTGCAGGAAGTCCAGGAATTATTCCATC
>CAMXCT020002135.1:497765-515265 GCA_947184155.2 Cladocopium goreaui | reverse complement strand
GTGACCATTGGAACAGACTGAGTCAGTGACCATTGGAACAGAAGGAGTTAGTCACCATGGGACCGTTTTTTTTGTTGACGAAAGAGTGCTCTTTCAACTGAAGGAAGTTTGTGGCATATATCAGCATTAATTTGATATCATACTGTGTTTCCTCGATAGTGAATGGACTTGATAGGCAGACGGCAACGATGACAAATTCTAAAGCAGAGGAACAGGTCCCTTAAATACTTGTAGATATATAGATGGTTCATACAACTGATAATACATGAGTCTGAATGAGTCCGTTATTCATTGGCACAATTCGACACTTTGTCAAATAACCGTAAGGTTAGGACTTGTCGGTATGTTTGCTTGTAAAAGGGACATCGGGGGCAAACTTGGCATTGGGTTGCCATGCATGTTTTGTTTTTTTTTCGTTGTATAAGAACAGGGGCGCACCTATATATACACCTAATTGTGCTGTTACCATTTGTTACCCTCATCTAAACAGGACAGAGGGTAGCTTTTCCTCTCCACAGTTGGCTCCACCAGGAGACGGGGTCGCTACAAGCAACCATCCAAAGTGGCTCCAACCATCGGACTGCCAATGACGCTAGGCCCGTTGTCGTTGAGTGGCTGCGATCTACCCGTCTTGGTTGATGTATATATATATATATACACAGTATATATAGGGTGTTATACCATCCAATATATTGGGAATTATCACAATCCATGAACTGGGAAGTCCTACTAAGACTTCTAAATTTATTTATTTTCACATCAAGCACTTAATGAAAATATTAGTAGTTATCTTAACTTATCATAGAAGTCATTTTTACTTATTTTCACTTATTTTCACTTAATTTAGGTTAATTTTTCATTATTTTTTACTGTTTAAAATTGATAAAAGACGAAAGATGTTTCTGTCATAGGGTTTTGTAAAACATCTTTGAATTAAAAAATATAAGAATGTTGCGTTTTCTGTTTTTTGTTTGGATATTTTCATGGTTCCGATTTTATATATCTATGTATATATATATATATTTCTGAATATTGCGATTTTTTCCGAATTATCTAAATTTCCTAAATTCTCTGGATTTTCTGAAATTTTTGAATTTTCTGAATTTCAGAATTTTCATATTTTTTTTTAATTGTCTGAATTTTCTGAATTTTCAAATTTTCTGAATTTTCTGAATTTTCTGTTTTTTTCTAAATTTTCTGAATTTTCTGAATTTTCTAAATTTTCTGAATTTTCTGAATTTTCTGAATTTTCTGCATTTAATATTTATATATATATATCTGAAATTTCTGAATTTTCTGAATTTTCTGAATTTTCTAAATTTTCTGAATTTTCTGAATTTTCTGAATTTTCTGAATTTTAGATTTTTTTTAATTTTCTGACTCTTCTGAATTTTTTTAAATTTTCTAAATTTTCTGATTTTTTTGTTTTTTCCGACTTTTCAACATTTTCAATATTTTCTTCATTTTCTACATTTTCTCATTTTCAAAATTTTCTGACGTATATACATTAAAAATAATAAATTTGTTACCTTCTGTATGTTTAAGCATTATAAATTTTCTCAGTAAGTTACTTTTCTCCATTTATTTCTATTACATTTTTTTTTGAGTGGTGTGTATTGTTTCCATGTCCATCAATGTTGAAAACTGACAAAAAACATATTTTTACTTATTTTCGCTTCTTTTCCCTTATTTCAACTTATTTTTGAATAATATTCCACTATATTTACTTATATGTTCATTATTATGTTACAAGTTCACCTAAACGATTAGTGGAACTTAAAACAAAAAAATAAAAAACAATTTAAACAAGATATTAGCAAGATAATAGCAACTTATAATATACTTATAACTTCATTAAGTGCCTGATGTGGAAATAAATAAATTTAGAAGTCTTAGTAGTAACCAACCAGGTTTTTCAGCGATGAGGGAGGGTTTTGAACGTTGCTCAGTTGATCACATGATTTCGGGAGAACTTCGACACGCATGATTTTTCTATTTGAGATGGGAAGCGTAGAACCTTTGTCCTGAAAAAAGTTATCCCCATGTCATTTTCCCGCATTGAAAGGACTGTATCCCTGCAATTGCTGGTTTTATCATATGGTTCTCTATCCCCATCTATCCCCATCCTACAGACTATATACATATGGTGATCGATCTAAAGGTCCTTGTAAGGAGTTTTAATTGCGAAAGCCGTGCGTGTTATGTTGGAAACCCTCGCGAAAGTTTTTTTTCGAGTTCGCGAAAGTATTTTTTTCGCGAAAGTTTCGCGAAAGTTGGGTATTATAATCATTATATGTAAAGGGCTGCCACCCACTGCCGCCCGGGGTCCGGCAAGAGAAGGGCACCAGAGAATGCGAGTAGCAGTAGCCAAGTTTCCAAAAGTGAGGCTTTGCGAGAGCCAAACACCAAGGCTCCTGGTCTTTGCTTTTCCTTCAGTGCACCCCCTGCTGATGGCCGGGGTCTGTGAATAGGGATATTTTCGCGAAAGTTCCGCGAAAGTTATGCGAAAGAGCGGGCGAAAGTCAAAGTGCATGTTGAAGGGGGTGGGCCAGTAAACTTTGCAAAACAAATCTGTCCTGAGAAGGGATTCCGTGATGCTAGCTGCATGTTTAAAAGGCTACCAAGAAGTGATCCGTGATTCTCTGGCGTAATTTGGCAGGTGGTGAACGAATCTTCATAAGAGGTGTTGTTGGCCAACATGGGCCCCGCGAAAGATAAACATGGAGTTCGCGAAAGTTTCGCGAAAGTAAAAATTTTATTCGCGAAGAATGGCCGTTCCGGGATAAAGGAATTTTGATCAACAACCATATATAATTTGATGTCTATGTGTACATAATGGATCATAATGTAATTATCTATTGATTTTTACTAGTAATTATCATTGTCATGATTCTTGTATGTGTTGTTTTTTGTTAGTTTATATTTGAAAAATACACACATACACACACACACTTGATTGATACTTGGTATCACGTTGATGTCTGCTGATGATGATAGATGATACTACTATGGCTCCATGGATACCATTACACAAATCCTCTGGAACCATCTGTCTGTCGGTCGTTGATCGCACTGCCGGCAGTATTGAGCTGTGAATCTCATGGTTTAGTTGAGTGATCAACCAAGCTGGCGTTGTGGTATAGATATATTAACTGTGGTTTATGGTTTATAACTATGGCTACAGTATAATACAGTATACCCGCTGGTAATCAAACGTCCACCCATCTACTGTATTCGAAGCCCGGTCAGGTCACTCTCAGAGCCCTTTCACGGGCATTTGCATCGAACAGGGGCCGGTGATCGCGGAAGATCACGGCACCAAGAAGGGAGCAGCGAACTGTGTCACTTGGATCCCATTCACGTCCCAGTGATATCCCCATATTTCGTGGTGGATAAATCATGTGAAGTGTCCATGGTATATCCCAAGACGCAGCGGTTGCATCATGTTCAGCATTCGAACATGGGGAATTTGGAAAATGATCCGCACCATTTTTCGATTCTCTCAAAATTGGTATCCCATTCCATCACTTGATGTGAAATCTCCCATGGTTTTAATGGCCATAAATTTGGGCCTCCCCGATGTTTTTTTCGACAAAGCCAAGTGACTTTCAGGGTTGGTCAGACATTTTGGGTTTGAATTCTGTGTTTGGTGGTTATTTTGATGGTGAACCCCCACTTGGTGCTGATTGGATTTGCATTTGATGGTCGCTGGTTCTATCCGCATATTTATTGGTTTGATAAGTCACACTGATCACTGATCACACTGATTTCAAATCATATATGTTTTTAATATGTTTTACTACTGACCAAGCCCAAGCTTAGAAGAACCGCCAAGGACTGTTTGACGATCTTGCTCCTGGTGTTCCTACTTGGTTCTCTTCTCATAGCAGGCGTAGACGGGCCCACCGGCTGACGACTGTGATAAACCAACCATTTTTTTGAGCTACAAAAAAGGTTGCTTAGGTCTTAAGATTGTTGCAGGTGATTAGATACATCATCAGGCGTTAGTGTTCATCATGTTTTTTTGTCAAATCCTGTTCCTATTAAGATAAAACTTGGACAGAAACGCAATTGCTGGCATCAAAGCCACATGGATCAGAGCAACCTCTTCTCTTCGCTGGCAATTTAGCACAACTTGGGAGAGCCGCTATTTTGAGGTTGGAGCGGGCTTGGTGCAAAGATTCTGTCTGTTTACCCAGCTTGTAAGATGAAGTACTCTTAAACTTTGAAATGGGGAAATATTTTCTCCGCTCTAGAATCTAGAATAGCTGTTCCCATCCCTCCAAGCTAACAAATAACAACCACACGTTAGCCGAACACAGACTCAATTGGTGCCATACCTCGGTCCATGCCAT
Organism: Cladocopium goreaui; assembly: GCA_947184155.2. Lineage (NCBI taxonomy): Eukaryota > Dinophyceae > Suessiales > Symbiodiniaceae > Cladocopium > Cladocopium goreaui. The sequence goes on along the minus strand of CAMXCT020002135.1, from coordinate 510,910 downwards.
TTTAGTACAGGGGTCACGGGGTCACATCCTAATTTATGGAGGTGATCACCATTACCTATGCAAAATGCCTCCCCCGGGTTATTTCAGTGGGTTTTCAGTTGTCAGCAGCCCCACTAGCATCACTAGTTCGATCATCGTGACATTGGAGCTCTAATGGCACCAACATGGTGATTTTGGTCAACGGCGACGAGACTTTTTGGGTCGCCCTTGGCGTCAGGTGCAGCAATCTTCGCCTCTGGCGTTGGGATCCATGTAGGAGAGCCTCTCGGCTGGTGGTTTTTAAAGGGGAAACCATCAGATGGGGATTCAGTGATTCATTTGCAACATATTGGGGGGATTCAGTTTCAGTATGGCTACCTAGTGAACAGTTCGATTTTTGTTTAATGAGGATTATATGTATTTATATATACATATGTATGTCATACTGTTGTAAGGTCAAAGCTTATTTGTGGTTGGTTTTGAATCGAACTGGTTGTTCGATATTTCGATCGGTTTTTGATCACCGATCATAAAATTGTTGGATATACTTAGTTTATCTTATTTTCGACTATTGTATACTATTATATATATATATATAAAACCAAGTGTTCCATGGTCAAATCTGAACAAAAAGTCCTGGATCAAAAGTCCACTCGATGTGACTGTAGTCAGAATCTGAATATGCGCACCGCGACCCTGATTGATAAATTTGGGGGTGGTTCCAAAAGATTTATGCATACAACATTTATATACATTTATTGATGTTTTTTTCTCCCCCCGGTTTGGTTGAAATCCGTGTGTTTGTGAATCCTCGGTTGACACTGCGATCCTCAAGGCTATAACAACCAGGGACAAAGCACTAGATCTACATAGCTATGAAACCTTGGTGGGACTGGCATCAACTAAGCATACTTAATCATTCCGGCTAAGTGTATATATATATATATATATATATTTATTAGTCTAGCACGGGTCATGACCATACTCCATTCCATCCCATGGTTCAAAACCAAACGTTCCTAATGTTTTTTTTATCGACCTTAGAAAAGACATATGTTGGGTAATGTTGGGGGAATATCTTTAATGATAATAATCAGGTCAAGAGACTGGTTTAGTAAATGTCCGATGAATCCCAGATTTCAACCATCACCGAATCAGATGAAAAATTGGTGACGAACGGAGGATACATGGAGTTCCAAATTGTGCAAGTCGACACATGGTTTTTGGCAATGATCCACTGCCCCAGTGTGCTTCAAATGTGGCATAGATCACCAGCCCGGATTCAGGTACTACAACGGCTGTCGAGTTTAAGAGTCAAAATTTTCACTGGTACAGAGACTTGACAGCAGGCAGATGGGGTGCCCACCAGGGCAAAATCAATGTGGCTAGAGGCTACAGGGATGGGTATAGGGATAGGGTAGTTCTTTAAGGGATCTCCCCAGTGTTTTTGGAGGGTTTGGTTTGACATATGTAGGAGTTGGCCGTGTCTGAAGGATTGTTGTCATCCAATAGCAGCCCGCAACTGTTTGGGACAAACAAACCCCCTGGTTCTTATCAGGTGTGCTGGGATGACACTCGAATTTGGTTTATTGGCTTTTTAGAGGCCTATCAAAAGATGCAAATATTGCTTTTGTTTGCTTTGGACTTTGAATCATGTTATTTCATTTCTCACCAAGACCAACCGATGCCAACAGTCCCAGGGGAGGGTTGATGGAGGTCGAACATATTTCGGGAAACATGGTGAAGGGATGTGAAGGGTAGTTTGGTTCTTGGGTTTTCGCCATAAATTGGAAAAGATACGGTATTGGGATGATATTACCTGAAGCAAAACATGGCTAGCGATCAGAAGATCAAATAGCCATGAACAGGAGAGGACACGTCACGGCCGCTCTACACTTTTAACTGCACCTAGGGCGGTCAGGAGGTTTTTTGTGAGACACCGCCTGCTTGCATGCTTCTCCCGTCCAGAAAAATCTGGACCCAGGTGCTTTGAGCAACAACACAAATCAAACAGGGCAATGGAAGCCACGAAATCACACGTGCAGGCTCGGAAGCACAAATGCGATGATCAATTGATAATTAAATGTTGATTTCATAAATTTCGAATTGAAGGAAGCTGAAACCAGTCAAATTACGAGTTCGAAATGCTGGTCTGAAGATGCACAAATCTGCCAACGGCCGAAGCCAAACCAGAATACGTGAATGCCAAGGCTGTGCAGGCCACAGGTTTTAAAGGAATGCCAAAAGTTTTGTCAAGCACAAAACCAAATCCCAAATCATCTCTAGCCAACACATTCATCGCCTGCCAATATTCTTTGGCAGACTGCAGGGGCCAAGGCCACATTACAGCAACTGGGTTGGCTGCTGACGGTATGCAAATCCAAATGATCAAACAGCAAATCACAAGACAAGTTCCTCCCAAATGTCGTGCTGGGTGGGGAAACCCACTCACTGGAAAAGGAATGTCAGCCGCCCGCACTCAATTCTCAATTTCCAGAACATCTTGCAGGTGATGGAGCACTGCGCTAGCACGATCTTTGTGGGACCGAGGTGTTGCCAACGACTCATCCTTCAAAATGGTGCCCAATACTCGGCTTTCACAATCTTGGACGGCACGGGACAAAACGTCCCAAGATTCAAAGGCAGACTCATCCACGTGGTCAGTCAGAACCTTCTGGGCAAGCTTCTTCTGGAGTCCTGATAACTTGACTTGCGAAATGGCACGGGCACTGTCTGGCTTCACAGCTTGTGGAGTTGCCACAGCCAGAAGCTCAGCTCGCAGCTTCTGTTCGAGTTCCATCAGTTTTTTGGCTTGTTCAGCTTCTGCTTTCTCTTTCATGGCAGCATCACGGAATGCCCGGAGTTCTTCCAGCTCTTGGTTGACTTTTCCCTTTGCAGGTTGCTTTTTTCGGTCCTTGCGCCGATGCTGCGGTGAGGAACCAGCTGAGGAGTCGGAAGACGAATCTCTGCGGCGAGACTTCCGGCGCTTTTTTTCATCCAAGAACTGAGCGATTGCGAGCCCCGTTTCGATGCCAGACTGAGAGTTCACTTGTCCCTGCCACTGGTGCTTGCCATGGCCCCACCGGCCACCATGCCAGTCCTTTGAGCCCCAATTGCCCTTGCCGCCTTTGCCCCATCCGGCAGTGGCTGATTGGACCCATAGGACGCAAAGCAAGGCTGCCAAGCGCAAGCCCACAGCTGCAACCATTGCTGCTTCTATAGTAGTTCTTTGAAACTTGGGGACCTAATGAGCCGCTTCAAAAATCGCAAGGTAGGGGCAAAAGGCTTTTTGTGTATTGTGTGCAATGCTGAAGACACTGCCCGCAAACTCCACCCAGCTTTTAAAACATTCAAAAGCCATGACGACAAGTGCACATGGGCCAAAGTTGTGTTGGATGATGTGGCCAAAGTCCTGGCAATTACGTTGATCACAATAGGTCTCAAAAATTGCCGTTGAACTCCCCATTGCGGTGGCAATGTGATGGAAAAAGCCTTTGGGCGAATCAAGCCAGTTGTAAGATCAATCACCATGTCCAGCCAGCACTGCTCATCGCTTTCTGGACTCACGTCAAATTTTTCAACATAAATCAGGGGGATCATATCTATCAAACATCCCCTGCAAAAAACATATGAAGCAAAGATTACATCATCCACATAGCGGAGTTGAAGACAAGTGCAAGCCCAATCGTTCTGAACGGATTGATACCCTTGCAAACGGCGGTAATGATGGGACCGAAGCCAAACCTCCTCCTCGCGCCCCAACACTGTTGACGCAGCTGCCTGTGACAACAAGCCTCCGATTGGGAGTCCAGTCATGCTTGCTACTGCATGCCCAATGGATACCATGGATACAGACATAGCAGAAACAAACACCTGGAAAATGTCATCAATTTCAAGGAACCGTATACGACCACGCAGTGCAGACGAAGCGGTAGACAAAAAGGGTTTTGTCTTCTTTTTTCGGCAAAGACCCACGGTACGCCACCCCTTCTGCTTTGCCTGGAGAACCAAAGAACACGCAGCCCGACATGCAGTTTCCGACTTTACCTCTTCGAAAAACTGACCAGCATCAGCGACGATGACGTTAAGCCCTGGACAGCTCCCATGACACCGAATGCAGCACCTGGGCACAGAACTCCGTGGCCTGCTCAACTTTCTTATCCCAGTAAACAAGCGATGCGATGCATCGAACAGACCCCAAGTTGCAAACCCAGGAGCAAAGGTCTTAGACAAGAAGACAAGACTCTTGTTGTACAAGCGCCATGCATGCTTCTTTGGCCACGCGGCATAAGCACATATTTTGCGCACACAGCTGTGACCCCACTTCGAACAAACACTGGCAGCCAACGTTCCATTCCACCAGCACTTTTCTTTAATAGTGACATAGCAGTATGGTAAAACCCATGGGTTGCTCAACAAGCCGAGATGGTCAGCAACATGACGAGGTACAACAGATTTCATTCGCTCAAGCAATAGTTCGTTTGCTGTCCGACGGGAAAAGAACACAAAAGACCAAGAAGAGGAGAAAACAACAAAAACCAGGCACAAGACTTGATATGCAAACCGGGACAACACCCAAGCAGTACGCTTTGACTTGTCATCAGGCACAACTGCGGAACGCTTCAGGTGATGTTCCAAGTCTTTTGTGTAAGACTTGTAGACATGGTCCGTTTGTTGCAAACGCTGTGCTTCGATCAAGAACGCAGCATGTGAAGACGCATGTACATCAACCACATCAGGAATACTGGGCAAGAACCGCATGTTGACACCAGCATCAGCAAACCCAGACCGAATAGCTGCAGTAACACGAGACTTGCACTCACAGAGGGAGAAACGACGAGCGACATCCCAGTTTTTTGAGGGCCTAAGGAAGCCTGTTCCATTCAAAATCTGAGACAATACACGCCTGGGTGCCGATCTGATTTGTTCCAAATGCGCACCTTCTGCAACTTTTTGGTGGTTCCACGAATTTTTGAAAGTTAACCTCCGTCCCTGAGTGACACACACCTGCGACTTCAACCAACGCTTTTCGGCTGCAGACCATCCTTGTGCACCATCCAAAACCTTGTAAACCATTCTTTTGACAAAGCCAACAGACGGAGCATCCAAGGCAGAGAACCGTAGTTTTGAAGTAGGGAGACCATTCCATTGCAAATATGCACGGATACGGCGAGTAAACATCCCGCGCTGGCCCTGCTTAGGAAGTTTCAGCCGCAAAGAGCTCAAAGCAGGAAGCAAAAAAGGCATATTCCATGATCGTTGCAAAGAAGGCCAAGAAACTGCAGGTGATCTGCAAGCGAACCAAAGAGCCAAGAGGTCACTTTCTTCACGGGCGTAAATGTTCAGTGGGCCAAAAGTTGCATGGAGTGCAAAAAGCTGTCGAAGTCTCCATGCATACGCTCTTCCAAAAGGCATAAGCAAAATGTGGGAATGCTGTCTTAAGGCGCGTTGTTGCATATTGCTCGGCTGGAAAAAGACGACTCGAGCCTGTTCAGTCTGTATTGGAGAAGGTCCTGGTGACCTTTGCTGTCCTGGCGCTCGGCCATGCATCGTTGCTCCGGAAAAGGACGAAACCTGACAGTGTTTTTGACACGCTTACGGGGCCGAAAACCATTTGCATTTGGCCGGGTGGTGACGATATCGTGCCACTCCACAGCTTGGATCCATGTTTTTTCCCCAAGACAAATAGCCAGTAACCCAAAGGTGCTTGGAGAAAACCTTCTGGCCAAGCGATATCTGAACTTGCTAGAGCCTGAAACATGAGGGCGGACTGTGCCAAGGAGGTGCTCTAAGTACCGCTGAACAAGGCCAGAGCAAGCTTGCGAACTTTCACGAAAATTCGAGGCAATACCAGTGTACCGAAAATGTTCGCAAAACCATTGATACAGGTAACAATGTCGATCACCCTGAGAAAAAATGGCAGACTTTTGCAAGGCCAGAAAAGCATCAATAGCACCATCATCTTTGTGAAAAGGCAAAGAGAAGACTTTGGCCAAATGTGGGGGTAGCAAACGCAGAACGGCAACCGCATGTTTGTGGGACGGGTTGTGTTGTAACCACAAAGCACCCCGGGCCATTGCAAATATACAAACAAGTCTATCCACGTCAGCACAGACACGGCGGCTTTTTGCAGAGTCGGGGAAAACCCATTCTTGCAGGTTTTGGAGACAAACATCGATCGTGTTCCAAAGCTGGCATCCCTTTCTCCTGCGGCGCAAAGAAACTTTTAAACGAGCGAAGACGCATTCACACAGACAATCTTGCGGTCAGTCACAGCCAGGTGTAATGGAATATCCACAGTAGGAAAAACTTCTGAAGCAAAGGAACACCAAATAGAGCATACATGTACAATAACGTTGTGGGGAGCAGATCCCCGTGCCATGGACGATTTTGGAGACAAACACGCCTCTGTGTAGGTACGGTGGGGATGAAAGAATATGGAATAGCCACGAAGCCAGAAAGACCAGATCCGGGAATAACAGGGGCCCCGTCGAGACGTGCAAGACGCAGGTCACCGGATGGCCCAGTTGAAGCGATCAGAAGATCAAATAGCCATGAACAGGAGAGGACACGTCACGGCCGCTCTACACTTTTAACTGCACCTAGGGCGGTCAGGAGGTTTTTTGTGAGACACCGCCTGCTTGCATGCTTCTCCCGTCCAGAAAAATCAACATAAGATTCAACTCGTTTCGTGCAGGATATTGAAAACAAACACGTATACATAAGATATATTAATATACATACCCGTTGAATTTTTTGTTACTAAATCTGAGGCCTCAGGGCCGTTACAGAATGGTTTTTGGCTACCATTTTGTGCAAAATTTTGACCCTGGGTTCTGCCATCTTGTAAGTGGACCCCCCCCTGGTACCGGAATTTTGCATTGGAAGTGCGAGTTTGTTACCCTCCAGTCCCGACCATTCTGTCAGAGTCTGCAGGGCTAATCAATAACCACTACAAATTGGATGGATTCAAAGCGTAAATGGATAATACTCAACTATAGCCCCTACAAACTGGATGGAATCAAAAAATCACAGAATAATTTTCATAGCCTAGGAGATCTCAAATAAGAGTGTATATTGAATGCATCAAGTTCCAATGCAGTCTGATAAGTGCACTTTATTGATGCCAACGTGAACAAATTGAACATCAGTCGCGACTTGCGAGGCTCAGCAACAATTAGCCCAGGCACCCCATGTCAACCTTTTGCTGTCCCACCATTCTGTAAAGGGCAAATCGAGCCAACGGATGCGAGCGGATGCGAGTCGAGCAAAATCGGTGACTCATTTTGTAACTAGGGGTCAGATTATATATATATATATCGATATTTATATTTTTTGATTATGACATCCAACGTTGTATTTAATGTTTAGCTTGGCCACTCAGACAGCGCCACGCCAAAACAGACGGATGAACGCAAAAGAACGGAAAAAATGAACCGCGACTCGGGTTGGCCGGGCTGTTGCAGGTTACTTCCCAGGGATCCTAGGATAGTGCGAGTATAGCCACCCCAGTCCCCACCATTCTGTAAAGGGCAAATCGAGCCAATGGATGCGAGCGGATGCGAGTCGAGCAAAATCGGTGACTCATTTTGTAACTAGGGGTCAGATAATATATATATATATATACATATATATATATATCGATATATTTATATTTTTTGAGTATGACATCCAACGTTGTATTTAATGTTTAGCTTGGCCACTCAGACAGCGTCACGCCAAAACAGACGGATGAACGCAAAAGAACGGAAAAAATGAACCGCGACTCGGGTTGGCCGGGCTGTTGCAGGTTACTTCCCAGGGATCCTAGGATAGTGCGAGTATAGCCACCCCCAGTCCCCACCATTCTGTAAAGGGCAAATCGAGCCAACGGATGCGAGCGGATGCGAGTCGAGCAAAATCGGTGACTCATTTTGTAACTAGGGGTCAGATAATATAAATATAAATATATATATCGATATATATATATATATATATCGATATTTATATATTTTTTGATTATTACATCCAACGTTGTATTTAATGTTTAGCTTGGCCACTCAGACAGTGTCACGCCAAAACAGACGGATGAACGCAAAAGAACGGAAAAAATGAACCGCGACTCAGGTTGGCCGGGCTGTTGCAGGTTACTTCCCAGGGATCCTAGGATAGTGCGAGTATAGCCACCCCCAGTCCCCACCATTCTGTAAAGGGCAAATCGAGCCAACGGATGCGAGCGGATGCGAGTCGAGCAAAATCGGTGACTCATTTTGTAACTAGGGGTCAGCTTGGACTGCCATTTTGTAACAAAAACCTTCCTCGGTGAACGTTGGGTTCTGCCAACTTGTAAGAAGGGCACCTTGGTGACGCCGTTCTGTAGCTACAAAATGGGGCTCCCAACCCCTCGGGCCAAATCTGAACGGGGATTAATATACCATGATTATTATCCCATCATATCCGATCAGATTTATCTACATAATTACTGGTTGGTGGTTTCAAACGTTGTTTATGTTCTACTCTGTTTCTCATGATGATCCAAATTGACCAGCACATTGTTGGGATGGGTTGAAGCCACCAACCAGTTTCATCTACGATTCAGTTCTGGAGGAGGTTACGAAGCCCACTTTCCATGGATCCCATTGTGATCTAAGAATTGAAGGACACAATCCATGACCACATCGAGAATTGAACACACACACACACATGATGTCCCTGTAGACATGCCCTTAAAAGAATCTGATGAATGTCAACTTTTGTTGGTTAACTCCTATATTGTAATGGAATTGTCATGGTATTGTCACGGTAATCCATGTAGATCACCAATTTTGGTTGTTGAATTTCGTTGAAATCCGCCATATTCGTTGGTAACCTCCCAGTGACTTCTCAGTTCTCGTCCAGTCGAACGTCGCTGCCTGGCGCTGCTCAAGGTGGGTGAGACATGGTGGGGAGCTGTCCATGGCTGTCCATAACATGGTGATATAAAAAAAAAACACACACTGACACACAATATCTCAATGGCGTTATCATCACCAGAGGTTTTGATGTGTTTTTTGATGGTTGTCCATGTTACATGGTGAGATTAAAAATCATGGGTTTATTTCCATCAATCCATATGGATCCGTATTACCCCGGATGTTTGGGACCCCTTTTAAATTTTAAATGATCCAACACGAAGACCGGCAAGACCCAGTTTTCACGTTTTCTTTGGCGATTTCTAGTCTTAGTTGGAAGGTATAATCACATTATCAATGAAGAGGGCTTAAGACATTTAAGTGAGCCAAGAAAATCCAAAGACATGCACATGGGGGGTTCCATAAATGGGGGTACCACTAAATCAGCCATTTTTAATAGGATTTTCTCTATAAACCATCCAGCTATTGGGGCAACCCCCATTTATGGAAACCCCCAAATAGATATATATATATATACATATATATATATGGGGACAAGTCATGCGACCTATTTCCGACAAGTCATGCAGATGGCACCAGGGGTTCCACCATTGGTCAATATCTTCGTGTTCGTTGCTTCTGTTCCCAGAATTTCTGATAATTTCTATCATATAACATTTCTTAAACGGATTTATTGTGTTCTCGACGGAACCATATAATCTGTTGAACATTGGGAAAAAAAGAGCGAAATCCATTCATTTCATCTTGCAGAAAGCTGTTTCTGGCCATTTAAATCCCATTATTTTGGCCACTAAACCTTGGTTGGAAAAGTGATGAATCATGATGAATATATTATGATATATTTATATGTATATATATACACATTATATGAAGTTTCTTAAGTTTACAGTATATCAAAAACATTCAAAAACCATAAACGGATCAATCTGATTCTAGTCTATATAGATATATCTGGATAGATTACAACGACCTCACTGCGACCTCACTGTAAATGATGGTTAGTTTAGGGAACCCTCCAAAAGACTTTATTTCAGGTTGGTGAAACATCAAATTCAGCCAGATATTAAAAAAACAACATATCCAGTTTGGGGATGTTTAATGGGTGTATCCAAGAATCACAATTTCCAGGACGAGCTGACGAGCTATTGGCAGAGCACATTACCGCGACGGAATATCCGGCGCGGTGCTGCCCGGCCGTCACTAGGTTTTCAAACGTGTATCGTTCATCATCGTTCCCCGTGGGTATTCAAAGAGGTTGGCAATGTGTGTGTTTTTGTGTGTGGCTCCTCATTAAGAGTCATTGCGATAGGGCTGAGACACAGAGCTCAAGGTAGCATGAAATCTGCCCAATAGTGATGTTCAATAGCTGCTGGATGTTGCCGAGTGAAGGTTGTAAAATTGCAAATTCCAAACGCTACAGATATGGTATATCTACCAGCATTTACCGTAAACATGTCCCAAATGAAATGATGTAGACATATGTAGACTGTATATAGCATCTGGATATACATGAAGCATCTATGGGAATGCTTGTGATTTTCGCTGTGATCAGCTGTCAAACTTTTGGTGGATCAAATCCAGCCCAAACCCCGCGGATGATTTGCACCATTTCGACATGGAGCGCCTGGTATGCAGACGTGGTGATCGCTGTAGATTTCACGAGGTCAATGGTAAACCCCCAATAATAAAGCGTCCTCTAATTTGGGTTTACCACATTAGCTACGAACATCCCATCCACCCGATCATAGCAAATACCTCGCATAGAGGACGCAAAAATAACTTAACCATATCCACTACTCAGGGTTTCCGTGAGGGACTTATATTTGCTTATTCCTATATTGTTTTTCGTTGTGAAACCCGTAACTCTCTTGTTGTTTCAAGATGATCCGACTCAGCTTGAAACGACAACAAGTCGAGTGAGACGACCGCGTCCAGCTCGTGGTATCTCACGGGGCTGTTGTTGCCACGGTGACACGTCCCACAGTCAAACTACTAGGCGTTCTGATGTCGGCAGAAATCTCTGAGGTCGTTCTCCCCATTTGTTCCGAGTTGTCGCTAGTTGATCTGCTGAGTTCAGAACTGTTCTTATCTTTTCTCCAGGGTTGAGGTCCAGAGTAAGCAAGATCACCCTGCAATGATGGGCCATGGATTCTAAGATATTCTAAGTTAAGTCACTTGGAAGAACAGTTGGAACAAAAATCAGCAGAACTGGCCAGCGTTATTCTGGTGAGTGTTCTCTCGCAATGGCTTCGCTTGGTGTCCATGTATAGCCTATAGCCCGCAGCTGCTGGTTCGAAATTTGATCTCATGCAATTTAGCAAGCTAGCCAGCTAGCTGTGTGAAAATGTTGGAAATCGTTTTGAAATGTGTTGAATAGTTACAAAACAGATATCGAAATTGTTGGCAAAGCAATAATAAACCACCCATGTTTTTTTGATGGTTAAAAGTTAAACGGTTAAACCACCCATAAAGATGTCAAATCTGGGGGGGGGGTTGGGGCCTGGGGTGCCCAATTCGTTGCATCTCTTGTCAGCAACTGCTATGGTTTGAGGTGCTACAACGGGAAGACATGGCGATGATTTGATATGAGGTACATTGAGGTACCATTATATCAATATTCTAATGTGAGATGTTAAATAGCTATCTCATGTTCTATAAAAAAAACATGGTTTTTCGGTACAAAATGAACGTGAGATGCTCCGGTGCCCGCCCCCAGTTTTGAGTATCTACCTGTATCTACCATAACTGTCCGAATCCCCAAATCCTTGTCTGTTGCGGTATATTAGTTACACACCAACTTTTCGAAGTAAGGGCACCACCCAACGTACTGTAGATCTTGACAAACGTTCACTGCAGAACCAGCGCAGCATCCGCATCTGTCCGCCGCGTCGTTTTCAAGGCCCCCTCGCTCGTGTAGGGTCGTAGGGTCCGGCAGACTTTTCTGGGATGATCCAAAGGTCCATAGATATGGTGCGACTGTGGATACAATGTGCCTAGGAAAAACAAGCAATGGTTTCCCGAGGAAAATGATTGGCAAATAGTGGGTTTTCCACAATCTATCTTGGTTTACAAGAGGGTATCTCAACTGTTGGTTGCACTCATGTGTCTAGAATATCCCAATTTTACCAAATAGACCTGAATAGGATAAACCACCCTGGACAAGATAGGCTGCGAACTTGGACGACTCACTTAAAAAACGGCCCAACATTTGGTTGAACGCCAAAAAAATCCAACATATAGCAACTGAAGATCTCTGCCCGTATCTCTATAGTGTCGGTTTATCTTCTCATCACAATTTAGCGTTAATTATGCAATTGCCATTTGGGATAAGGTAAACCCTGGATTAATAACCGCCTATGGCTGTTTAATTGAAGGGGCTACCATTTAAGTATCAGGTTATGTTTTGACTATTGGGGCAGTACCCACCTAATTTATTAACCACATGGTTGAATCCATGTCTCGGATACGGATTGGACGACTGGATCATCGCCAGCCGAGTGGAGCTGGAAAAAAGGTTCAGTTAATTCTGTACTTGTTTGAAGAGTCGCAGTGGCAAGAGGATTTGACCCTCTATGACTTATTGAGAGCTGTTTTTCATCATGCACATGCACAGCTACACATGCAGGGCATTTTAAATGTTTCAATGATTACACTGCTTAAATCAGATCTATCTATCATTGCGAAATTGGGCCTGGAATCTCAGAACCTGTTGTCCATATGTGCTCCCTTCCTCAGTCTTTACCATGTCTGTGTCATAGCCATAGTTGGTGCGTTTGCCAGTTGATATGCAAGGTGGTCCAAACAACTATAGTGAAATTGAATTCTCTACAACGTGGTTCCCTCCAGTTCTCCCTTGTTTTATATACCCCATTAGTACATTAGGGATGGATAGATATATCTTCCAATTGTATCCAATTATCTACCTTTATTATCTTCCTTTATTATCTATATACCTTTTTTCACATCCATAAGCCCTAGCTGGTTGGTGGTTTAGAACATGAATTTTATGTTCCATTTCATATATGGGATGTCATCCTTCCCATTGACGAAGTCCATCATTTTTCAAGATGGTTGAAACCACCAACTAGCTAGTTACATATGTTCTAAACAAACTTCGTGAACAAGCTGGGGCACCAGCTACCTCGGCTGGGATTCCCCTATGTCCAGCGATGGGTCAACAGATGCTGATGCATTCGTTAGTGTTGAACCATTGCATTTTCAAGATGGATTGTAGATGATTAGTTGAACCATTTACAAATTGTTAGTGTTGAACCA
>CAMXCT020002135.1:425265-492765 GCA_947184155.2 Cladocopium goreaui | reverse complement strand
AGCAACACAGCTGGTGATTTAGGCAACAGACATGGTGATTTTTTAGGTGATTTAAGATGATCTGAGTATTAAACATGCCTGTTTAGCATGGGGATAGAATGGGACAGAATGGGGATCATCTGCCAAAGATAAGGGAGTTTCATTGTTAATTGATTTAATCAGAGTTAATGATGATTGAAACACCAAATATGGTTTGCTTGTGGTGAACACATTAAATATTGAGGCAAGTTAAATGGAGACCCAGATCGAACGTGAGAGATCTCAGAAGCAAAAATCAGAACTGTGAAGCCACATGAGGCCGCAAACGGTTTGGGGCACCATTTTAAGTTGTTGGATTAGATAAGTTGGTTCATAACTAATCTATATAACTAGGGTTTATTGATGTTTATGGTAGTCACATCTATAGTTAATGGATGTTAATGGGGGTTTATAAAGCAACACGCAGAAGTTGAAAGGTATTAGAGGCCACACATTATGTCAATGTGTCAGCACAGAAATGATGGGTGTGGCCCTCCAAAAAGCGTCAGGATAAGGAGGACTAAGGCGCTCAACAATTATATCCCATCATATCCATTCATATCCCAGCGTATCCCTATAGTCTAGCCTATAGTAGTTGCTTAAATCGGCAGTATATCTAATATTACATCCGATTATCATGATTCTTGGTTATACCCCCATTATCTGGCCATTATCTCCCAATTAACATTAGATCAGCATTCATATCAGTTATTGTTGATTTTATACCTGTTGTATCCGCATTACCCTCTGGAAAACATACAAAAAACTATGGAAAATCACCATTTTTGATAGGTAGCTAAACTATTTCTATGGGCCATGTTCAATAGCTATGTTAGTTTACCAGAGGGTATCTCCCCACTGTGGTTGGTAAACACCCGCAAGCTGATCCACGTCCGACGCTTTCCAGGAAGACGATGAGCTTCGAAAAGCCGTGCTGGTGTCCCTCACAGAAGAGCGCGAGGAGACCGGCAACCGGAAGTGGAAAAACGGTGATGTAATATACATATATATATATATTTATAATATGTCATATATGATATATAATATCTATAATATATATATACACATTATAGAATATAATTGGATATTTCAATATACCATAATATACTATATCATGGGATATTTTTTGATATTGCAATATACCCTCCAGTGTGCTCAAACATGGCTGGGACATCCCTAGAAATGATGAAAACAAACGAACGATGGTACTCTCCAATATATTTGGTATTGTCATTATCCACTGGGAATGAAGGTGGTGCCACCACTGACATGATTGTTGGCTTATAACCCCCATTCACTATGAGTTTTTAGCTACCCTAAACCTTGGTGAAATACGGGTGAAATATATCAACTTAGATAACTTAGATAGGGGCACCAGCTTGGGTCAAGACCAACCAGTACTGAAATCTGAGCACACAACAACTGGATGGTTAACTGGAGATGGTTCAAAGCGGCTTCCCCGGAAGCTAACAACGAACGGCACTATAGACTTTGTGCACCTGTGAGTCCTTGTACTTCCCGGCTCATGTGGCAATTCACTGCTGGTCAAATTCTATTGTTGCCGAAATGCAAAACATACAATACTCCGCAGATTTCTTGGCCACTGAAGACATTTCCATGATTCTTGATTCTGTCCATGCCCGCAATTCCCTTACCACACGGCGATCACCACCAAGCAGCTGACAAAAGTGGTATGAATCCATCTCCATACCATATGGGTTTGTCTTGAAATGGAGCACTCCTTAATCCCATGGTTTATCAGTCTCTTCCACATTGAAATTGTCATGACTGGGGGTATACCTCATCGACAAACCCAGAGTCTCATATGATCATTCTCATAGGTTTGGATCCATCCCTATGCATTGGCCACCCATATGCATTGGAGTGTATTGGAGCCTGTGACTGATTTGAGATGTGTTTTGTGATTGTAGGTGGCTATCTTCACCAATATATTGGGATTATGTTGCTTGCCTCAAGCGTTGCTACATTCAGCACAGTTAGATGATTCTTCTATACTGCATTGGTCCATTTGAGGATGCTTCATTGTAGTTCAGCATCCATTTCTGCACTCCCTCCTCAATGCTGGGCTTCATTCAGGTTAAAAAGCAGATGAGACTTGCATCAGCAGATCGGGACAAAGGTCGCCAAGGAGGGCAGCAACACAGCAACAGCCTTCCCCGCGCAGGAAAGCAGCAGGTCTATGGTGTTAGAGACAACCCAAGCTTGGGCTTGTAGCACATACCAGATCCAGCGAAGATCGTGTCGGCACCTGAGAATCAGGTGCTGCATCCCACTGACATGTTTGATGATTTATAAACCCCGTTAACAATTATAATTGTTGCCAAAAACCTGATGAAATGTTCGTGAAATAAACCGAGCTAACAAACTGGTGCCCCACCCCACAAACTGGTTAGCGGCCAAAGTTATAATTCATTCATGTATATGGTATAAACCAGTTGTAATTGATATAAGAATGCATCATCACCAGGATTATTTGCTATTTATATATATATATATATGTACATATAATCCACTTAAAATCCAGTTATAATCCATTCATATATAATCCGTTCATATATATATATATATATTGGATATGGAGTCACGATCCGAAGATGGCCCTCAGGAGGAGATGGAAAAGTGGGGCCCCCAAGAGTTCCGCCGCACTTGTGACTCCGGAAGTGCCCCAAGGGAAAACGGTGAGGTCCCCTTTTTGATGGGGAAACTGCTTGGATCTCCTTGGTTTATAACTGCAAGCAACTGTTGGACTTTGACTGTGAATTTAGAGTTGAAATCAGATGAAAGGGGTTTGCAAGCCAACTTTTTTTACTGGGATGTCCCACTTTGTACATGTTGTTGATCAATTTGAGGGTAAACGGGGAAATGTTGTCAAAGAGACTGTACTGTACGTACCTGGAGCATTGGGGATACTGGGTGGAAGACTTTCTGCCGGGGGAAATGGATCTGTTCTTCAGTTGTTCTTATCCCTCAAACAAGGGAATGGCGTGAAGAGACAGAAGATGCACTTGTTGACTCGGCTACAACATGGCACCAGTTTTCCATGTCACTTGATGAGTAGGTGAAGTATGTGCCCGGAATCCTACCTTACCGGGTACTTTTGCACATTGCGTCAATGATTTTGTGCATTGAACATGTGGATGTCCCATAGCCATTTTGTCCGATTGAATCGCCAAGTTTCTGTAGATGATCTCTGTGGGCTTTTCCCTGTGAAATAGATACTCATCCGCCAATGTGTTTGGTCACTTACCAGAGGATAAATTGCCATTGTTGTTCATATGGTTTCTCCATATGTTTGTTGATTAAGCATAAATTCATATAACTTTCATTCATCTAAGTCTCAATGTTTGAGGTTCAGTAATATCGTTTTTGTTAGTTCCGTTGGTTCATACTAAATGCAACTGGAGCCGGAGACCCAGATGAAATTTGATATATATATAATTATATATTTATGTATAATTATATATATAATTATTTATTTAGTTATATATATATATATTAGCCAAATTCTATCTTATTCAAAAAAAACATAGGTTCTAACTTCCAGTCGTTTTAGTATATGTCGATCTAATCTACAGTGCTTTCCAGTGTCAATTTACGTCAACTCCGCTGATGCGCCAGATGGGCCACAGACCTACAAAAGCAGCTGGCCTCGAGACAGGAGCGGAGATTCGTCCATGGTTTTCTCAGGGTTAGTTTGGGTTACCCTCTGGTAAACATACACAAAACTATGGAAAATCACCATTTTTAGTGGGTAAATCCACTATTTCTATGGCCATGTTCAATAGCTATTTTGACATAACCAGAGGTTAGTGTATGATAATCAACTATTCAGGATGAGTGTATGATAATCAACTATAATTAACTAATCAACTTATGATCATGATAGTTGATTAATGAACATGATCATAGTTGATTAGTTAATTATAGTGTACATTGTACATTGATCATAGTTAATCAACTGTTGATCAATTAATGTACACTGATGATTCATGAACAACTAATTAATCAACAATCGTATCAGTGATGATCAGTGCGGGTACACATCAGAAGAACATGAGATTGAAAAGGGATAACATGGGACATACACTCCAGTATCTTTAAACTGGAATAAATTGTTTTGTTCAATCCTGGATACATGGTGTTTCTAATCATTTTAATGGGAACATCATATATAAATGGTGGATTGATCCATTGCCAATGCTATGATGAAAAAACTCTTTGGTAAAGCAAAAGTTGTGAACTGCGCCAGTTTTGGATCACCATTGACGCCAGGTATTTGGAAGATGGGCTGCATTTTTTCCCCAGACAGAACCATTTGGAACTTTAGATCTCAAACCACCACAGAACTCATGTTTTGTTTTGTTAATGATGTTAATGTAATTCTCTTTCTCAACAGGTATCAGTGGATCGAAACATCTCCACGCGATGAAAACCTTGTAAAGTCATTGTAAAGCAAAGGGCGCACATGAAATATATCGACGGATACGGCAGAAACAACTTAACTTGTATGAAGAAACAATATCGGTGTGAGTGTGCAACCGATTATTCTCAAAGGGGCTGCTCGAAATGACTTTACATACAAACACAGAAATGTCCAATATTGGTGGGGTCACGTCACAGTCGATTTGATATAGTATAGAGAACCTATAGCACAAACAAAGACCTGTTGGGCAGTTGTTGTGGCGCATTGAGAACGAGTATGTAGGCATCCAACTGCCTCTGTGACGCTTTGCCAAGGAAAGGGATATAGAGATGCCTCCCTACCAGTCACCATCGCAGGTCGACAAAGAAGCTGCTGAAGCGGAGATGAAGAAAAAGGAGGAGGCTATTCAGGTCCCGATCATGGCTGAACATTTTATTTTGAAAACGCTTTGGATCTTTAAGGGGTAACACTTGATTTATTCGCAACTTGCCAGTCCACAAGTACTGTATATTTCCTCCATTTCCATATATTTCCTTTTTTTTTCCTGTCAATTCAGCCAAGTCTAGGCAACCCCGTTTTCTGGACATATCAAGTTGCAACATTTTGCAACTCGGTAATCTGTCTGAAAATGGTGATCTATCCCCAAGTTATGGCCATGTCAATGGAGAAAATCATGGGACATCGTGACATCGAGGCTCGTAGAGACGAGGAACGCATGCGCAAGGAGGAAGAAGCCCGGAAGGTGCGCCATTAGTGTCCCTCCCAAATGGATATTTGAATGGGGAAGCAAATCATCAGCCATCAAGTTAGGGGTTAGAGACATGGAAGCTGAAACGTCTTGCTTTTGGACGGTGACTTTCCGGATATATGTACATGCACATATGATTGGTATATTAGTATATGATTATTACAGTATAATTATATATATATATATATTATTATACACATGTGTGTAAACATGATCACATGCTGTTGAACCTAGTTACTTGCATTTACTGGCAATGATGTCCATTCGGAGTTGTTCCTTAGCGGCCTTAGCGCTATATGTTTTGGTTACCACTATATATATGTATATATATGTATATATACATATAGATGTATATATATATATATATACATATGTATATATATATATACATATATATAGTATATATATACATATAGTATATATATACATATATAGTATAAATATATATATACATATACACCTTTTGTTGTACAGTGTTTACCACCCAACAAACATGGTGTGTTCAAGAGCAGAACACCAGCCGCAGAATGTTGGATGTTGAGTTTTGAGGCGGAGGAGATCCGTCTGATGGGCAAGAGACCTCCTGGAAGCAAGAGGCGCAAGTTGGGATGAAATCTCCGTGGCATATCCCACACCGTGATTTGGCATAAGCCACAGAAATATACTGGAAAAGATCGATTTATATAACGTAAAAAAACAGAGAGAAACAAATTGGAACTGTCAGTCATATACAGTATTTTTCATCACTCAGATTTCATTTTTTGAGGCTAATACACTGTAAGTCCTCGGGATCCCTGGGATCCCTGCGATCCCTAGCTTTGAAGAAGACACAAATAGCAAGCAAGTACAAAGTGTGAAGTTCTGAAGTTCAGGCTAAGACATAAGATTACCTTTCCAAAAGATCTGGAAGGAAACCACAATTTGAAGACTTGAAGAGAACAATCCACCAGTATCCAGGAGGAAAATAAGGCATTCATTGTTGAGAGGCCAGCAGTCTCGTTGGCCGGTGACATCAGAGTCTCCGAAGTTCAACCGTGTTGATTTGAAATTCCAATATTTTGTCGATGAAAACCCATTTGCTTGCTGGTTTTGCATGGTTTTGCGTTAGTTTGGTGTGCACCCGTTCTGCCTTTCAAACGCATCCGCAACATGCTATCAGCCTTTTTTTGTCTCAGAATGGAGTATTTTCGACAATCGGCCAAAATTTCCTAGGAATCACTTGATGATTTACCAACGGAGTTTTGGTTTTTGTCCCCTATTTTTTCAGAGAGAACTCCTATGGCTTCCATGGCTTGTAGGACTCCTTCACGGTCCAGGTGGGATCTTGACAGTGCTCTGGTGGGATCTGGACAGTTTGCTATGAAAAATTGCCCAATTAATTATAGATGATAAGCATGAATTACCCATTAAGAGTTGTGATTTTCCAGTTCGCTAACTGTGAAATAACCAGAGGTTATGGAGGGCAAAAGGGTTAGACACAAAGGTAAATTTGCATCCAATGCCATCGTCACCATCCCAGAAAAACCCATCATCATCCCATTTCTAGGGGTATACCAGTATCATCATGGGTCATTAAATGTCCCCATTGACATCACCCAACCATTAGGTATATGGTCTATAATGGCTACTATAAGGTGATGTCCAATATACCCAAAATGGGACAGTTACCAACCCCTGAAATCATCCAGTATCCAGAATTTTAATGAATTTCATAAACCTCTATTGGGGATGGTGCTTAAATGGCCATGGAATAAAAAAGCCACATTTATGGGGATGAATCATTGGGATGTAAATATAAGATATAGTCATCCTGGAGTAGATAGGATATGGAATGTTCCACATGTCCTTAACAAAATGTGAATGTCCATGCAAAAAGTCAAGAAATACACATTCTAGTCTATCTACTTCAGGATGATTAGACATACTTATGAAATATACATAATAGGATATAATGATATA
This sequence comes from Cladocopium goreaui, assembly GCA_947184155.2. Lineage (NCBI taxonomy): Eukaryota > Dinophyceae > Suessiales > Symbiodiniaceae > Cladocopium > Cladocopium goreaui. Next base: position 485,596 of record CAMXCT020002135.1, on the reverse strand, counting down.
ATGATAGAATGGAGCATCAACAATATGGATATGCAGGGTTTGTATGCAACCAACAATGATATGGATAAAATGGGGATGAATATATAATGGGATACGTATACATGGGATATATAGATATATACACATATATATATATATATATATTCTGGATAATACATGATAATACATTATCAAGACCTCACGTCTTAAACGGAATTCTGGAATGATGTAAATTGGATTGGGCTAACTATCCCAAGTGTCACCTCAAAATCCCTTGGACTTGTCCAGCATCCAATGACTTGACAGTTGATTAGTTCATCCAATTCTTGCACATAACCAGCTTGGCTGCCTCTGAAAGGCGTAAAAGAACATGCTTCAAGTGGGGTTTGCATCATTTGGATATGGGATTCCTATTGCCAATTACTTCCAGGGTGCTTGGAACGATTTCCTGAGACTGATTGGCACATCTTCAATGCATAATTACTGGGCACCCAGGAACACCTTCAGGGCTGCCCAAAGTCTCTGACAAGTACATGAACAAATCACAGGTTGGGTCAACATTTCAGAAGCAATCGACAGATTTACTAGCTACTAGTGACTTGCAGCATTGACTAGCTCATTTTCCAGGTACCCTATTTGGATCCATGGCCGGCAAGATGGTCAGGCACCTAAGGTTTCATTGTTTGCGTTTGTTTGCAGTTGCGCCAGGAGTAAAAAGAAAGACAAAAAGAAAAAGAAACCGCACCTGGGATCAAAATCAGCGATCAACTGGCACTGTCACTGGTATGAGTTTAAAAGCATTTTGTTTGGGTTGTTTAAATCGAAGAATGGAGGGCTTGCCGAACGCGATTGATGTTTTGAATCTGGAGATCCAAGAGATTCAGTCTACACATGTCCACACTGCATTGGATTTACTTGCAGATTTCCCATTTTGCGTTGTTGGAACATGATTTCGTCATATTTCGTCACATGAATTGGCGTTTCTCGAAATTATTTGGCACCTTTTGCCTTTCCCACTTAACATGACCGACAACCTCCAAGGATCCCAAGGTCACGTCATTTGGTGAGCAGTCAGTAACCCAACCACAGTCTAGTGGAAGCCTCTCATTTGTTCAGGAACTGCCGTACCTTTCTGATGTGTATACATACAGACGGACAGACAGACAGACAGACATGTTACATATGTATATGATTATATATATATGATGTATGATATATATATATATAGTATGATTATATATAATAATGATAATGTGTATGTATGTTATTATATATATATAGTATAGGCAGTATAGGCCACTGGGCTTGGAAAATTAAACCAACAAGGATGACATGTTCCAAAGTTCGAAAATTAGCCAGGAATTCTCACTGGACGGCAAGATGTAGTTTTCAAGCTCCAATGGTATCTACTTGCGCGTGAAAAGATGCAATGTATAATAATGTGTTCCTTTGAAAGGTGTTGCCGGACATTTCTTGATTCCTGCTTAATTTTGGTGCATTGTAGATGAAACTTGTGATGGATGCTGCCCAAAAATTGTAGTTTTAACCAGGAAAATGATGACACACCGATACACTCCTGGACTTTAGGGCGCCTTGCATTGAAACAAACCCAAATTTATGCCAAGTCAATGGTAACCCATCTGGAAACCGAAAAAGATGGGGAACATATAGACAAACGCTTGTTTTCCATGGGAAACATCAAAACATGTTCCAGTTTCAGACGAAGAGCAACCCACCTCACAAGGACCTGAGGAAATTGCAGCCAGCCGAGGTCCAAGAAGACGTTCGCTCCTGGCATGTTTGATGTTATGAAAATGATGTCATGAAAATGATGGTTAGGATTGGGAAAATCATCATCATCATCATCAGCATCATCATCATCATCATCATCGTCATCATCATCGTCATCATCATCCCCAAAATGGCCGTATGACAGCAGTTATTGTCAAGTCAGTGACATCAAACATGGGGATAACTACCACACATGGTGGTATGTACTTGGATGTAGTGGGGTTATGATGGGAATATGATGGGGAAGAATTTACTGTATCCAGTTCTTTATTGGTTCAGTTGTTGCTGGGAGATTGCTGGTTTTGGACTCAGTCTACTGTACATTCATCTTTAGGACTTATGATTTGGTGGCATATATATATATATATGTGGATCGAAATGTGTGACCGTTGGGATTTTTTGTTGACAATGTGGCTGATATTTCGCCCAATTCTTGGGTATGCAATTGTGTCCCAACATTTTCGCCCCTTGACCAGTTGCATTGCAGGAAGAAGGACGACAGCAGAGAATCTGAGTCAGTCAGAGCCCGAAATTTCCATCGGATTTCAGGGGTTTTATGTCACAATCTGCGGCCCGATTTGTCGATGATATCCACATACACCAATTGGACCAATTGGACACATGACCTGGATCAAAGTTTGTCTTCATCCTACCGTGGACTGTGGTAAATTTTGGGATAGATGAACATTGATCCATGATAGAAACATATATAGAAACCAGGTTTAGGTATGTTTAGGTACAGAAATGATTCCACAAATCAGAGTGATTTGGATGATTTCAAGCGACCTCACCATTGCCGGTTCTTAGTATACGGGGAACCGTTGGTTTTTTTTATAGTTCAGCTGTTGACATGTTTGATCTGCGAACCGAGGCTTCAGAAGACTCGGACAAGAAGAAAAAGAAGAAAAGGCGGGTCGCTCCTCATTCTGATGAAACATCCCTTGAAATGGTGTCTCGATCCTCGCAAAGGTCACCCTATTGCAGAGGGAATGTACGGACATGATTCACCATTCAGAGGTCTCAGAAATCAAGGTGAATCAAGTGAGGATCAGACCCATGGCATCACCCTCATCACCCTCATCACCATTGTCAATGCAAGAAGTGGGATACTGTGTTTTTCAGGGATTCGAGTGGACCAATTGGGTCCAACTTCCAGACCTTCTGCCTACACCATCCTCAACCGGCCTTTCACATCCTTTCACAAAGACACTGGGGGTGAGATCCAACCTATTTGTCCGCCAACGATGTGTCCTGAAAACCCTAGCTGCTCGTTGAAGGACCTATTTCTGATATATGTCTGATACATTCTTTTGATTTGATTTGGGGATGGCTCAAAATGATTGACCACTTTTGGAGGAACATGGTGGGACCAAATCATGACCGAAGCCCGTTGATTCCACAAGTTCAGGTGGGCCTTGGGGGAATTGTTGCTTCCTCCAAGGATTTTGTTGAAGATGATGCTTGTTTTCTGCCCGTGACCCATCATTTGGAGAATTTTCTACGAATTTATGCTACCATAATATACCATGATATGTCTAATATATGATGCAATGCAAAAATATAGCCTTTTCTGTGGCCCTGACCCGTGGAACCCAGTAATATCATGTAATATCCATGATAATTTGATTCTGGTTTGAACTTCTGAACCTCACTGTGTCACGCGGAATCCCACAACTCCCGGAATCCCAACCATTCGGTTCATCTCGGTTCGTCTCGGTTAGGAAAGTGAAAGTGGTGGTGAAAAAGAAAGGCGTGGCGAAAAAGTGGGGGAAGCCCAGGGGAAGCCCAGGGGAAGCCCAGGCCACGTGAAACGCCAGCGACATGTGGATCTATAGACAGCACAACAAAGGGGGGGAAGTTAGGAAAACTAAGTGGAAACAGCAGCTGTTTGGAAAGCCATGCCAAGTGTCCTGTTTTTTCTCATGCAACTATCACGCCTCATGATACTGCGATCTCATTTTGTAGCTGTAAAGACTCTACTTATGTAGGTCACAAACCTACATTTATGATTTATGATATTTTATTTTCATGTATTTACTGTACATGTCTCTATACTATACAGTTGGTTGTATACAGTGGCGCTCCAAGTCTCCGCAGGGTAAAGTTTAAGCCAAATCCGTGACCAGTCCCAGTCTCTCCATAGTTGTTCATCTAAACCATCTCCCAGCACCGGATCAAATCTTGGGATTATTGGAATATATTGGAATCAAATATATAATCATAATCCCATCATAATATATCATAATCATGATATATATGGGATTATGATATATATGGAATAATCATAATATAATCCCAAGATATCATAATCCCATCCATAATCCCATCATAATCCCACCATTCCATGGGAATATCATTCCGTGTCCCAAATCCGGCGTGGAGGAAGGCCCCGAGTCGCGAGTCCGATTCAGGGCCCAGCCGCTTTGAGCCGTCGGAGTCCAGGCCCCGGCTTTTTGGGCTTTTTGGATCATCCCATTGTGACCGTGACACGGCAAAAAAAAATGGGTCTCAACATGTCTCAACCCCCCCAAAAAATATGGAAAAATGGGATGTGTTTTTTTCTGGACTAGATACTTTGTGATCTTTGCGAAAGATGGAAACCCAAACTTGGACGGATTACTAGAATATCTAGAATTGGGATATCAAATGTGACCCACACCATCATGTTTGGAATGTAACGAATACACAAAATCTGAGAACCGAGCCCAGGGCTTTCACATGTTGAAAGTATAAACCAACTCCTTGTCTTTGGCCCCACATTGCACTCATTCTGATCATTCTGATTCAGGTCCTTGCATTTGGTTATCCTTCGGTAATGGAACCTGCCAATGGACAATTGTTTATTAAAATTAATATCAACATATTTATTCAACATATCCTAACATATCCATGTGTTTGTACAGATGATGTTCCGGTTTGAGTAGTTACTTTTGCGCATTGCCGTATTTAAGGTGGCATTGGAATCCCATCATTTGTTCACCCGACCCAGCAAATTGGAAGTGTCAATTGGAACTCCCCAAACTAAATGAAGTTCAATGAAGTTCAAAACACACACAAAAAAAATCTAATGTCCGGGTGCCATTAGTAAACCCATCATGAATAAAGTACGCCAATTGCGGGAAATTAATAATAAACCCTCCTATAAATAAAGTACGCCAACCGATGTTGAAAGGAAAGTCAACTAGTGAACTCATATATTTGTTTTCAACTAGGCAATTCATGTGGGAATCTTATATATTTGTTTTCAATTTGGCAATTTGTTCAGCGCCGCATAGGTCTGGAAAATTTTCCAGGGACCCCGGCCATTGTTTGGAAAATTTTCCAAGGACCCCGGCCATTGTTTGGCCTAAACTTTATTTAGATGCTCTCAATGTTTTGGGGTGGTATTAATAGCACGGCAACATTACTACCCTTTGGCAATCAAACATGGCCATGGACAAGCCATGATACATATTGATAAATGGTGTTTCAAGGTGAACATCATCTAAAACTGGGGGATTTTCCACCAAGCCATGTTGGTAAAAAAGGATAAGTCGTCCGCTGCCACAGGTCTCGTAGCCCCAAGCACTCGCGGCGATAACGTGGCGCGAGTTAAAAGTGCGGCAGTGCTTGGCCATGTTGGGAAAGGCAAGTATGATATAGTATGATATGTTGGGAATATCAGTATTAGAATGTTTTGACATGCTTTCGAAATGTTTGGAACACATATGATATCCGACGAAGATTAAGAATATATGGCAATTTATAACCCTTTTTTGGGGTATGTACTATTTAATATGTTGGTCTATTGTAGATGGAGAGAGAGGGAGACATAGACAGAGAGACGGACGGACGGACAGACGGACAGGCAGATGTATTTCATACAAGCCAATATTTGGATATGTATATAATTATATATACAGTATATATATATGGTGTTACCATATTTGTAAGTATGGTTGGTTAATCTGGAAGGTAGTATTGTTTGGGGTATTATGGATGTCTTGAACCCCAGCAAATGGAAAGATTTGCTGAAGGTTTTCTGGAGTTATTTTCCCATGGGTAAATCATGGAAGATCCACCATAAATCCACCAATTAGGTAAAATCTACTGGTAAATTTTATGGCTTGGTTTTTGGTACTCCTTGTTTCAGCAAAGCCGCAATGCCACGTGAAAGGCAAGGATATCATGGTCTCCAGGGAGTGGTGCCCCCTTAGATAGCTAAGTTGGTTTATAACCAGTACTACTATATAGGGTTTTGATGATATTTTAACTTTAGTCAAAGGTGGTTTTAAACCAACTTCTAAGTGGGGGTGGCACCTTGTATGTATATTATATATATATAGTATTATATAGTGTATACCAGATAAGATTGAGGATTTTTATTACGGGTTTACTGACTTTGTTTTCCCCCGTAACTGGGATTGGAATCTTGGAGATCCAGCAACCACCAGCTTCCGATATGGAAATGTGTGGATGGAAAAATGGTGGTGATGGATAGTTGCTATGCTATGGATGCTCATCCCCATGAAAATATATGGCAGCACAGGTCTTGTTTTTTGCGGATGTGATATAGATTTGTACATGTGAAATCATGTGAATGTGTATATACCGTTGATGACAGTATTAATATTATTGGGTTGGGGTAAGCAAGAACCAAGAATATCCAATGCCATACGTCGCTCACAAAAAATGTGAGCCAAATATAATGTAGTTCCTGCTCTACAGAGAAATTCCGACAATTGTTTGCCGCTGTGTTAAGCTTTTGAACTTTGATGTTACCTTTCAAATTCTGGATGCAAGCTTCACCAACCTGAGAGCCACAGAGGAGGTTGCAAAGGGTTGGATGCCTCGTTCGACCAATCAGAAATGAGGCCGTGAAAGGCGTACTGTAGGTCCAAACTTCAATGTTGCTCAGAAACACCAAGCTTGACAGTGTCATAGATGGAACTTCCGGAAATGACCCTTGCCTTTCAGGGACTTTAGTGCCCTGAGCCGACCTTTCGATGTTTGATCCACACTGCGCTTGTACCAGAACAACTATCATACTTATATAGTATGTAGTAGATGCATGTAGATATAGTAGTAACCACATGGTCTCCAACTGTGTGGAATTAATCTACAGCTGGGTCTCAAGTGCAATTGAGGTTGTTTGAAAATAGGCTCTTCCGAAATGTCATTGTTGATCATCATTTTGGCCTGTCAACGGGGTGTAAAGTGTAAATCACACATTTCCAGACACCCATGTATCATCATTTATCTAGTACTCATGTGTCACTTCACAATTCTTGGGCTATTGCTCATGTTATTAGGAACCAACTTGCATATGATATGTATAGATAATATTTCCATAATATAGATATCTAACATCTATAGATCCAACTTGCATACTCAATAAGATATATATAAGATATATATATATATAAGATATATATATATATAAGATATATATATATATATCTTATAGATAGATAGATAGATAGATAGATTAGATTAGATTAGGTTAGGTTAGATTAGATTAGATTAGATAGATAGATAGATATCCTTCCTATTGACTGTGTCATGACCACTGGAACGCGCCGCGGCCACGTGACTCGTAGGAAGCCGCCAGGGATCCACTGATCGTTCAGCGCCTCGTGACCCGTTTCTTCGTCCGCCATGGCCAAGTCAAAGATACCTGGCAGCCACTGCATGGCTTAAACGGATGTGCCCCCAGAATGCTTACCCTCTGGTAAACTAACATAGCTATTGAAAATGACCATTTATAGTGGATTTTCCCATTAAAAATGGTGATTTTCCATAGTTATGTTAGTTTACCAGAGGGTAAGGCATGTCTTGGAAAAACGAATGCGCTAGACGACATGAATCATGTTTTATCTCATCTCGTCGGAGTTGCAATCCATATTGATCAAACTTGCAATCCATCAATTGGGCACTGTGAATCCATATTTCCAGAGAATTTCCAGAGAAATTCCAGAGGTCTCTTGGGTCTAAATCCCCCATCCATAACTTGGGAGACCAACTCACTGGGATTCAAAATCCCAAATTCCGATGCTTGTCCATCATCATTTTGTTCCCGATTTTGGAGGTATGTATAATACCCAATGTTCAGACACAGCGACTTATTGTGTTTATTCATAGCTACTTACACTACCAACTAGTCATTGAATTGGTTTAAAGGAACATCTACCGGAAACCCCTATAATCGGTTGTAAAAACAAATAGTGTATTGTGTATAGATTTCCTCTTCAACCAATCCATTGAACTAGTTAGACTAGACTAGTTTGGAGTTGGTATTGGTTGTCAGGAAACCAGTCAGGACAATTGTGATTTACTGTAAGCATCAGTAAGATCAACCTCTCACCAGTGAATGCTCAACATGATAGCTTCAACGTTAGCAATTGGATGGGAATGGTCCAAAATTGGAAGATTTCTGGGAGTTTCCCCTTGGAGATGGCCAAAAAAAACGAAGCGGTTTTCCTGTTGTTTTTTCCCTTTAAAAAGCGTTGCGAGCTGCTGGCCAGCCTTGCGACCAAGGAACCACACCGGTCACAATCAGATCTACAAGGCAAAACATCTGGAGGGGTTGAACGTACCTGCGATATACCCTCCAGTAATTCAACAGTTTGCTATGGAAGTTTTGGCCGAGAAAAACATGATGGCTTACCTAGCTTTACGTATAACACAGCGTTAAATAAATATATATATATATTCTGATATTCCACAGCGATGTTACATGACCAGCAGGTAATCCAGATCATCCGTGTATGGTACATTTGCAATCTACAATTAATCTACACATACACTCACCCAAAATCAGCCAAAGGTTGTTAAACTGGGTAAACTGGCGACATATGCCATATAATATCATCAGATGGCATGATTAGTGGAATATGGCCCAGTCACAAATCATTTGGTTGTGTGCTTAAACTGGGTACACTTGAGCATATCATGCTTCAGAACATCACATGGTCATACATGTTCGTTATATATATATATATATATGTACACATGACCGCATGATCATGTTAAACCTGACGTACCTTCCTAAGACATACACATGTCAACACAACTCTTTCGCTGATGTCCAGCTTGATAACTTCTGAAAAGAAGGCAGAACATCAAAAGCCTTGTTGAGAGAAACTTGTAGATTCAACAAAACAAAATGATGATCTCATCAAAACCCCACATTTCTATAAACATACTTAAACACTCCCATGGTTTTTGTTGGTCCCTTAGTTATGTGAAAAAATTCATCCCCTTTCAAGTCGTCATGCGCGGCAGAACCACCGCAATGGCATCAAGAAGACCCGCCGCCCCCGCAAGATGTCGATGGCTGGGATGACGCTTGGCGTTTCGAATCAAGCACTGGAACAATCTGGAACATATGGGGATCGCTTGCACTTATTTTGTTCAACCAGCAAAGACAAGGGTTTCATCATCGAAAGATATGGACATACCATGACATACCACCAACACCTACAGTCGAAAAATCACGGAAACGATGGAAACCACGGAGATAGAACTGGTTGGTCCTTTGTAAATTTCGCGGCGAAACCATCCCTAAGGACCATCCCCAAAGGATCTAAGGGGACCATGGGCCGCTCAGGAACTGCCGCTTCGTGCGCAACCAGGTTCCAAGCGATGTTGTTTTTTTCGTATCGGTTCCATAGACATGATGTGGCCAAAAATGATCAGCAATGGAAATCAGATTGTTTAAAAGGATGTACACGATGGTACACGATGTGTATATATATATTATATATATATATTATGTATATAGTTATATTATACATATACATGCATATCCTATACTACCAGCTATTGTGGTGTGAAAACCAGAATACCTGGTTTTCTGGATTTTGACCCACAGCCTCAGTGTAGGTGTGTTCACATTCTTGGGTTAGCAGCATTTTGAGTGGCCAGCAGGGTCTGTTGTTCCAGAAAGGAAATACAATAACATGTGTTTTGGTCAATGAAATTTAAAGGGCAGACCGACCCCTCAAAAAATCACCTCACTTTGGCATAGCAACCCCAGAAAGACAGAAATGTAAAATCATACCAAATAGTGGCAAGCATGTAGTTTTCTATTGTTTTTTAGTGGTAATAGATTCGTAATGATATAGTAATATAATATATATATAGTGTATTAAATAGTGGTAAATATTGGCCACATTACAATTGGTAATGATATTGCCACAAATATAGCTTTACCAATATCATTACATGTGAAAAATGATGGCGCCAAATACCAGTATCAAATTGTTTTACCAATACATGATATTTTACCAAATAGATTGAAACATCCACCATTGGTTGCAGCCAGGCATTTGCCAATCGTGGCATGTCCAAGCTCACCGCTGAGGCACCATCGGTGTTTGTGCTGGTGGGCTGGTGGGCCCCGGGCAAACCATTGCTAAGTTGCTGCAAATAACTCCAACAACTAGGGTTTATAGATGTTTATGGATGTTTATGGTAATTACATGTCATTATGTCATGTCATTGTAATTGTAACATATTGTAACTATAGTTAATGAAGGTCCTAAAGCTACTTAGAACGGGCCCAAACTTTGTGTGATGCTACTGCACAATGGGTATTAGGCCCGGTAGTCAAAATTTAAAGCCCATGTAACCCGGAAAATAGACAGAGAAAATCGTCGAAAAGCTGGAAATTACCTATTAGGTGAAGGCCGTCTTTGGTGTGGTGGCACACCGGTATATCAAATGATCATGGGTGTTATCCCTTCAAGGCCACACCCGCAATGCCTCACCGGCGTTTGTTTTGCAGCCAACCCCGCTGTTGGTAGAGATTCTCTGTTTTGTTGCTAAACAGTTTCCATATTGATCCTTTGTTTTTTGTCGAGTTGTATCCATATTCATAAACAATCATCCATTTCTGTTGCTTGAAGTCAAACACGGCATTGTTTAACGGAGTGTTTTTAGGGCTAGCCGTGACCCAAGTATCGATGAGATCGTCCCTAGTCATGGCTCCTTCATTTCGATCATCTCATTGAACAACGGGATGAGAATATACATGTCTGGAAAACAGGATAGATTTTAATAATTGCCAATCAATGCCAATCCTATTCTTCTAATTTCAACATGTTTATGTTTTTTTTTTTTGTGGGGGGTGTGGTGGGTGCTAAAATGAATCGAAGCTGAGGAGAAGGCTGAGAAGCTCGCTGCGCAGAAGGAGGTGCCGTGCCGATGGATTCATCGCTGCTTCGCCCAGCGATACTTCGATGATGACCATAGAAAAAGGATGGTTTTCCACATCTATGTTAGTCTACAGGAGGATATATATATATATATAATTGTACATATATATATATATATAATTGTACATATATATATATATATAATTGTACATATATATATATAATTGTACATATATATATAATTGTAAATATATATATATATACATGTGGAACATTGAATATATGTACTGATACCTCGCTATACAATGCTATACACTTTTACCTGTAGTATGCAGATGTACATGCATAGTATATATGTGGGCGTTGAATGGCGTGCACATTCAAGTGGCATCAGGAAGAGTAGGTTCGATAGGAAGATGCTCTTGTTGTAATCCATGTATCAGATGCAGCATATTTCTTCAGATGCGACAAGGGGTGGTTGCAGGAGTTGAAAACCCTGAACCATGGGATGGGACGGCAAAGTGACGATAGAACTGAGCAATGGTCATGACTACATTGGGCTCCAATGTTGGTCCCGTTGTGATCAGGTGATCAGGTTTGATCCTGAGTCCTGCTGTCACGCAAACAGTGGAACTGAACCCGCACTACATTGTGATATGAGCCTTGGTGAGTTCATGCCCATGACCGTTGATTCCACTCGAGACTAGGTGACGTAGTTCAAAAACAGTTTTGTGCTGTTTTAGTTTGGTTGTTGGTTTCTTCGTAAATTATTCTGATACAGCATATCATATCCCTTAATTGATCCCATTTAACATACTGGATCCATGTGTTTGGCAAGTTTGAAGTCAATACTAGATACCTACCATGAATAAAGAACACAGGTATACCTACCATGAATATAGATGCCTACTATGGATAACTACTATTCAAACCATGACAGATGTTTGGGGTTCAACACCGGCCTCGCTTTACCCTCCCATGCCCAAAGACTCCTGGCGTGTCACATTGGAGGCACAGAAGAAGGTGGACGAGAAGAGGAAGGCTGAGCGTCAGGCCGCTAAGTGGCTGGATATTCAACCAACAAAAAAGGGAAATTAACCAACAAGAATGGGATTTTACCAACAAAAATGAGGATTTCATGGGATGTATAGCTGGTGTATGGTAGCTAACTTGGTGAACGCAACTTCAATATCACTACATATGGTTTTTAGCAGATATATCGAACAAGTATTTAAAAAAAATGCGGATTACACACCATTTTTATGGATATTTTTTATGGGGCACCACCTTGTATCAAGTAGATCAAGTAGTGTTTACTCATCTTTTGGGACCCGCGGCCGCCGCGGCCGCCAGGGCTAAGAAGCGACGAAAAGCCGACCCAGCGGCGGGAAAAAACGCCAGCAGATCGGGAGTCATGTCCTGGGCAATTCGCTTCGGTGGAACCGTGGTACTTTTTTTTCGGGGGGTGGGCATCATTTTTTGGGATGTGTTTTGGGCATTTTGGGTGGTAATGTTGTGTATTACCTATATATATATATATATTTATTAATACATGTTTTTTATATGCATATTTTTTCTATCCTCACCAGGGACATCCTCACATGATGATTAGCAGTACTGCAGTAGTTTTCAGGAGGATTATCATCGGCGCCAATGGTGCCCATCCTATCAGGTAAACTGGTGAGCAGATCATGACATTGAGAGACCAAGAAAAACCTTCCAATGAACCTTGTAGTGGAACTCTGAAATCCAGTTCGAAATGCTTTAGCACTGGCGGCTGCTTAGGTTTTTCATAGCTTGTATATAGGTGGGATATGAACTTAGCTCATTCATTTGAAGATCTTTGAAGCCCATTCAAGACCCACTTCTAATGGGTAACGATATGATATGCATATGTGATCATATGTGTACATATAAATACATATGTATATACATGCATATTTTTATGTGTGTAATGTAATGTAATGTAATGTAATGCAATGTAATGGTATGGTATGGTATGGTATGGCATGGTATGGTATGTATGTATGTATGTATAAATATATATATATACACAAGCTATAGTTATTATACCAGTCAACGATTGAACTCCACGTGCCAAAAGATAGAACATATTGGAACAGTATTTCCTAAAAGTGTTCTTACCTTTCCAATATATTCCAATGGGCCTGAGATACCATTATATATATATATAGTTGATGTATTTTTGTTGGGCCTTAGGATGCCAAATTATCGTCCTCTGACATCTCTCGGGACTATGCAGCCATTTGCAGATCCAAAGAGGTCAGCTTTTCCCAGCGAACATCGTCTAATGGAGAAACGGACCGGTGAAGGATGTTGTTTTCCTGACTTCAGTTATCTTCAGTTCTCTTCAGTTTAGATATGCCAACATATATTATATATAATATGATATATATATATTATATATAATATGATATATATATATTAGGAGATATATATATATATATGAATCATAAATCCATTGGTATCCAATGACATTCGCATATCCAATTATCAGTTATCTAAAGGCCGTCAACAAAACCAGACACGGCCGAAAACTCGAAACCACGTGGTGCTGGTTGAGGTGAGTCCACCGGCTTTTGTTCATCACTTCCGTCACGACTAAGCCAGATGGGTTCTACTAAGTCCCAAAAAGACATAGAGAAACTTCAATTTATATACCACTTTCTTCAGAATTGGATTTTACTCCCATCTTTTTCGGTTGCAACAGATCCCTTTTAAAAAGTATTGGAATATCTTGACATATAGGAACTCAATGGAACTCATCATGATAACTTCAGGCCGTGGCCCATCCCATCGCCATGGAATCTCAGGCCGAGACGCCAAAGCGCCGTCGCCACGGAATCCCCGGGTTTTTTGAACCCCCAAAATAGATGGAAGTTACGGATGTTTATCCGTTCATCCCCAGAAAATATGATAATCGGTGTATATTGAAAATATGATAATATATAATATGTGTTAATGTAATATTATATATAATATATTTATAATAGGAATATATATATATATATATAAATAATATGATATAATATAATTTGATTTAATACAATATAATATAATATAACATAATATAATATGATATACTATAATATAATAATATGTATATATATATATATACATATATATACAGCATATGATAGGTTTTGATCCAAGCCCATATCATCATGTTTATTTCAAGAATATATGGTGGTTAGGAGGTAGCGATTAGGCGATTAGGAGCTATGAGTATCCATATGTCCTATGAACTGGGAGGGCTAAGGAGCTACTAAGAGTTTCGCAACCACATGGTCATCATTAATTATCGTTATATGGATATATATCAATAATTTATTGAACATGATGTTCCAAGTATTCTGATAGAAACATGATACAAAATGACTTAAAATTTGTATAAATTGGTGTCAATCCCACATTTTTGAAAATTCCACATGTTGGAAAAATTGAACAGACCCAAGTGCCCAAGTGGTGGTTCAAAGCTTTGGTCCTTCCAAACGGGTGTTGCATGACGGATGCATCATTGTTTATAGGTTATATATGGTTATGTGGGATTTCCATGGATTTCCGATGGATACAGTGACTTAGCGGATTGCAGCCAATGTGGTAAAGAAAAATGTCCTTTTTCCATCAACCAACCAGCGAATGGTGACTCTTTGGCCAAGAAAAAGCGGGGAAACGTTGCGTGGTAACGCCTAATTTCATCCACTGGGATGCGTTTTCTAAATATCGAAGTTTTGCTAAATATCAAAGTTTTTGGTGGAATTATAGATTGACATTATCATTATACATATTATGTTATTAGATTGGAATAGTCGATAATACTATCATTAGTGAACATGTTCATCTCCAAACACGCAGCGGCTTGTCGGCATGGATGACTTCGGGAATCCACAGGACTGGCACAACCTCAATGGTCGGGTATCAGAGACACCCTCTGGTAATTTAACATAGCGATGGAAATTAGCCATTTATATATATATATATAGTTGATTTAAATTACCTATTAAAAATCGTGATTGTCAATTAATTATCCTTAGTCATGTTAGTTTACCAGAGTGTATATAAACTTGTCAGTTTTAGTAAAACATTCCTTGCTTACGTACCGAAGAACTTCACTGCTCCTCAGATGATCCTCTACCACACACAGAGACTATAGCATCTATATAGTTACAGTTGGTTTACAGGGTCCATGCTGCGGACGTATCAATGATGACTGGGGTCCCTTTTCAAGTGAGGCAGTAACAAGCTGCTTTCTTTTGGGTATACGACTATACGATAGCCACACAACATATTGAATTCCGAAAGATGGGTGATACCGTGATACCCCAAATTTTTGTTGTACCCGGACCCCACAAAAATGATCATCAACCATGCGAATTTTGGGTAATTACTTGATTTTCAGACAAGCCCGAATAGCGTAACATTCCTGGCATTGTGTCTTGCAACATTGATGTGGATTGGGTATGGGTCAAAATGTCACCACCCGAAAAAGAAAAAAACACATGGTGTTTCTTCTTACAGGCACCCAAGCTTGATCAACGTACCGAAAATATATTGTTGCGGTACCACTGACCCACATGGCAGGACTGAATGCCAGATTTGAAGATCTTGCGACGATCGTTGCTCAATCAAAACTGGTGTCAGTTTCAATCCATTTGGAACCTTTTATGTTGGCCAACCCCCCAAATCGTAAGTTTGGAATGGTTGTCGGATGTTATCGGTTATTTCATTCACATGACATTAATATGGCTTGTTCACATGAGATATTTTCATGCACTCACAGTTTTTTTGGTCATTTTTCGTGGTTTCGTGACCCAGTTTGTACATGAAAAACATCACCAGTGGACCTGGCCTTCGGTAGATGGGGTGTGAAAATTCCAGGTTTTTCACCAGCAGAACTGCGGATTGAGCAACTTGTTGAGGTTTCCATTTTACCTGTCAGTTCCCAAAGTGGAATGTCAATGCCTGAGCCTGGCATGAAAAACGATGATCCTGCAAGCGAGATCAAGTGATTTTTTCTTTGAAACCAGTGGGTAATTATAAAGAACTTGCAGTTGAACTTCATGTTGCAGGCATCTAGCAGTCTAGCAGCATTTCAACATAGTGAGCCCAGAATTGCAAGATCTTTGTTGAATCAATTTTGTAGAACAACTGTGCCCAACAAGTGGCCTGTACAGGATCCAGAGAAGCATCGTCCCAGAAAAAAAGGCGGAGAACGGTGCAGCATTACCAGCGCCCCAACGGCGGTGTGTCATGGCCATAGACAAACGTTATATCAGCGGCGAAGCGCTAAATGAACGAAATGAAGACAACGTGTGGTGTGGAAACCCATGGAAACCCATTGCTTGGGATGTCAATGTTGAAGACCGGCCCATCGAAACTACATCGTTTTCTTACGTGTCAGCAGCCGCGATGTGAAACCTGCACAAAATACGCGTGGGACTCGCTATATCATAGCTGGTTTTGCATTCGTGGTCATTCACCATGACCACAACAAGGTCTTAGAAATTGGCGACCCACACACATTAGTATGGGCGGCATGACGACATGGCAGTAAACTGGTAGGAATCGGCGACGACATGTGGACGTAGCCCCGAGAAGCGAACCCCATGAATCAAGAAACAAACATGAAGAATTACAACTCCCAGCGATCTTTGCCATGATTCAAGGGAAAATGCATTCACGTCGTGGGCGGCTTGGCACAGCGCAACTATCCGGCGGCTCCCAGATTTCAATCAAGATTTGCTCCCAGCGTTGAACAGAATAGTAAAACTCAACGGCACAAACAGCGACAACCTCCGGCAAGAAAAACCTGTTGCTGATTTCACCGAAAGTTTCAGATCGTACTTGCATGATCTTGCATGTACTTGCTGTATATCTGACAGCTCATGTTTCGAGCCAAATGTATCTTCTTGGTTCAAAAGGCGGCTTTGCCCGACCACAGACGTTGTGTCATGAGAAAACTTGAAAATACTAGCAGAACCGCATTTCTGAACAGGCGACTTTACCCGACAATTCATCGTATAGGACTCTCCTATTTACTTGCGCCCGTGTTTTCACCTCGACATATCCTGGGTCTAAGTTTGGCTTGACAGCCATAGAATAACTATTTTACATGAAGACTTTTGATGGGAAAAACTGCCTTGGAAACCAAGTTGTTGCTATCACCTTTTACCCGGGGACTGAACATCCATCATGTTTTTTTTTTGAAGCCTTGGCCTTTAGCATACTCTAGCAGCCCAAGATTGGGACAACACCATTATATATGTAGACTACTGTAACACAAACAAATTTGGAGACAGCAAGATAAAGACTTCAGAGAAACCATGGGCAAGAAACACAACCCAATCGAAGAACGGACCTAACCTCTACATGTTGCCCGATGTTGCACATCCTGCCCATCCTTTGAGGGTTCTGGAGAAACGTCCGATCAAAGGCGCCTCTATAAAGTGCTAGAGAAAACAAACCGCTAGATTTTTCATGGTCTTTTTGTGTGAGCTATGGGAGTTGGGCACCCTTTTTGTAGAGCTGATTCTGCTCGGTGTTTTGGACCTGGCTTTTGTGGTTTAGCCTTTCTTGTTGCACAGCTGTAGGCACTGAGGTTGTGCCATCCAAGTCTTCCCAAAGATCCTGCCGGAAAAGTGTTCGTTCACATTCGTTACGATCCCTATCTTACTGGTGCTTAGTAGGGAATGGATTGGAATGGGGGAATGGGATCATTATTAATAGTTATTATGGATCATTCCCTCATTCCCTACTAAGCACCAGTAAGCTATAGATGCCATATCCATTGAAAAACTACACTTGATTTTGCTTGTGAGATGTCCGTTGAGATCCAATGTGGGACCAGAGTACTTGCTTTCCCGACTTGCTGTGACTGGCACTGAACCACCTTGTTTTATGTGGGGGAAAGCGTCTCCAGAATATGACTCAGATTGAACTTGCTATTTTTGTTTCGGTTTCATGCTCATGGGATCCACTCAAGTACCAACTACGACTTTAAACCTGTCGGAGACATGTAACACAGTGCTACACCATTGACTCATCCACCGCATTTGGTTTCTCAACGTCACATGGTATGGGAATGTGGCGGGCCATGAAAAGCAATTGTGGGCGATTTGATTTTCAAGCGGGCTGACATTGTCACGGCAACGCATTCAATGTTCTTGCATCCCGTGAACGGCAAAACAAGAAGGCACACACCATGCCAGGTCACGTACGTCTTTTGTGGTACGGTATGTTGCATAGGCAGTTGTTCCTGAAATTATTGCAAAACCTGCTTCAACACAAGGGCTCACGAAAACTATCTGAGCGTCGTTCAGGCACTCATATGGCACGCAACAGGGACAGACGCAAGATCCGGGAAACAAATGAGGACACATTTGGCGGCAATGTGCTCCAACCATCGATTTATAACATCCGGAACCGTTGCTTACACTGCTTTCACCAATTTATCAGTTCTAGATAGTAAACACACGAAGCACGAACGATCCTCTCATTTTACACGTGTGCTTTGTAAACGTACGGTCCATTGAGCCGACAAATTTGAATTGCACCTTTTTTGATAGCCCTGGGCCTTCATTCGTTACACAAATAAATGCTCAATTGCCTGTTATAGCACTTGCCGGTGATTCGTAGCACTTTTCATTATGTCGGGCCAACTCGTGCAAAACTATCAGAAAGATAGACAACCGCACTTTGGTACGAAAATCTATACAAAATTCATGTGAAAAACGGGTGCACTAATTCATCAAACGAGCTCAAAAACTGTCAAACGGGCGCAAACAACAGTTTTTGCCAGGAGCCTGGACAATATTATGTAGAAAAAGATGAAACGAAACGTTCAAACTCAGGCTGTTTCCCTTCAAATGAGCAACAAAACATTGAATCGAGCAAAAATCAAGCTCGAGCAAAAATTTATATTCATTTGAAGGATCAGGGCAATATTGGAAATGGGGTAATTATATACATTGGGAGGCACATTTCCAGTAAAGAATCATACCGACCGACCCTCGAACATGTCTGCTTTACAAGCGAATTTGCGGAACCATATAGAATAAAAGAAACATTGTTTGTGCAAGGCGCATACGTGGATTGGCGTTTGCCACATTGGTGTGTTCTTTCCATGAGGTCAAAAACAGAATCACCGTGAGCCCACCCGTGACCGTGTACAGTTACAGCAAATCCATTAAAAAAAACGCAACGTGAAACGTAAAGCGTACGCGTGGCTCGGCGAGACGTACATGTTATTTATGCCCTATGATTCCATGGACCTTTCCTGGCATGGTCGTTCGCAGAGAGGACATACCAGGGTTTGCTAGGACATTCAGGGATATTTTCCTGGTATGGTCGTTCAGGCTTTCCTGGACCGTGGACAACACGTGGAACGCACATGTGAGAACGTGGAACGACCTCCTGGGAACGTGGAATGACCTCCTGGGAACGTGGACAGGACGTGGACAGGAGGTACCCTAATTCAACGCCAATTCGCCCCTCCAGCAACCAAACCATTTCCCAGCATGGGCGAGAGTGTTTTCCTGGTGTAGTCGTTCTTGGTTTCCCACCATGGTCGTTCGAGAAATCCCGTTATGGTCGAGCAAAACCCGTTATAGTCGTTCATTCCTAGTATAGCCTATAGGCTATGACAGAAACAGTCGAGGAAGACTAGGGTATGTATTTTCGGTAGCTTTCGGATGCTTTCGGTAGTGAGTTGTCACTTCGTCCTACATTTCAGGTTGTTTCAAGTGATTTTTTTTGTTCCCCACCTGCCAGGTGAGGGTTGTTAGATTTTATCAGAGCTGTTCTCCTCCTCCGCCTCCGCACCCTCCTCCTCCATCTCCTCCGCATCCTCCTCCTCGCAGTCCAGATCCCAACCACGACTTCCAGATCGCAGTCCGCCTCCTCCTCCTCGCAGTCCAGATCCCAACCGCGACTTCCAGATCCCAGTGGGCACTGCCGGACCTCCACTGCGAGCTCCAGATCCCAGTGGGCACTGCCGGACCTCAACGGCGAATTCCAGATCACAGTGGGCACTGCCGGACCTCAACCGCGACTTCCAGATCACAGTGGTCACTGCCGGACCTCAACCGCGACTTCCAGATCGCAGTGGGCACTGCCGGACCTCAACCGCATCGCAGTGGGCACTGCCGGACCTCAACCGCGAGCTCCAGATCCCAGTGGGCACTGCCGGACCTCAACGGCAAGATAGAATGCCAGAAGATATGCCAGATAGAATGCCAGAAGATATGTCAGATAGAATGCCAGAAGATTTGCCAGATAGAATGCCAGAAGATATGCCAGAAGATATGCCAGAACATATGCCCGAAGATATGCCAGAACATATGCCAGAAAATATGTCAGATAGAATGCCAGAAGATATGTCAGATAGAATGCCAGAAGATTTGCCAGATAGAATGCCAGAAGATATGCCAGATAGAATGCCAGAAAATATGTCAGATAGAATGCCAGAAGATTTGCCAGTAAGAAAGTGTATAAATGCCATGGTGGGGATCATTCGAAGTGAAGTATTTTTTATTGAGAGGAGCGTCCGCAGCGCGTGCAAATTCCTTTCAACACACTGGTTTCTCAGAAGTCAGTTTATGTATTTTTTTGCCTTCTGCACATGGTTCATGCGCTGTTGACATCATTGTTATATTTCTGTTACTATATAAATTATAACACACCATTTGTGGCTATGAAATATTGTGTTGAGCCAGCTATAATAACATCAGAGATAAATGGAATTCGATTTTGACCGCTCAAACGATAGGGCGGTGTTTGCTTCAATGTTGCATTTTCTGATAGCAAACATGAAAAAAAAGGGCACTTTTGATTGACAAAAAATCATGTTCACCTCAAGCAGTGCTGCATTTGCCGGTTTGTGATCCCTGCATCGTCATGAGGTATGTAATAAATGCCTCACAAACATGAGCACACAATTTTCTCCAGAAAAAACGGGTTTAAACATAACACCAACCCAGTTATTCAAGGCAACAACAGTCTTCTCATCAGTCATCTGTTTCAATGAATGTGGCATTCATTCTTTTGTGGCAAACCTCCATGCAAGATTGTTTGACAAAGGGCGCAATATTCCATTTAGAAAATGCATCATTCATTTGAAACAAAACCCCGAAATGTGCACAGCGGTCTTTTGGTCATTCCTGAGCCTATTTCCGTTCCTCCATATAGAATCCCCACCCCCTTAACCTAGGTTTTTTTGGGGGGACCTTACAATATGTAACTTACATTTATCATTGTTTTTTTTTGGGTGCGGTTAATTGTAACTTAAAATCTCTAAGGTACCAGAAATCCAGGTTTTGGAAGGGTGAAAAATGTAAGTTATTACCCCCTAGGTATGGTCCCCGTCAAAGAAAATTCAACCGAACGGCCCGCAAATCGGGCCAGCGTTTTCATCAGTTTTCATGTTCATTGTGATGTTCGTCTTGGTGCAAACATTGGCATTTGCCACATGTTTATATATCATGGTGGAGTCTTGTGGCACCTCATTTCCATTGGGATTTATGAAACAATCATTGTTTTACTGCAGTGGGAATTAAAAAAATGCATGTTGAACACCCTCAAAAAACGTTACGTTTTTGAGATTGTTTCGCGTTTCGCCACAGCTCCAGCGATTCTTTTCCATCACTTCAACTTGCGGACCATCTTTGCGGTGATTTATCAGCATTTCGATGTATACATCGCTATTGCCAAGCCTTGACATATGTCATGATCATTGGACTTTGGCTAGACAGGCTACCTGGCAACATTTTTTTACAGGCCTTCCAGCAATTAGGTATTGTACCAGTATGGGCCAGCACCTTTTTGGGCTGCCTTGCTGGACACGGCGCACTGTCTTTGTAAATTGGCCTTTTGGGTGGCTCACAAACTCATGCTGTACATTCACCTTCCCTGCGTAGAATGAAGGGTTTTTACCGAAGTACAACAGAAGTGTACAACGTAGCATGAAGGGTGCTTGCCGAAGTACACGTAGCATGAAGTGTGTTTACCGAAGTGCAACAGAAGTATACAACGTAACATGAAGCGTGCTTACCGAAGTACAACAGAAATGCACAACGTAACATGAAGTGTGTTTACCAAAGTGCAACAGAAGTGTAGAACGTAGCATGAAGGGTGTGTACTGAAGTACAACAGAAGTGTACTGAAGTACAACAGAAGTGTACAACGTATGTAGTATAATGTAATTAGTATATATGACGCGCGTTTACCAAAGAAAATCGATGATAACAAAGAGACGGGTTGTTATTACACCCCCCCACCCCACACCACCCAACAAAGACAACGCAAAAACGCTACTGTAGGCCGGTTTTCGGGCCGTAGGCAAATTGAAGGTATTCCCCAGGAATACACCACACACGTAGTGATTATGGAAATGGGAGGGGGGGAGCGGGGAAAATGTAACTTACATTTCCCCTCCTCGCCTTTTTGGGGGCACTACTATACGACTATATGCTTTTGAGGGTAACTGTTTCTTTATTTTTTTTACTCCATGAGGGCCCAAGGCTTGGTGACGTTCCAAGAAGTAACCTGTTTATTTTGAGGAACAGAAGCTTCCACAGAAATGGCACCTTCAAAAATGTAATATTACTGTACATTTTTTCAGGCCCCTCCAAATTTCAGAGGGACCTACCCTAAATGTAACTTACATTTTGAAGGTGCTGATTGTATGGGTTTTTGATTAAAATGTAAGTTACATTTGGGGGAGGTCCCCCCGTGCCAAAACGGTAGGGATCATATAGACAGTATTTTTGTAAAGAAACGGCCAGCATCTCTAAGGATAGAATTTTGGTATGCGCATGTTTTTTTGGCGTTTTTTGGTTAATAAGTCATCACTCCGTCAACAGGAGTCAATAGCATGATTTCATGACAGATGATTTTGTTTGTTTGTTATTGTCTTTAACTTGTTTGAAACCGAGCCAGAAACCCCAAACAGTTTGCAATAAAGAGTCAAGGAAAAGATGCAAGGCAGAAGGAAGAGGCCATATCGGGGGACAACAACAGGAAGGCAAAGAAAAGCAACAAATCCAGAGGCACAACAATATTTTTTTTTCCGGACGCGGTTGCAGAGGCCGCAACCAGGTGGCCACAAGCAAGTGTGCCGCGATTCCCCGGACATCGAAGCAACCTCTGGTATCGCGACGCCGCGGAAAACAATCACTGCTAAGACCACTAATGGAAGAAATTTTCACTTTAGGCACTTAACGAACTTATAAGTATCTGATAAGTTGCTAGTATCTTGCTAATATCTTGTTTAAATTGTTTTTTACAAAATATTTTGAGTTACGTTTCACTATTTTTTTTATTTGAGTTTATTATTACATAATAATGATGATATAATCAAATATATTCGAATATTAGTGAAAAATATATATTTGAAAATAGCTGGAAATCATTTTTTTGTTTTGTTTTCATTTCGAAGTTGCTGCCCAGGAATAGTTGGAGAAATAGATACCTGAAAACTATGGTTCCTGTAAAGGAAAGTTCCAGTAAATGAGATACCATCCTTTTCAGGAACTCTCCTTTGCTGGAACTTTCCTTTACAGGAACCATCCTTTTCAGGAACTCTCCTTTACTGGAACTTTCCTTTACAGGAATCATGGTTTTCAGGCACTCTCCTTTGCTGGAACTTTCCTTTGCAGGAACCATAGTTTTCAGGCACTCTCCTTTGCTGGAATTTTCCTTTACAGGAACCATCCTTTTCAGGAACTCTCCTTTGCTGGAACTTTCCTTTGCAGGAGCCATCCTTTTCAGGAACTCTCCTTTGCTGGAACTTTCCTTTACAGGAACCATCCTTTTCAGGAATCCTGCAAAGGAAAGTTCCAGCAAAGGATAGGTCCCAAAACGGAGCCTACTTTAAGCTAATTTATCTTGAATAAAGGAGAGTTTTCTGAAAATTCAGGTTTTTGAAAAGGAAAACTCAAACGTGAGAAAATTCAGACAAGTCAAAATCCAGAAAAATCAGAAAATATTTAAATACTAAACAGAAGAAAATTCAGAATCCAAAAAAAACACAAACTCCCCCCCCCAAAAAAAAACAGAAAATTTAGAAAATTCAGAATCCAGGAAATTCAGGAAATCCAAAAAAAAAATCCAGAAATTTTATAGAAGCAAAAAAAAATCAGAAAATCAAAAAAACATAGAATCCAAAAAATTCAGAAAATGGAAAAACATAGAATCCAGAAACTTTAGAAAATTCAAAATCCAGAAAAAAATCGAAAACAAAAACAATAGAATCTGGAAAAAATAGAAAATCCAGAATCCAGAAAATTCAGAAAATCTTACAAGAATAGATTCCAGAAAATTTAGAAACCAAAAATAAATGGAACTTAGGTTTTTTTTAGAAAATTCAGAATCCATAAAATTCAGAAATCTAAAAAAAATAGAATCCAGAAAAAAACAAAAAAATAGAATCCAGAAAATTCAGAGAAAATAAAAAAAACACCCAGAAAATTTTGAGACAAAAAAAAAATGGAATCTAGAAAATTAGAAAAATCAGAATCCAGAAAATTCAGAAAATTCAGAATTCTATATATATATATATATATATATATTTAAATATATATATATACATAATTCAGAAAATTCAGAATTCAAATAAAGTCAGAAAATAAAAAAAAACATAGAATCCAGAAAATTTAGAAAACCTGAAAAAATAGAATCCAGAAAATTTAGAAAACCCAAAAAAGTTAGAATCCAAAAAATTTGGAAAACCAAAGAAAAATAGAATCTAGAAAAATTAGAAAATTCAGAATCCATAAAATTTAGAAAATCCAAAAAAATAGGATCCAGAAAATTCTTAAAAAAACAAAATCCAGAAAATTTGGACAATCCAAAAAGTTAGAATCCAGAAAATTTATAAAATCAAAAAAAAAACAAAGAATCTAGAAATTTAGAAAATTAAGAATCCAGAAAATTCAGAAAATCAAAAAAATAGACTCCAGATAATTTAGAAAATCAAAAAGAATATAGAATCTAGAAATTTTAGAGAATCCAAAAAAATAGAATTCAGAAAATCTAGCCAAAAACAAGTTAGAATCCAGAAAATGTAGAAAACCAAAAAAAAAATAGAATCTAGAAAATTAGAAAAATCATAATCCAGAAAATTCAGAAAATCAAAAAAAATAGAATCCAGAAAAAAAATAACATCCAATAAAAAATAAAATCCAGAAACTTTTGATAACTTACAATTCCAAATAATTACAAAATTTCAAAAATTTAGATAATTTAGAATTCAGTAAATTTAGAATTTTAAAAAAGGAAAACACATTCCTCTGAGGAAACTACATTCAACCTGAAAGATTCATTGCAGAAACTTTCCATTTCAGGAGTTACATCCTTTTCAGGAATTATCGTTTCAACATCTTGAGTTTCTAAATGTTTTTTTGTTATATATATATATATTGTATTTTCCAACAGATTTTACTTCACAATCATTACAAGCAGCTATGAGAGAATCGATAGTATGACTCGCAGCCATACTTTAGCAGCTAGTCTGTGCTGAACCGCTGCTTCTCTTCTGCCATGGCTCCCTAGGCAAAGGACATAGTTCCCGAAAAGGATGGTTCCTGAATAGGAAAATATCCTGAAAAGGATAATAGATGCTAAAAAATAATGCAAACCTACCCAAGACTTGTTACTTATTTCTTATATTCAATTGTTTTCTTCAAAATGTATAAAAGAAAAATCCTTCGTCTATTATCAGTTCTGAACCTTTGAAAATATCAAAAAATAAGTGAAAATAAGTAAAAATATGTAAAAATAAGTTAAAATAAGTTCTATGATAAATTCAAATAAGTACTTATATTTCCATTAAGTGCCTGAAGTGAAAATATCTTTCATTAATGGTCTTAGTGATGTGCCGCTGACCCAATGTCAGTGGATCAGCCACGGCAGTGACGACACCCATGTGTCTCTCAAAGTGTGCGTTCCCGATCGCGAAATGTGCGGAGCGAAACTGAGCACGGGTATTCTTGTCTAAGGATCCCCCTTGGAATTTCCTCTACGAAATGGCGGGGGTTAACCCCCAGAAACGGAACCAAAATGATATGTGTTTTTTTTGTTTTTTTGAAGGGGTTGGGCGCTGCCATTTTGTAGAGCCAAAAAAAATATAAACCAATCTGTAGCGACTTGGTTTTTGAAAAGTGCCAATTCAGTTTTGGCCAGGAAATTTACAAACCAAACTGTGGACTTTGTCGGGGGCTTGGTGCTGGGTTCCAAGAAAATTGAAAAAACAATTTGTATCAATTTCTAGTGACTTTGTGTTCTCAAAGTGCCAAGTGTTGATTTCCAACAAAATTTCAAAACCAATCTGTAGTCATTTTCATGACCCCCGCCATTCGAAATTATTCCGATGTGGAGGTTACATCTAGGAATAATTTTCCTGAATAATTTCCTTGGGAATAATTTTCAGGCACTAAGGGCAAAGTGTTGGTGGCAAGACATTGGAATAATTTTGGTTTTAAAAAACAACACGATGTGGGTAGACATTGGAATAATTTTGGTTAAAATAAACAACACGATGTGGATAGACATTGGAATAATTTTGGTTAAAATAAACAACACGATGTGGATAGACATTGGAATAATTTTGATATATAGCCTTTCAAAATGCGTGAAGTTATGTGTTATAACATATCATCACAGGATGTTGTGTTGATGTATTGTCAATGATTTTCAATTCAACATGCAGTGATCTTCAGCCCTTTCCCACCAATATTCTACCTCCGAAACCACCCGCATCCTCCACCTGCGGGCGTCAAGATTACTCCTGGTGTCAACATACCTCGAGGACCCGTGCTTTATAGAGGTGTAGCCTGTAAAGTAGCCTGCGCAGTCTGTACATAGCATTTGTTTATTTCTGGCCTCAAGGAATATCAAGCAATCAAAGATATCATTTTGATGTATTTTGGTGGAGTTTCAGTTGTGAATGCAATCAATGATCACCAACCCTCTTCCACCAATCCATCTCCGACAGCGCCCGCATCCTCCAACTGCGGGCGTCGAAATATATTCCTGGTGTCAACGCATGTCTGGCAGCCCTGTTTTGTATAAGTTTAATCTGTAGCTTACATAGTCTGCGACTAGCTACGGCTGTCAAGGAATGAAGGATGTCGTGCTGATGGGTTTTAAATGAATTTCAATTGAACTTACAATGATCATAAGCCCTTTTCCACCAATATTCTACCTCCGAAACCACCCGTGTCCTCCACCTGCACGCGTCAAAATTATTCTTTGTGTCAGGACATGTCTGGCACCCCTGTTTGTTTAGGCTTGAATACTAATTGCAGGGGCGATGATAAAACACGGGTTCCGGACATGATAATTTAGACGCGTGCAGGTGGAGGATGCTGATTGCTTTGAAGATCGAATATTGGTAGAAAAAGGGTGATGACCAATTGATTTCTGTTGATTTTCATTTCCTTACTCGTTCAAATTTATGGAAAAGCATCTTGCATTACTTTCCCTGTTGAATTCTGCATTAAAGAAGGTAAAACGATGTTAAACACACGTCTCGATACCTTTCTGCACATACTGAAAACAAGAAAAAAATGGTCTTTAGCTAGTTACAGACAGAGCAGGCCACTTTGCAGGTTAAACCTCTACAGCACAGGGGTGCCACACATGTGTTGACACCAGCAATAATTTTGACGCGTGCAGGTGGAGGAGGATGCTCGTGTTTTCGGAAGTAGAGTATTGATGGAAAAATTTGATGATCAGCCCATTTTCAGTTCATTGCTCTTTGCCATGTCTGGAAAAACATCTTGCATTACTTTCCTTGTGGGTTTCTGCATTCAACAATGTTGGATGCATGGCTCGAGACCTTTCTGCAGTTTTTTTCGGCGACAGATTCTGGGTGGAAGAGGGCTGAAGATCATTGCATTGTCCTTTGAAAATCGGTGAAAAAATGTGAGCAAACACCTTGGGCTGTTGAATTCTGCGTTAAACAGTGTTAAGCATGGCTCGAGACCTTTTTGCACATCTTTGACACCAGGCAAAGAGGGCTTGAGCAATTTACAAACTGCGCAAGCGACTCTACAGGCTACACCTCTGTAAAGCACGGGCCCTAGAGGTATGTTGACACCAGGAGTAATCTTGATGCCTGCGCTTGGAGGATGCGGCTGGTTTCGGAGGTAGAATATTGGTGGGAAAAGGCTGAGGATCACTGCATGTTGAATTTTCAATCATTGACAATACATCAACACAACATCCTGTATTCCTTGACATTCCCTGAGCCCAGAAAAATATGTGGCTAGTCACAAGCTATGTAAGTTACAGGTTCAACCTATATACAACAGGCACGCGTGCAGGTGAGGATACGGGCGGTTTCGGAGATATAATTTTGGGGGAAGAAGGTTGGTGATCAATGCATTTACACTTTATTACTCATGCAAAATCTCTCAAAACGACTTCCGTCATTTTGCCAGCAAAACTCAAGAGGATTTCAAACCCAATTTTTACAAGTGACCTTGAGATTGGTTTCTTGGCGTCAAACGGTTCCTCAGGTCACTTGTTAAATTCTAGAAATAGAAGCTGTAGCTTTCTGCGGGTTCTACAAGATACATCACGGGTTAAAGTTGCAAAAGGCAAGATGCCGTTCAGAAATTCGCAATGGGACAAAAAGAGAACGAGTGGGACACCAGTTGGCTTAACAATTAGATACAGTTTCTGGAACCGGTTCGGATTTTTTTCGCGAAACGGAGCCCGAGACACCGAGAAGCATTTTGCATTCCAATTGATCACAAAAGATTTCGATGTTTAGATAGTTTTTGGATGGTACTTCAACAAACCAGGAGATGAAACTTGCATTAAAACACAAATGATTCTGGATGTGGACCACCTCAGAATAATAATGGCTCCAGTGTAGGTCATAGACGCTGGAATAAGAAAAAATATTCCAGTGTGACACCCACATGCCCACACCAGAAGGCAGGGTCCATTCATTTTCGGTGTTCAGTGTTGATTCCCGAGAAAATTACAGAACCAACCGGTAGCGACTTGGTTTTTAAAAAATGCCCATTCATCAATTATGAGGATGAGGTCACTATTTGGTAGGTGACTATTTGGGCTGGGCCTGCGAAGGTGGAAAAATAAGAAAAAATAAGAAAAAATACGAAAAATAAGAAAAATAAAAAAAATAAAAAAAATAAAAACAAATAATTACACATAAAAACAACTAAAAACACATGAAAAAACACATAAAAACAAATAAGAAAACATAAAGAAAAATTGGAAACATGAAAAAAAAATAAGAAAAATGAAAAAAATAAGAAAAATGAAAGAAGAAAAAAAAGAAAAAATAAGAAAAACAATAAAAACATAAAAAAAAATAATAATAAAATATTTTTTTCGGGCTCTCCAAGGATTTTTGTTTTTTTATTTGTTTTAAATTGTTTTTATTGGTTGCCCTCCCAGTTGGTGCCCCACTAGATAGCGCGCTGGTTCTCACATAAGAATTCAGTTTTGGCCGAGAAAATTATAAACCAAACTGTAGACTTTGTCGGGGGCTTGGTGCTGGGTGCCAAAAAAAACTGAAAAACCAATTTGTAGTGACTTTGCGTTTTCATTTGTGAGAAGTGCTGATTTCCAATACAATTTCAAAACCAACCTGTAGTCATTTTCAGTGCTCAGTGCTGCTTCCCAAGAAAATTGCAGAACCAATCTGTAGTGACTTTGCTTTTTCATTTGTGATACGTGCTGATTTTCAAGAAACTTAAAGACTATTCTGTAATATTTTGTGGTGATCCTAAGGTTACCACACCCCTAAGTGTATATATGGCAGCCACAGGGGTTAAAAAAAAACGTCGGATTCACATGATTTCGTGCCTGGCGAATCCTGGTGAATCATGTTGAATCCATGTGAATCCTGGTAATGATTGGTAATGCATGGTATTGCATGGTAATGCATGGTAATGCGTGGTAATGCATGGTGATGCATGGTGATGCATGGTGATGCACGGTGATGCCTGATCATGTTTGATCATGCATGATCATGCATGATCATGCCTCATCCGGACTGGTTCCCTACAGATCCCTACGTATGATAAAGTATGATCAGAATGTTTTTTTTGTTGGGGGGAGATGGGGCGAGTGGATGGGAGTGGTGGGAAAGGGGATTTTGGAATCTACTTTTACAATCTTGTACATACAGATTGAACCTTACAGAATGGTTTTGTTTTTTTGGCTGAAAACAACGAACAAATCTACAAAATGGTTTGTAGTTTTTTGAAAAATGCCAATCCATAGATCACAAGTAGGTTTGGTTTTACAGAATGGTTTAGTTTTTTTTGGTTGGTGACATGTTCACAGATGGGTTTATGTGCTGAACAACTTTACAAAATGGTTTTGTTTTTTCAGAAAAATGAAAAAACACCTGATTGTTTTTAAAAGATCACTTTTAAATAGTTTATAAAATATTTTTGGGTTTGGCCACAGATTGGGGTTGGCTTTACAAAATGGTTTTGATTCTTTTCGAAAAAGAACGAATTTCTCCTACAAAATGGTTTGTTGTTTTGTTTGGGAAAATGCCAACTCTTTGATTCAAAAATGATTGAGCCCTACAGAATGGTTTTTAAAATTCCTGGAAATCTGAAGTTATTTCTACAAAATGGTTGGTAAAAAAATGCTACATAATGGCTTTGAATTGTTTTTTATCAAAATACATTTCAAAACATCCCCCCTTCGGGAATCCTCTATAAAATCAGAGACGCAAGGGGTCGTATAAACTGATTTTTTTTTATGTAAACATTTTGTTGTCAGAAAACATTGGAGTCCCTGACTTTTTGATTTTATAGACTGGTGCAAGTACAGGGTGCCCCCCTCGCTTTTGATTTTATAGTGATTACTATGTTGGAAGTGGACTGAAGTGGACACGTTTCACTGGAGGTTGACTTTTTGATGTTATAGATATAAAAATTGCGCTTGAGTTTTTTGATTTTATAGTGATAGTATTTGACAAGCAGGTTGGTTTGTGATGGTTTGCTAATGTTTGCTAATGTTTGCTATATATGTGTGTCCAGTTTGTATATGATTTATATATATATATATGTGACCACTTGTCAATCGCACACCATTTCCATTTTGTTCAAAAACTAGCTTGGCCCAGGGGTAGGGTCAGGTGACTTCAACACCCTGCTGTGTCCCTATCGACAATTTTAATGTCAATGATGCTTGTGATTTCAAAACAAAAACATGATGAAGAACCAGCAAGTCAGGCGGAAAAAATTCTCCATCAGTTCAGCGGCACAGGTGTGCAATTGTGCGCAGTACCTTTGGATCCCCTTGGATATTTTTGCTATAAAATCAGGAACGCAAGCGTCCCCCATAATCAGAAAATTATAGCGGTCACCTGGTCCAAAAAGTGGTCACAAAACAAAATTCCAAAATTTCATGTGTTTTTTTTGGGGGGGCTGTACGCTTTGATTTTGTAGAATAAAGTGATTGGTTGTGAACAAGGAATGCAATGGAAGAAGTTTTGATTTTATAGTTGATCTATTCTTGACGTAACAGATTGGAGGAGGCTGCGTTTTTGATTTTATAGTGTTTTGTTTTGTGGAGTAACAATGGATGATGGTGTGTTTTTTTGATTTTATAGGTTGTCTTTGGTGTTGCTTGATCGTGTTCAAATGCTTTTGATATTGTAGACTCAGTGTGACACTGTGGTGGTTGGTTGGCTCAAATTAAAGCCTGCAAGCTGACCAGGGGGTGCTGGTTAGCAAGGCAAACAATGTCAATCTATACAAATCCCATCAAATCACGGTCAGTGATGCTTCAATGAATCACGCACACAACGTTGGAATACATTAGATAAATATCCTGAGAGTTCATGTAACATCACGGCTGGCACTAACACGTCAGAACAATAATTATTGCCTGATTGTTTTGATACCCCTCGGGTATTTCAGCTATAAAATCAGGCGCGAAAGCGTTCCCCATAATCATAAGAGTATTGCAATCACCTGGTCCAAAAAATGGTCACAAAACAAGTATTCAACATCTCATGTTTTTCGTGGGGGCTGTACACTTTGATTTCATAGAATAGAATGATTGATTGTGAACAAGGAATGCAAGGGCATAAGTTTTGATTTTATAGTGGATCTATTTTTGAAGTAACAGATTGGAGGAGACTGTGTTTTGATTTTATAGTGGGACTTTTTTGGTGGCAACAGATTGGAGGAGGCTGTGCGTTATGATTTTATAGCGGGTTGATTTTGAACTAACAAATGGATGATCTTGTTTTTTTGTTTTAATTTTATAGGATTCCCCTGGTGTTGTTTGATAGTATTTGATAGTCTTCAAATGTTTTTGATATTATAGACACGGTGTTGGTTGGTTGGCTCAAATTAAAGCCTGCAAGTTGACCAGGGGGTGCAGGTACAACCCAATGCCAATGAATTTCAGTGATAATCCTGTCAGCTGAAACTGTTTTTGCCATCTTTGGTTCTTCCACAAGTAGACCAGTGCCTGTGCAACAAATTAACATATCTAAGCTATCTAAGCATACAAATGGTCTAAAATGGTTTCCCCTTGCAGTAGCTGGTACTTCACACGCTTGGCCAAGCAGGAAACCATTCCAGAACCCTTCCCAAAGATAAATCCTCAAGGTGCACTGTCTAGGGTGACATCTCTGTGCCATAGCTGCCCAGGCCCCCCAAATATTCCAAAAGAACAAGTGTCCAGTCAGTGGTGAGCCCCCACTTACGATCTCCGTCCTGATGAAGGTAGGCAAACTTACCATTTTTTCAAGTGACAGCTGCGACAGCTGTAGTTCCACACGCATCTGCTTGCTGATTCCGCAGGTGATGATTTGTTCCTTGTTTTTCTCCTTTGACGCAAAAAGAGAATTGTTTTAAAACAACTGCATGTAAGAGATTGTTTTTATTGAAGAATTTATTGGTTGGACATGTCTGGATAAAATTAAGCAAACAGTCGCACGGGAAATGGAACTAGCCCAAAACTGAATTCATTTGAAAAGGGGTGACTTAGGGGACATTCTGAGGGCATTTGGGTTCGGGTGTACTTTAATGGTTTGGCAAAAAAGGAAGCAAAGATTGCGGGCAAAAACCTGGCTCCATAGGTAGTAAATGACACGACCATCTGTGGCCGCCACCCACCGAAAAATGTTGTGGAGTATCACGGAGTGCTCTTTGCAGTGTTTTTTTTTATTCGCCTCATGTTGATCTATTTTGGGGGCGCAGATTTCCTCATCGTTTTTTTCCTGAAATGCGATGGTTTCAACAATGTTTTTTTTTGATTTGTTTAATATTTTTTAAAGGAGTGGAAGATATCTTTTTAGAACCCATTTTAGAAACCCAAAAACGGAATAGCTGGCAAAAAAATTGGGTTCTAAGACCCCCCTTGTAACAGGAAGAACTCGCAAAATTCCCTTGGATGTGTAAAGCTTCAGATGTGGCCCCCCTTGTAACAGCCAAAGAATGCATTTCCACATATCAAAAAAAAATGAAACACCAGGAAAATAACCCAGAATGACATTAACTTTTCAGATCCCGGGTAAGAAATTTCATCATTCCATTTGGTGTTTTCTAACCCTTTATGTTTTTGTCCTCTTTTCCTTCACATTTATTGTATCAGGTAGCTTGGAGTTGGTGTCCAGCTCATTTTTCTTTCCGTGGTTCTCCCTCCAAGAATCCTACCACCATATCACATGTCATTCTCTGAGGTGCTGTCCTGTCTCCAATTCTGTCTCCTTGGTCTCGCCCCAAAGTTTCCAGACCGGGATCCTCTATATTGCTTTGACGTCCCGTTGAATCATTGCTTAGGTTTTAAAAAAAAACGAACACTGAATTTTTTTTGTTTGATACAGTAATCCCTTCCTCCTAATACTAACCCCCCCCCTAATACAAAACACGGCAGGTAGTTTTTAGTATTAGGGGGGTATTTATTATTAGGGAACCAAATCGAAGTCATGTTAATTAATTAATTAAATTTCCTTATATAACGCAATTAAAATATTGCCAAAAATGGCAGTTCGAAGCTTACCCCTAATACTAAATTAAAACCCTTAATACTAAAAACTATTTTTTCCGATCTCAAAATCAATTAAATTTCCTTATATAACGCAATTAAAATATTGCCAAAAATGGCAGTTCGAAGCTTACCCCTAATACTAAATTAAAACCCTTAATACTAAAAACTATTTTTTCCGATCTCAAAATCAATTAAATTTCCTTATATAACGCAATTAAAATATTGCCAAAAATGGCAGTTCGAAGCTTACCCCTAATACTAAATTAAAACCCTTAATACTAAAAACTATTTTTTCCGATCTCAAAATCAATTAAATTTCCTTATATAACGCAATTAAAATATTGCCAAAAATGGCAGTTCGAAGCTTACCCCTAATACTAAATTAAAACCCTTAATACTAAAAACTATTTTTTCCGATCTCAAAATCAATTAAATTTCCTTATATAACGCAATTAAAATATTGCCAAAAATGGCAGTTCGAAGCTTACCCCTAATACTAAATTAAAACCCTTAATACTAAAAACTATTTTTTCCGATCTCAAAATCAATTAAATTTCCTTATATAACGCAATTAAAATATTGCCAAAAATGGCAGTTCGAAGCTTACCCCTAATTGCTAGAGTAGCCAGGCAGCTTGGAGTGAGGGATTGGGACTAGGCCCCCCTAATACTAAACACCCCGGGGTGAACTAGTTTTTAGTATTAGGGGGGAGAACCCACAAATGGTAGGTTGATTTTTAAATTGTTTTTTAAAGGGGATCAATTAAAAGTCAAATTGGCCAAACTGAAATTTGCGGAAATTGGAGATGGATGCCTGTTTTTAGTATTAGGGGGACGTTTAGTATTAGGAGGAAGGGATTATTGACGGCATCGGCACATGGAATTTGTGAAAATTGTTGGATTTTATTTCGATCATCATTTTGTAATTTTCAATTGACACAGTACATCATACGATTTATGATTCACAATATTCATATGACATGCGACATATGATGTGTTATGTGACTTTTTGAATTCAACAATGATTTGGGCCATGGGCGGCATCACACAAAAGGAGCACCAGAGAGACCAGAGGTTTTGCCCTCCCAGTATTTTTTTCGGGCTCTCCAAGGATTTTTGTTTTTTTATTTGTTTTAAATTGTTTTTATTGGTTGCCCTCCCAGTTGGTGCCCCACTAGATAGCGCGCTGGTTCTCACATAAGAATTCAGTTTTGGCCGAGAAAATTATAAACCAAACTGTAGACTTTGTCGGGGGCTTGGTGCTGGGTGCCAAAAAAAACTGAAAAACCAATTTGTAGTGACTTTGTGTTTTCATTTGTGAGAAGTGCTGATTTCCAATACAATTTCAAAACCAACCTGTAGTCATTTTCAGTGCTCAGTGCTGCTTCCCAAGAAAATTGCAGAACCAATCTGTAGTGACTTTGCTTTTTCATTTGTGATACGTGCTGATTTTCAAGAAACTTAAAGACTATTCTGTAATATTTTGTGGTGATCCTAAGGTTACCACACCCCTAAGTGTATATATGGCAGCCACAGGGGTTAAAAAAAAACGTCGGATTCACATGATTTCGTGCCTGGCGAATCCTGGTGAATCATGTTGAATCCATGTGAATCCTGGTAATGATTGGTAATGCATGGTATTGCATGGTAATGCATGGTAATGCGTGGTAATGCATGGTGATGCATGGTGATGCATGGTGATGCACGGTGATGCCTGATCATGTTTGATCATGCATGATCATGCATGATCATGCCTCATCCGGACTGGTTCCCTACAGATCCCTACGTATGATAAAGTATGATCAGAATGTTTTTTTTGTTGGGGGGAGATGGGGCGAGTGGATGGGAGTGGTGGGAAAGGGGATTTTGGAATCTACTTTTACAATCTTGTACATACAGATTGAACCTTACAGAATGGTTTTGTTTTTTTTGGCTGAAAACAACGAACAAATCTACAAAATGGTTTGTAGTTTTTTGAAAAATGCCAATCCATAGATCACAAGTAGGTTTGGTTTTACAGAATGGTTTAGTTTTTTTTGTTGGTGACATGTTCACAGATGGGTTTATGTGCTGAACAACTTTACAAAATGGTTTTGTTTTTTCAGAAAAATGAAAAAACACCTGATTGTTTTTAAAAGATCACTATTAAATAGTTTATAAAATATTTTTGGGTTTGGCCACAGATTGGGGTTGGCTTTACAAAATGGTTTTGATTCTTTTCGAAAAAGAACGAATTTCTCCTACAAAATGGTTTGTTGTTTTGTTTGGGAAAAT
Organism: Cladocopium goreaui; assembly: GCA_947184155.2. Taxonomy (NCBI): domain Eukaryota; class Dinophyceae; order Suessiales; family Symbiodiniaceae; genus Cladocopium; species Cladocopium goreaui. The sequence continues at coordinate 449,397 of CAMXCT020002135.1, read as the reverse complement.
GCCAACTCTTTGATTCAAAAATGATTGAGCCCTACAGAATGGTTTTTAAAATTCCTGGAAATCTGAAGTTATTTCTACAAAATGGTTGGTAAAAAAATGCTACATAATGGTTTTGAATTGTTTTTTTATCAAAATACATTTCAAAACATCCCCCCTTCGGGAATCCTCTATAAAATCAGAGACGCAAGGGGTCGTATAAACTGATTTTTTTTTTTATGTAAACATTTTGTTGTCAGAAAACATTGGGGTCCCTGACTTTTTGATTTTATAGACTGGTGCAAGTACAGGGTGCCCCCCTCGCTTTTGATTTTATAGTGATTACTATGTTGGAAGTGGACTGAAGTGGACACGTTTCACTGGAGGTTGACTTTTTGATGTTATAGATATAAAAATTGCGCTTGAGTTTTTTGATTTTATAGTGATAGTATTTGACAAGCAGGTTGGTTTGTGATGGTTTGCTAATGTTTGCTAATGTTTGCTATATATGTGTGTCCAGTTTGTATATGATTTATATATATATGTGACTACTTGTCAATCGCACACCATTTCCATTTTGTTCAAAAACTAGCTTGGCCCAGGGGTAGGGTCAGGTGACTTCAACACCCTGCTGTGTCCCTATCGACAATTTTAATGTCAATGATGCTTGTGATTTCAAAACAAAAACATGATGAAGAACCAGCAAGTCAGGCGGAAAAAATTATCCATCAGTTCAGCGGCACAGGTGTGCAATTGTGCGCAGTACCTTTGGATCCCCTTGGATATTTTTGCTATAAAATCAGGAACGCAAGCGTCCCCCATAATCAGAAAATTATAGCGGTCACCTGGTCCAAAAAGTGGTCACAAAACAAAATTCCAAAATTTCATGTGTTTTTTTTTGGGGGGCTGTACGCTTTGATTTTGTAGAATAAAGTGATTGGTTGTGAACAAGGAATGCAATGGAAGAAGTTTTGATTTTATAGTTGATCTATTCTTGACGTAACAGATTGGAGGAGGCTGCGTTTTTGATTTTATAGTGTTTTGTTTTGTGGAGTAACAATGGATGATGGTGTGTTTTTTTGATTTTATAGGTTGTCTTTGGTGTTGCTTGATCGTGTTCAAATGCTTTTGATATTGTAGACTCAGTGTGACACTGTGGTGGTTGGTTGGCTCAAATTAAAGCCTGCAAGCTGACCAGGGGGTGCTGGTTAGCAAGGCAAACAATGTCAATCTATACAAATCCCATCAAATCACGGTCAGTGATGCTTCAATGAATCATGCACACAACGTTGGAATACATTAGATAAATATCCTGAGAGTTCATGTAACATCCTGGCTGGCACTAACACGTCAGAACAATAATTATTGCCTGATTGTTTTGATACCCCTCGGGTATTTCAGCTATAAAATCAGGCGCGAAAGCGTTCCCCATAATCATAAGAGTATTGCAATCACCTGGTCCAAAAAATGGTCACAAAACAAGTATTCAACATCTCATGTTTTTCGTGGGGGCTGTACACTTTGATTTCATAGAATAGAATGATTGATTGTGAACAAGGAATGCAAGGGCATAAGTTTTGATTTTATAGTGGATCTATTTTTGAAGTAACAGATTGGAGGAGACTGTGTTTTGATTTTATAGTGGGACTTTTTTGGTGGCAACAGATTGGAGGAGGCTGTGCGTTATGATTTTATAGCGGGTTGATTTTGAACTAACAAATGGATGATCTTGTTTTTTTGTTTTAATTTTATAGGATTCCCCTGGTGTTGTTTGATAGTATTTGATAGTCTTCAAATGTTTTTGATATTATAGACACGGTGTTGGTTGGTTGGCTCAAATTAAAGCCTGCAAGTTGACCAGGGGGTGCAGGTACAACCCAATGCCAATGAATTTCAGTGATAATCCTGTCAGCTGAAACTGTTTTTGCCATCTTTGGTTCTTCCACAAGTAGACCAGTGCCTGTGCAACAAATTAACATATCTAAGCTATCTAAGCATACAAATGGTCTAAAATGGTTTCCCCTTGCAGTAGCTGGTACTTCACACGCTTGGCCAAGCAGGAAACCATTCCAGAACCCTTCCCAAAGATAAATCCTCAAGGTGCACTGTCTAGGGTGACATCTCTGTGCCATAGCTGCCCAGGCCCCCCAAATATTCCAAAAGAACAAGTGTCCAGTCAGTGGTGAGCCCCCACTTACGATCTCCGTCCTGATGAAGGTAGGCAAACTTACCATTTTTTCAAGTGACAGCTGCGACAGCTGTAGTTCCACACGCATCTGCTTGCTGATTCCGCAGGTGATGATTTGTTCCTTGTTTTTCTCCTTTGACGCAAAAAGAGAATTGTTTTAAAACAACTGCATGTAGGAGATTGTTTTTATTGAAGAATTTATTGGTTGGACATGTCTGGATAAAATTAAGCAAACAGTCGCACGGGAAATGGAACTAGCCCAAAACTGAATTCATTTGAAAAGGGGTGACTTACGGGACATTCTGAGGGCATTTGGGTTCGGGTGTACTTTAATGGTTTGGCAAAAAAGGAAGCAAAGATTGCGGGCAAAAACCTGGCTCCATAGGTAGTAAATGACACGACCATCTGTGGCCGCCACCCACCGAAAAATGTTGTGGAGTATCACGGAGTGCTCTTTGCAGTGTTTTTTTTTATTCGCCTCATGTTGATCTATTTTGGGGGCGCAGATTTCCTCATCGTTTTTTTCCTGAAATGCGATGGTTTCAACAATGTTTTTTTTGATTTGTTTAATATTTTTTAAAGGAGTGGAAGATATCTTTTTAGAACCCATTTTAGAAACCCAAAAACGGAATAGCTGGCAAAAAAATTGGGTTCTAAGACCCCCCTTGTAACAGGAAGAACTCGCAAAATTCCCTTGGATGTGTAAAGCTTCAGATGTGGCCCCCCTTGTAACAGCCAAAGAATGCATTTCCACATATCAAAAAAAAATGAAACACCAGGAAAATAACCCAGAATGACATTAACTTTTCAGATCCCGGGTAAGAAATTTCATCATTCCATTTGGTGTTTTCTAACCCTTTATGTTTTTGTCCTCTTTTCCTTCACATTTATTGTATCAGGTAGCTTGGAGTTGGTGTCCAGCTCATTTTTCTTTCCATGGTTCTCCCTCCAAGAATCCTACCACCATATCACATGTCATTCTCTGAGGTGCTGTCCTGTCTCCAATTCTGTCTCCTTGGTCTCGCCCCAAAGTTTCCAGACCGGGATCCTCTATATTGCTTTGACGTCCCGTTGAATCATTGCTTAGGTTTAAAAAAAAAAACGAACACTGAATCTTTTTTGTTTGATACAGTAATCCCTTCCTTCTAATACTAAACCCCCCCCCCTAATACAAAACACGGCAGGTAGTTTTTAGTATTAGGGGGGTATTTATTATTAGGGAACCAAATCGAAGTCATGTTAATTAATTAATTAAATTTCCTTATATAACGCAATTAAAATATTGCCAAAAATGGCAGTTCGAAGCTTACCCCTAATACTAAATTAAAACCCTTAATACTAAAAACTATTTTTTCCGATCTCACAATCAATTAAATTTCTTTATATAACGCAATTAAAATATTGCCAAAAATGGCAGTTCGAAGCTTACCCCTAATACTAAATTAAAACCCTTAATACTAAAAACTATTTTTTCCGATCTCAAAATCAATTAAATTTCCTTTATAACGCAATTAAAATATTGCCAAAAATGGCAGTTCGAAGCTTACCCCTAATACTAAATTAAAACCCTTAATACTAAAAACTATTTTTTCCGATCTCAAAATCAATTAAATTTCCTTATATAACGCAATTAAAATATTGCCAAAAATGGCAGTTCGAAGCTTACCCCTAATACTAAATTAAAACCCTCAATACTAAAAACTATTTTTTCCGATCTCAAAATCAATTAAATTTCCTTATATAACGCAATTAAAATATTGCCAAAAATGGCAGTTCGAAGCTTACCCCTAATACTAAATTAAAACCCTTAATACTAAAAACTTTTTTTTCCGATCTCAAAATCAATTAAATTTCCTTATATAACGCAATTAAAATATTGCCAAAAATGGCAGTTCGAAGCTTACCCCTAATTGCTAGAGTAGCCAGGCAGCTTGGAGTGAGGGATTGGGACTAGGCCCCCCTAATACTAAACACCCCGGGGGGAACTAGTTTTTAGTATTAGGGGGGAGAACCCACAAATGGTAGGTTGATTTTTAAATTGTTTTTTAAAGGGGATCAATTAAAAGTCAAATTGGCCAAACTGAAATTTGCGGAAATTGGAGATGGATGCCTGTTTTTAGTATTAGGGGGACGTTTAGTATTAGGAGGAAGGGATTATTGACGGCATCGGCACATGGAATTTGTGAAAATTGTTGGATTTTATTTCGATCATCATTTTGTAATTTTCAATTGACACAGTACATCATACGATTTATGATTCACAATATTCATATGACATGCGACATATGATGTGTTATGTGACTTTTTGAATTCAACAATGATTTGGGCCATGGGCGGCATCACACAAAAGGAGCACCAGAGAGACCAGAGGTTTTGCCAAATCGGAGCACCAGACAAGACCAATCCGAGAGCAAAAATGAAACACCAGAAAGTATACCGCTGAAACAGCGACCTTCATCCGGCTGTTGGCGAAAACCCGGGCACAAGCAGTTTCACAACAATTGCGAGCATCGGCAGTGGCGGCCTACGTCGCCAGATGGTCAGCCCTGTTGTCTGCGGCCGCCCACCGCACATTTGCTGCCAGTCTCCTACCCCAAGACTCGGCCAACCAACCCAACCTCGAAGCCAGCCCCCCCCAACTCAGCGACCTTCTGGCACACAACCCAGAGGCACCTGCCAATTCCCGACTTTTATACCATTAGCCCATTCCTTGGATTTTCAGCACTTGTGGACTTTTGCAAATTTGGGGACAGGGCAGTATAAACACGGTCAACAATCCAATCAGACCGGACTCACGCGGAAAAGGTGCGTGGGAAAAAAACATATTAAAAAAATCAGAGACCACAAAAGAAGGACCAGAGAGACCAGAGGTTTTGCCAAAACGGAGCACAAGCAAGTCCAATCAGAGAGCACCAAAGAAGCACCAGAAAGTACAATCAGAGACCACAAAAGGAGCACCGCAGAGATACTCTTATGACGCTGCGGTCCTTTTGCGGGGCATGGTACTTGGTGGCATCGACGCACACTTTGCGTGGCAATTTTCGTACTTGGCGACATCGACGCTAGCGTTGCACTTGGTGACACTGGGTTGGCTCTGGTGGCGCGCTTGGTCGCTGTGAAGCCGCGTCTGTGACGCCCACTTTGTGTGGCAGGCGTGGCACAGGGTGACGCTGGGCTGGCCTTGGTGGAACGCTTGGTCGCTGCGACGCGCCCTTTTGCGTGGCAGGCATTGCACTTGGTGGCATGGATGCTCACTTTGGGAGGCAGGTGTGGCACTTCGTGACAGTGACGCCTACTTTGTGTGGCAGGCGTGGCACTTGGTGACACTCGGTGTTCATGTCATGTTTTGCAATGTTTTACCAATACTAGCACATGTTCCAAGATTCTGAGCGATGCAAATGGTCAGTGATGCTAGGCCAATTTGCAAGATGTTTGGGCCAATGGGAACTGCTTGGGTGGCACTTATCGCGTATCTTGTGTGGCCCGGAGACGGTTCAACCAAAATTGGTTTGATTCTGGTTTGTTGTTTTTTGGTGGTTGTTTGATGGTAATTTGAATCAGGTATGCCTCTTAAAATGTCAAACAATGTGTCAAATCCATATTCCAGATGACGCCAGGTGATGCCATATAGAATTTGAGATTATAACGTTGAACATGTGGCAGGATAATATTTGGACTGCATGGCGATCACAAGGCAAAATTATTTTACTTCGTGTGATCCCCACCATGACATTTATACATTTTGTTACTCGCAAATCTTCTGGCATTCTATCTAGCATATATTCTGGCATTCTATCTGGCATATCTTCTGGCATTCTATCTGGCAAACATTCTGGCACTTTATCTGACATACCTTCTGGCATTCTATCTGGCATATCTTCTGGCACATCTTCTGGCCATTCTATCTCGCATATGTCCTGGCAAACATTCTGACACTTTATCTGGCATACCTTCTGGCATTCTATCTGGCATATCTTCTGGCATTCTATATCTGACATATCTTCTGGCATTCTATCTGGCATATCTTCTGGCATTCTATCTGGCATTCTACCTGGCAAAGCTTCTGGCATGTATTCTGACATATCTTCTGGCATTCTATCTGGCATTCTATCTGGCATATCTTCTGACATATCTTCCGGCATTCTATCTGGCATATGTTCTGGCAAACATTCTGGCACTTTACCTGTCATACCTTCTGGCATTCTATCTGGCATATCTTCTGGCATTCTATCTGACATATCTTCTGGCATTCTATCTGGCATATTTTTTGGCATATGTTCTGGCAAATCTTCTGGCATTCTATCTGGCATACCTTCTGGCATTTTATTTGGCATACCTTCTGGCATTCTATCTGGTATATCTTCTGGCATTCTATCTGGCATATCTTCTGGCATTCTATCTGGCATATCTTATCGCATTTTATCTGGCATATCTTCTGGCGTATCTTCTGGCATTGTATCTGGCCGTTGGGGTTCAGCGGTGCACACTGAGCTGGGCAGGTCCCAGGTTGAGGTCCAGCGGTGCACACTGAGCTGGGAAGTTGGCAAAGAGCTTGGCGCAGAGAGTCGGCGAAGAGAGTTGGCAAAGAGCTTGGCGAAGAGTTGGCAAGGCGGAAGTGCAGGTGGAAGTTGATGCAGACATGGTCAAGGAGAAACTGGAGGAGGAGGCGGAGAAGGAAGAGGACAGCTAGTCGAGGAGGAGGAGGAGGAGGACGAGGACGCGGAGGAAGAGCGCTCTGATAAAATCTAACAACCCTCACCTGGCAGGTGGGGAAAAAATGCCAGATCAAATCAAATAAATTGTCATATATGTGTGATGTAAAAAATGTCCGGTAGAATGACAGATACAATGTCAGGGAGGATGCTCGCGGGCAGACCAAGTATGCGCAGGTCGTCAGTGAGAAAAAAATGAACTAGATGAAGTAGAGAATGCAGAAATCAACACATTGACAAATTGACAATTGCAAGTAAATCGCGGAGGAATTGTGCCCACACACGACAACCAGCAACAATCGTTTGCCCATTTCTTGGTTGTCGACAGCGAAAAACTTTCACGCACTGCAGGCACTGTAGGCCAATTCCATCGTGGACAGCCAACCGTGCGTCTATCCAATGGTTTCCAATGAAAAACTTGCTGAACCCACCGATGCGTTGGTACGCTCGCCACATGATAACGAGGTGTCCGGATTTTGCAGCAAGGAGGGATGACAATGTTTTCATTTTGTGATTGGTGATGAAGTCTGCTCGAATCCACATTACCTGGCGGCCCAAGCGCCCACCGTAAGTTTTCGAATTGCAACATCCAATGTCAATAAACCTTGGTAGCGCACACTTAGATGCCCAAAGGCAGATGCGGCACGGGAAATATGACAGCATTGGAATAGTGCTGTCGGTCTTTCAATCTTCTATTTCTGCGCATGGTCACAGCTGACAAAAATGTGTTTATTCACAAAACATACGCGTGAAACTCGGTCTAAATGATGACTGATATCCAGCAAGGTCCTGCTGGCTTTTCCCAGGCAGGGAATATTCCAACTCATTTGTGACCACTTGCGCCGCGTTTGGCATAAAGTGCATCCTAAAACCCGTTGGTTCCACCCGTGCATCCTAAAACCCTAGGCCCGAAGTTCGTTTACCACCACATCAACGTTTTTTCAGGGGAAGTGTTTGATACAGTTTCGTTTTTGCATGTTGAGCTGCGTTTGGCTCCAAATTGCGGTTGTCTCGGCAGCGCCGGGGTGGAGACATGAAGATCATCATCACCGGTAGACCTGCCGAAATTGAAGTTGAAAGAAAGAATGTTTGATCGTTTTTGTTTCTGACACCTACTAAAAAACGACTTTATATAACATGTCCATTAAAATCACGCCGGAGTTTCTCCTAAAAAATCCCAACCGCTAGTGGTTGTACCAATGGGTTTTGTAGTGGAATTAGTTTAGGGTATATAGGCATGGCGGCATGACCATCAGGTGGTGTTTTTTTTTAGAAGGCTACTTTGGGGTAACAATATGGTGTGCATGTGACCCATGTTTGTGAGTTTGCACGCGTTTTAAAATGTACTTTTATATGGTGCACTTAAGGGACCCCTATTTGGGATTTGTAAAAAACCATAAAAACAAAAACCAAATGAGAAAGCGGCCAAACTGTCCGTGTAGCAGGTACGTATTGGAGCGATGTTTCATGTAGAAACATGAATTTTGACCTGTGAAACGATATATAAAGTCCCAAAAACGATAACATGTGAAGCAATGCATGTGTGAAAGCATGCTGGGAAGTCAAGGGGTGGCGTTCACGCCTGTTCTAGTAGCATCTAGGTTCTCTGTTGTGGGGTATACGTCACGCCCAGCTCACAAAACGGAAGATGTGTAAAAGTTTGCTGACGCTCTTGATCCTTTGATTTCTGATTATTGCAAACGGCTTTGTATCCAATCACGCATTGTTATGTGGTAACTAGCTGGATTTGGGGTGTTTTTTTGTCTCGCCATCGCCCAATCCCTCCGGGTGAGCGTTTTGTATTTTCGTCCTTTCATGCAATCAGTCGCGATGACAACAGATCGTCTTTTGGATTTTCTTTGGTTCATGCCCTTTTCCCAAAAATTCGTTTTCACGTTTTGAACAACAGCGAAAACGACAACGAAACGATAAGCCTTTCTTGACAAAACATCCTCCGCTGATGGATGGCCCAGATGTGAAGAGATTTCGCCTTCGCTGCTTTGCATATTCTCTCGCACTCCGTTGGTTTGGTCAATCTCGGTTCATCTCCGGGACACAAACCGTAAAACAACAGCTGCAGGTCTCGAACTGGGCAGCTGTCCCTGGGCCTGTGAGCATTCTGTATTTTCTGATGATCTCATTGACTTGGCTGGTTGCACACGTGGACCGATTTCGTGGACAGCTGCCACCAGTCAGAGAGCTGCGGCTTTTGACGATCTTTATTATTATGTTTGAGATGAAGAAAGTTTAGCCAAGCATTGGACCTTGTCGATGGTTTGACGTAGCTACGCAGACGCTGGCCAGTGAAAGACCTGGAGCATGTCGCTGTGACAGCTCATCCGGACCTTTTCCAACTGAATTCAAAACTTGTGAGTTTAAGCTTGACAAAGGACGTTGCACCTGTGTTTGGCAGTTGCATTGGCAGGCATCTTAAGATACAATTGCAGCGCTGCAACAAAAATGCCATGCAGTCAAAGACGCTGCAGCAGATGCCGAAATAGAGGGGTAAAAAGTCAAATATTTCCGCATATAGTTTGCAAGGGGAACCAGATGATGCAACAACAATATGCTGTAAAACGATGTAGTGAACTTCCAAAAACGATAATTTTGGTCAAACAAAATACTTCAAAGTTTTGCCGGCCGCTCAAATAAAATCAAAATACTTCAAAGCCGTTCAAACACATTCGCACGAAGGAATGTAAACCAAACATGTTCTGAAAACATGCCATGCGGTTCCTGCACACCAGTTTTGGCGCGTGATTTACACCAATGTGTGCTATTGTTTTTTTCCCTCCCTGGTGCTTTTAGTGCGCGCCAGACTGGCCAAGAAACAATGGCCAACATACTACACCAAACCTACCAATGGCATTCATGCACCAAGAAACATTCTAACAAAGTTTGCCTTGAATCAACCCGAAGTATGTCTTAAATGATGTTGAGGACCCCTTTCACCTTGAGGACCCCTTTCAAACGAATTTTTTGTTGCAATCAAAATCATCCAAATCCAAATGCCATGAAGAATGAAGAACATAAAACATACTTCGGGTTGATTCAAAACAATTTTTGTTGAGTATTTTTGGGGAATTTTTCATGGTCTTGAATATTAAATACCATTGCTTGGTATTGATGCGCAAGTGTTAAAGACACCACGAGAAAAAAAAACATATGCGACAGCAGCGGCAGTCAAAATGGCTGCAGGCAAAAAGTGCGGTAGAAATTTATGAAGGCCACTCATGAAAGCCCGACTGGGGGCATGGCATGCACAAATTTCGAGCTATTTTGTTCAGTCCGAAAAACAAGCAACACTGATTGGTGTAAATCCCGTGGTAAACAGGTGGGCGGGTAGTGCACGGCATGTTTCCAGAACATGCTTGGTCAACATTCCTTTGTTTGAATGTGTTTGAACGGTTTTGGAGTCATTTGATTCATTTTTTGTTGTTATCCATGGTTTCTGATAACTTTAGTTGGACAAATCCTACAGCCCTTAAAAAAAACAAATGGACAGACACCTTCGCCAACATACTGGGGTCAGACAATGCGGATCTGGCCCAGGGTCAGGATTTTTTAGAGCCAGAAACCTGGTACAACAAAATGCACTGCACAAATATGTTTGACGGCGGGATTTTTTAGGGAATGCAGGGTCTGAGTTCACCCATGCTTGTGATTATTTTGTAGGCCCAATTTGTTTCACTCTTTATTTCAAAAAATGTAAAAATTTGTAAAAAATCCACCACCCTAATTAAAGAGATGATTCTTATAGTAAAAGCAGGCGTTTTGCTAACACTTCAAGGTTGTGTTTGTGCCGTTGGCATTGCAGTTAGGTTCTGTTGTATGATTTTTTGTCCCATGACAGGTTACCGTCCAGTTGCTGTTTGGCAGTGGGAGGCAGGCATGGATGGAGCTACATAACATTTGCCATGTTTGGGTGAGTCAAATATGATATGGCATTTTTGGACCGGAGCGGGACGACAACCACAATGAAGACTCAGCTGTGAGTCATTTTGCAAGCTGTGCAGAGCCAATGTTCCCATCAGGTGGACGAGGAATGTTGCTCTATTTGCCGTGTCTTGGCGACACATTACGGAACCATGGGCGTAACTGATTTGTTTGTTGGGGCTGGGTCACAACCGGGATCAACCGCGCACCCCAAACCCAGAGGGTTTATGATGGTTATTTGTTTTACAAATCTGATTAGACAAATTATGGTTGTTATGTTTGTTGGGCCGCTGCATATTCACTTCCTACCTGGATGCGATGAGGTACCTGGTTTGTTGTTTTATTATGTATTGGTGGACGGTTGGCATGTTTGTTTGGTTCCAAAATTTGGTGTTGGTATTGGTGTTTACCTTTGTTCGTTGGGACAAAATTAGCAGAGATTGTGTAGGCCCAACCATGCTACTGGGGGAGCGCAACAGTGCAACCTGGTAATGACTCATGATTGCATTTTTTCAGAGGGTTGGCGCAGCATGGCACAGCGGACTTGGTGTGCCTTGCTGGGTAGCTTTTGTACCTGTCACCATAGGTCAGATATCCAAAGCAGGATGTGTATTGTGCATGCATTGTGTACAATAATTTTTGTACGCGTAGCATTTTTGAGGTCCCCACCTGGTCAGACCAGTATTTGTTCCCCACCTGCCAGGTGAGGGTTGTTAGATTTTATGTCAGTTGCCTCCTCCTCCTCCTCCTCCTGCCTCGTCCTCCTCTCCTCCTCCTCCTCGTCCTCCTTGTCGTCCTTGTCGTCCTCGTCGTCCTCCGTCGTCCTCGTCGTCCTCGTCGTCCTTGCTCAACTGCGACCCGCGATCCACAGTGTTCTCTGCCGGACCTCAACCACGACCATCCACGCCCAGTGTTCCCTGCCGGACCTCAAACACGACCATCCACGCCTAATGTTCCCTGCCGGACCTCAACCACGACCATCCTCGCCCAGTGTTCCCTGCCGGACCTCAACCACGACCATCCACGCCCAGTGTTCCCTGCCGGACCTCAACCGCGAGTATCCACGCCAAGTGTTCCCTGCCGGACCTCATGTAGGAAGATATGGGCCAAAGAATGTGCAGAAGAAAGTTAGAAAGAATGTCAGAAAGAATGTCAGAAGATATGCCAGAAGATATGCCAGAAGATATGCCAGATAGAATGCCAGATAATATGCCAGAAGATATGCCAGAAGATTTGCCAGAAGATTTGCCAGAAGATATGCCAGATAGATATGCCAGAAGATATGCCAGATAGAATGCCAGAAGGTATGCCAGATAGAATGCCAGATAGAATGTCAGCTAGAATGCCAGAAGATATGCCAGATAGAATGCCAGGTAATATGCCAGAAGATATGCCAGATAGAATGCCAGATAGAATGCCAGAAGATTTGCCAGATAGAATGCCAGAAAATATGCCAGAAGATATGCCAGATAGATATGCCAGAAGATATGCCAGATAGAATGCCAAATAGAATGCCAGATAGAATGCCAGATAGAATGCCAGAAGATATGTCAGAAGATATGCCAGATAGAATGCCAGGTAATATGCCAGATAGAATGCCAGAAAATATGCCAGAAGATATGCCAGATAGATATGCCAGAAGATATGCCAGATAGAATGCCAAATAGAATGCCAGATAGGATGCCAGATAGAATGCCAGAAAATATGTCAGAATATATGCCAGAAGATATGCCAGATAGAATGCCAGATAGAATGCTAGAAGATATGTCAGATAGAATGCCAGAAGATATGCCAGATATAATGCCAAATAGAATGCCAGATAGAATGCCAGAAGATTTGCCAGAAGATATGCCAGATCATATGCCAGAAGATATGCCAGATAGAATGTCAAATAGAATGTCAGAAGATATGTCAGATAGAATGCCAGAAGATTTGCCAGTAAGAAAATGTATAAATGTCATGGTGGGGATCACACGAAGTAAAGTAATTTAATGTGTTCTAATGTTTTTTCGGCCCAGACATAGCCCATTGTTTTTTGGGTGCATTTTTTGTTGGACATCAATCACACAAGACACAAATGCATGATCGAAACCAAACAACGACGGTACAAATATAATCGCCTTGGGGGCATTTTCCACTGAAATAATCCGTTTGAGGCATGCCATTCGATGCCTGTTGCCCGGAGTGCAAGATGCCAGGCTGCCTGTGTGGTTGACTAAGGCTGTTGATACAGGGTGGGACATGGTGGAGCCAACAGCGGCAATGACCACAGTTGCTTGTTGTGACACTGTGGGATCGTCGGTATTGTGTTTGTGAAGAGAATGAGGGCAAACGGATGTTGTTTTGCCCTCCGTGTGTTGTGTTTTGTGTCATGTCACTCGGACGCGGTGCACAAACAAACGCACTTGCATGCGATAGCTGTACAACCAGTTTTGAACAAACCACCCGTTTAAAAAAACATGTTGGATTGTCATTCTCTTGGCGGCCTGAACTCCTGTCATCGCTGCGCAGGTGATGATTGCCCTCCAGTTTGGGGACTGGTGTCAGCCGTGGGGGGGCACTGTCATGCTTTGTCTCCTGGAATCGCCCACAGTTGTCTGCACTGGTAACGTGGAGGGATTATTTTTGATATCCAATGTGCAGATGCCAATGCTCACAAGGGCTGGAGGGGAACCAAGTGCAGGTTCACTAGTTGTTTTCTTAGGTGACGTGATGTGATTTGAACCGGAAAATCATCAACATTTATCACTGGCATTTATGACTTCTGCGCGGCAGTTCCAAGGGAAGGGGTTTGACACGGCTTACGTTGCGCGCATGACTTCGGCAGGAGATTGCGGGCACCACTTTCACATTCATTGCATCATGAAACTTGGCTAAAGGCATATCATGCTGGTTTTGACTAGGAACACGACTTGTCTTGACAGCTGTGCACATTCACGACATGTACAAATGTGAACATGTTTCTGCACATATGTGCGTTTAATCAGCAAATATAAACGTCATATCATGTTCATATTCATATCACTTCATCTCATCTCATTTCATATCGTATTACATCGCGCCATATCATATGATTTCAAATCCCACGAGGTATAATTATTGTCATGGGATGGATTGATGGATAGATAGATAGATGGATGGATGGATGGATGGATGGATAGATAGATATATTTTATTTACCCTTCCAGGTCATATCTTTCAATTTGGTGAGTTGGCATTTTCGCCATGTAGTTTCCATGTCAAATGATGCATGTAGGTTTGTGACATTGGGATGTGTTTGGTTTGCTGGGGTTTGTTACTATGTTAAAAATGTGTGACATGTTCGAACCTCTACTCTCGATGTTTGAATGATGGCTTGCCATTGCCCCATCTCCCAGGAAATGGCTGCAGAAGGAGCAGAAGCAGTGCAGGGACCCAGTTTCAGCAACCCAAGTTATGTCATGTGAAGAGGAATTGCTCACCATAACTAGGGGAATTTGAACCAAAACATGTTGGTACTTATATATATATATTTATTTATTTATATCGGTTCTAGGTGTGTGTGTGTGTGTGTTAAAGCATGACTGGCTTTGGTGAACTCACGCGCTGCTATGTCCTCACTCCATTTACAGCAGCATGGTGATGGCCCCAACGTCTTTTTCTAGGGTGGCGGGTTGAAATCAGAAACCAGGAAAAACATATTCCAACACCGTTTTTTGTTTTCTTTTGAATGTTTGTTTTCATATGAGGGTTGTGAGGAAGACTTGTGTTGTCCCAGAATTTTGTCAAGGGAAAATTCGCAGGGAATCCCCAAATTTAGAATGAAAAAGACAATGGTTTCCTTCAGATTTCCGCTTCGTCTGGCCAGGTGCCAGAACAACCCTTACAGGATCAACATGCATGTGCCATTCGTAACCAATTAAAGCTGTCAAACAGGTACAGCTTGGACAGTGATATAGGAAAGACCCTGGGGCCCTGCGCCATCCTGGAACGCGCTTCGGAACCTATGCAGAGGTTGGCCTTTGCGACAAGAACTGGGAGGGAGAGCAAAAGAGGGGAACGTATGGGAGGACCGAGCCATCATAGGTTTGGGTGACACTTCCACTTTGGCTGGATATCATTATTGTATCATTGCTAAGTCCCAATTTTGAAGTGTACCCAGAATTATCCGGATATTTGTGGGACAAATCCCCTTGAATTTTGTGTTTTGTTCATTTGGCTTTGCTCCCCAAGTTTACTTGCGCAATCAGGTGTCCAATGTGCCGACGTGAGTGGAAGTTTCGCCAATGACGCGACATGTCCATCGACACTAGCACCGTGCTTACACGAGACAGCGGTGAGAAAGAGAGTTTGAGATTATTGGGCTTGAAAACTGAAATATTATGATGAGTGGGAGATACCCAATTGAAGAAACGTACCCAGGAGTGATGAACTGATGTTCCATGTAGCCTTTGAAAAGACCGGCCAAATGCGGGAAAATGTCTTGTCTTGGGCCATCAAGTTTGGTCTCGTCGTTGGTTCCAGTCATTAAGTAAAACTGAGAAGCTTTGTGTCCCTCAGACCAGCGCACTGTATTGCAATTGACAATCACACAGGAATGCCATCAACAGCCTATCGCGGGTTCCCTGCATGCCCACGATTTCCATTTACGACCTTGAAAATTGAGTTGTTCTGTTGTTATGGTGTGGAAGGCTGCACCCCGCCGTGAACCCTTAGTCCATGTGCCGCTGCCAGTCATCATCCCGGGCGGTCCACGGACTTGTCGCCCACAAAACCGGCCATGGTGACCTCCAACGATGCGGTGAGGAGGTTCCTGCAGGAAAGCCTGGCCACGGATCGCCAGGGCGGAAAACTTCTGAAGAAGAAGCTTGGGCAGCATCAAATTGAAAGTGACTAAAGTGGGGATGTTTACATATACTATCCATCACACTAACTATCTTACACTAGAACAGGGAGACAATACAATGATATATCTGACATTGCATACAAAATGGACGGGGCATCGGGCATCTGGGTTTGTCTTCCCATGTCATCCGTTACACATTCAGTTTTAGATGGAGACGATTGGATTTGCTAAATGAAATTGGAACAACCATATGTTTTGCCATTAAAATGCAACATTTAAGTCGCCATAAATCACCTTAAACCAGCATAAATCACCATATACTGTAAGGTTTAAATCATGCTGTCCCCCTTCTGATTTGCCCAGGATCGGCAGCAACGGGCACTGTGGCACCCAGGGCACCGCCGAACGCGTGCGGCGCATCTACGCCATGCCAGCGGATCTGCCTGCGGCCTGCGCGTCGACGAACGCCTTTCCGGAACGTGTCAAGGAGCCAAGGCTACCGCCCAAGGGATACCTGGCGAACTTGCCTGAGGCTGATGTGGCAATGGTGAGTGGTTGAAGCAGAACGGGTGTATCCAAAAATGGGGGGCAAGTTGAAAAAATATTGATCACGATGATGGACTAGTTTGAAACTGGGCAATCAGCCCGTGAAACTAAGGGTCCCAGTTGGATGCTCAATGTTCTGAAGGGTTTGAATACCAAGATTTGAGGGTGAATCAAGTGCTCTGATAACAGGTTGGACAATCAGACGTTGGGAAGTTCACACACTTTTTCAGGGGCAAGCTCCGGTTTGGTTGATAAAAGGCGTTAAAATTTTGTATTTGTACGCATTTTACCGTTTATAATTTCATGTAAATGAAGGAGTTGCGTGGCAAAATGCCATCCACGGCCCAGCACACATGTTCCGCAAGCAATAGATCATGTCTTCAATGTATGTTCAACGTTGGCCTGTGTTCGTAGCAGCCGGACCGCCACAGCCATCATTGTGCTCAGGACCTTTGACTAACTTGAGAGGCTCGAGTAGTGCGCCAAACTTGAAGTTCCAGCGCTTCGACACCTCGCGAACAAAGCTCAACTTGAAGCTGGTCGGAGTTGTCTGTCACGGGTGGTCCGAATCTATTAAGCCATTGAATTCCTTAGAGCCAAAGAGCCACCAATTTTTGGGTGTGGCTCATGTTGGAAATGCATGGACATGCCCAACATCACTGTCGGCGCTTTGCTATTTGGGGGGGTACGGTCAGAGTTATTAGTCGGAATACTAGTAGTACCGCACAAGGCGGTGGCGGAAGTTTCAAACACATGAAACCTATAGGAGAGGTTGGTTGTTGTGACTTATGGATGGCAGAGCGAATCCACTGATGGACCGAAAGGTGGTTGGAGTTGTGTTTTTTGGAGTGGTTGCAATGGTTGCAGTGGCCACCTCACCACAACTGCTGGGTGTAGTGTGGTGTAGCGCAGTTGTAGCTGTAGTTGTAGTGGAGTTGTAGTAGTATGTTGTAGTTGTAATGTAGTGTAGTTAGTGTAGTTAGTGTAGTTAGTGTAGTTGCAGCTGTAGTTGTAGTGTAGCTGTGGTGTGGCGTAATTAGTTTTGTGTATTATAGGTGTATTGTAGTGTTGTGTGCTGTAGCGTGGTCTAGTGTAGTCTAGTGTAGTCTAGTCTAGTGTAAAGTAGTGTACTTAGTATAATATAATTAGCGTAGCGTAGTGTAGTGCAATGTAGTGGTTGTTGTAGTTGTAGTTGTAGTTGCAGTTGCAGTTGTAGTTGTAGTTGTAGTGGAAACGTATTGTGATGTAATTAGTGTAGTGTAGTGTAGTGTTGTGTAACGTAGTGTACTCGTAGTTGCATGTGTATTTGTAGCTGTAGCGTGCTGCAGTGCAATTAGAGTAGTGTAGTGTAATTAGTTGTAATTAGCGCAGTGTAGTGTAATTAGTGTTGTGTAATGTAGCGTCGTGTATTTGCATTTGTACTTGTAGTAGTAATGTAGTGTAGTGGTAGTTGTAGTTGTCTATTTATCTATCTGTCTATCTGCAAGCTTGAAAACGAAGCTATTCTGCATGACTTTCTCACAGTTTCAAAGCTTGACAACATCGAAAACGCCGCAATTCTGCGAGACTTCTTCAATTTTAACATCAAATACCAAGCAATTCTGCGAGACTTCCTAAGCTGACGGCCTCGTGCCAATGCGTTTTGCGATTTTTCCACTCCATGTCTCCAAAATATTGCGCCTGCCACGAAAAAGTGATGCCAGGTCATACGAAGTGCTGCACCTGTCACACAAAATCATCTTCCCAAATCTGAAGATCTGATGCTCCAAAATGCAACAGGAAATCAGCGCCAGGACTTCCTATATAACATCTCTGATGAACATGTCTCTTGTACTGTGCCTGCCACTGAAAATGCATCTTTGCATTTCCTCTTCAAGTGTCCCACGCCTGCCATTGTTTTTGAAACTGCTGCAAATTCTCACATTCTGCTCACGTTTGACAAGGTGCAAAAAAACCTTGCGCCAGCCACGCAAAACTCTTCTCTTCTCTTCTCTTCTCTGACTCTTCCCACCTCTGCTTTTCCATCAGTCCATATTGCCGGAAGTTTGACTTCTAAACTTCCTTCGAACATGACCATGGCTACAAGCCTTGACAACTGTGGCTGTATACCCAGTGAAACTGCGCCCCCAAGTTTAAGGGAAGTTTTTCTGGCAAAATTGATAGGTGCTTGCTGTGATCAAATATATGATCTTGAAATATGGAGGTTTCTTAAAATGCTGGATCCCCAAGCCACCATGGGTTTCTCAAATTGTCATCCATGACTGGGTGATTTGGGGTACCCCCATGACTTAAGAAACCTCGGGAATTGGAGCAATGTTGACCTGGCCGCGCCCCTCAGGAAGCACAACCGGCTCTTCGAAGTTCCGTTTCCGCAGCTCCTCTTTCAACGCCATGCTCCGATTGAACGCGAATGCGCCTGAGAGATTTTACTCGGAGGGGAAGGCACCAGACCTCCCGGTGAGCAAACATAGCAATGGAGAAGTCCCGGTGTAGGAAATATTAGAGCATGCGTTTGGCGATGCTGAAATAGGAATTGGGTAACCTAAGCTTAGTCTTCGAAGAAGAACGCGTACACGATGAAAGCATTTTCCCATAGCTAGCAGTTTTCTAGGGAGCAAGAGGATGATCCAAACCTGTGGTTGGACGTTGAATTGCTAAGTTCAACATTTCGGGAAGTTGCAGGCCCAGTGAGTTCCGCCGAGCCTGGCGGATTATCGAAGCTGATGGCTTAGATATGTTGGCCCCACACGCGGCTGTGTCAAACACATCCGCGAATTTGGCCGAGGGAGTGGTAAGAATGAATTATGCATGAAACTCCCAAGAACCCTGCGCCTGGTGAGGCGTTCCTGAACACTGATTGTGCATAAAGAAGTTGCCTGATGCCAAGGGTGGGCCGCAACATGTTGCCTTCAGAATCCTCTTCAGAAGCTTGAGGTCTGGGCACCTCAAAGTGTCCCCATGTTTTGGAGACATCTCAGTCTGGGGCCACTGTATAACATTCATTGGCCCAAGGTTATCACTTTTTAAAAGATGGTTCCCTCAAGCTCACACATGCTCATACCATCCATTGTTCGTGATTTCCAAGATATGGTTGAAGAAATGTCACCGGAACCTGTTTAACTTTTGACATGGACGGTGCACCCAATCCTTTCCTCTCAGTATCTCTGAAGTAAATCAGCCCTGTGAAGAATGATTTTGCTTTAATCAGCAAGAATGTTTGCCCCTCCCACTTTAATTTCAAATTTGAAGAAATAATTATTTGCATATATATATGTATGCATATAATATTTAAATAAATATATATATATATAGATATATATATATATATGTAAATATGTAAATATGTATATATGTATATTTAGATATGTGTGCTATGTGTTGACTTTATTTATTTAGTTGTGTAGGCACAACTTTTGTAAGTAAGACACTAAGACATCTAAGACACTCTCTCGGACGACGGCTGCCCGCAAAAGCGGGAGCTGCCACACTGGCAGTTCTGGTACAAGTCAATGCTGCCACCTTCGTGGCCTAACAAACATCTCCAGGAGCAATGCTTTAGCCTGACTACTGTTAGTTAAGCAATGCCCTGAACCACCCATATGGATTGATGGTTTATAGCAACCTTTAAAATAGTAATTTGGGGATGGTGGATCCTGTTGCTTTACTAGTATTATATGACAAAATCTAGGCTAAACACGATTGTCTTTCCAAATGTGATGGAGAACGAACCCAAAACCTTCACTTTTCCGAACTGACTGGTGGGGCAACCACAACCTCGCAAAGCATGTCTGAAAATGTCTGAACATGTTTTGCCCAACAGTTCCATGACACACTTTGACTTTGACTTGTCTCGGTGGCGCTGATGTCTTTGGGTATCAGGCTTGATTTCCCCGCAGTAATCAAGCGCTGGAAAGATGACTTGCTGGGACATTCGGGTGGTGCGATGGAAGCATTTAAATGGCATTCAAGATCCACTGGGGTAGCATGGACCAAAATGACAACTAGCAAGAGCAAGAAACAGGCGTGAATGCCAACAAACCGAACATTGGTTTAATTAAGCAGCCCAGGGTAGTATAATACCAAAACATGTATACATACATGCATGGGTTAATAGTACTATACATACATGCATATATATATAATTTAATAAAAACATTATAAAATTCAAACTATTTTGTATCCAGCCTTCACATCTATGGATATGGTGCGGGAATGGTCTGACAAAGAAATCAATCAAAATACTTTTTGTGGTTGGCTGCGCGATCGAATTCCCAGCAGCTCAGCCGAATGATGCAAAAAGGCGCCTGTCACGGCATGGCCTTGTTGAGGCAAATTCGAGCGACCTCGCAAGGACCTCGCTGTAAAGAGTGCTGATAATACGGGGACATAGACAAACCACATGAATGAAGGTGGACCAAAAAGTCAGGGATCCAACGCAACGAAACCACAGTTTTGCGTGTCACAGGATTCGTTCAGCATTGACCCTGGAAAACCAACCTTTGGACCCTAGGAAGTGTCAGTGTGTTACTGTTGCTCTGCTGGTTAATCCTGCCAACACCATTCAATCTTTCAATATCCCCATTTGGAGCATACAAATGGTTCAATTACTATACCATAAATAAAACATACATGTACCATGCCGTACTTTGTTTTCACAGTGGGAGATTGTGAAATAAGACACCCCGAAATCCCATCCCTTTGTCATCATGTCCCATATTTTTTCAAAGTTGTTTCGGTGGATTCCCAGTTTTCGGGCGCGTCCGTCCGTTTAATTTTGACTTCTGAAACCTTGGCCCAAGCGCAGTCTTTTAAAGGGGCCCCGCTGAGACTGACGAAGTCAGCCACAGAACCAATGCACACCTTCAGTGTTGAGGAGTCCTTCTGTGCTCGGCGGGGAGGGCAGTCACTCACGATTTGGCCCAGAAAAATGAATGAAGGTTTCAACTGCGTTTGGGCTTTCCATCCTACCAAACGACTGTTATGACGTTTCCAACTTGATTCATAGACCCTTCCCTGTGCCTTGAAAACCATAGGACGGAGACGCAGCGACAATGTCGTCAACAGCCCAGAAGAACAGATTCGCATCCAGACACTTGGCTGCAGGCCGAATCAGCTTCTCTATAGGCATTCACCTTTTTGTGATTTGAGAATGTAGCACCTGAATTCTTGAGGTTTGGTGGGAGGGACTTAACTATCCACGCCGGAATGTCACACACACACACATTTTGGAGGTAAAGCCATAGGAAGCACCACAGTAGGTTTGTTTCAGCCAGCGATGCAAAGTGAGCGATCCCGTCGCATGTTTCAGCGCAAGTTTTTGTGGAGATATTTCCTGGAATTCAGGCTTTGTGAAGGGTTAGGTACATGTAAACTTGGTACCATGCCTTCCAGTATCTTCCAGCAATCTGTGGAAATCCCATTGTGAAAATCATATTTGAACAGAATATAACTTGATTTAGGGGCTGGCAATTTCCATTCCGCCAAATTAGAGGCACTGGAGGCTTGAATCGCCACCAGGGCACTGCAAAATTTGGAACTTGAAGAAATAGGACATTCCTTCAAGTTGCTACTGTGGACCTTGCATATTTTAGGCACGTTGCATCCACTTTGGGCACTGCAGTGCCAACCCTGGGTTAGGAAACTGGCTGATGCTTGGGGGGCCTCACCCCGAAAGTGATTGCTTTAATTCAGTCAATAAGGGGTCAGCATCAACCCGGGGGACTGGCATTAACCTTGCTCATTGCTCATCTAACCTTGCTCACTCAAAATCTCGCATTGGTACTTATTTAGTTAATGCCTTCACTAGAAATTGCGATGGTCTACTTGCCAGCTTATTTTGACCACTTGAAGGTATTCAACAACATCATGTAGCTATATTTGGATCATTTAGAGGTTTGGTCCGGTTTATTCCGGTTTGGTCATCACTTTGGCATATGTCAGTTCTCTTGCTTCAAAGCCGCGTTTGCCCCAAACAACTTCATTCCCAGTCTAAATGGGAAAGTACAACCCAAATTTGGCTACTTCGTAAAGTGATGTGAGTAATGTGGGTGTGCTTCATCAAGTGGGGTATGTGCCATCACCCGAAGATCATCTCCATGTTTGATATCAAGTGTTGAACTGTTGAACCCTGTTGTTGTTTGTGAATGCCCAGGTGCATTGATGATTAAACTATGTTGAACTCCTATTTTTGCATGTTCGTATCATTTGAGTTCATTGTTTTGTTTGTTCAAAGTGGAATTCTCAGTTCTTGTTTCTTGGTTCCGTCCCGTTCCACTCAAGGCGGCGCCCCCCCAGTCAAAAAGTTGCTTTATAAACCCAAGTAAATAGTTCAATATATCTACAACAAACCTAAGTGAAATTGGAGGTGTGTTCACCAGGTCTGCTTCCATAAACCAGATATAATTACATGCCACTTAAGTCCGTTGAGAAATCTCCATTTTTCCCGAATGCGTAGCAAGGGTTCCCGTTTCACTCTGGGGTTTGAGGCTTGAGGGTGTGTTCGCTAGACGTTGCGCAACCGTCTGCAACCGTCCGCAAGCGTCCGCGTGAGGTCGCTATGGCCGTGCCTTTGGAGAGTGCTGCAAAAGTGGTCACTTTTGAAGGTTTCAAAAGTTGTGCAACGTCGTTTCGTATGGCAGGCATGGCACTTTGTGACATCGCAACATGTTTCATGACGTGTCAAACGTAGTTTTCTGTGTGACAGGCGCAATACGGCGCAATACTTTGTCAAGGTTTTGAGACGATGACTTGCATTTTTCGCGGCAGGCGCAGACTTTGGAGACCTCCATCGTCATTTGCATGGCAGGCGCGGCACTTTTCAGACATGTGGTGTTGCTTTTTTTTTGCGAATCCCATTGCCAGGGCTGACAGGCCTGGCATTCTGTGAGATGTGATGAAAATTATCGCACGCCTCGCACGAAACATCGATTTTGAGGTAGCTGATTTTGGGGTTCATGAAAAAACTCGGAGGAAATCATCGATTTTGAAGGTTTTGCAATTGATCTGGGGTCTCTGGAAATGGTTTCTTGGGTCCTTCCCAATTATATATATATATATTATATATATATATATATTTGGTGGAATTGACTTGTATTATAGGTACCTTTTTATTTCCCCCATGAGGTAACCAATTGGTTATTTCATGTCTCTATGTGTCTTCTACCATGTTCATGGATAATCATATGTACATCATTATTTTCACGCTTAGGCAACCAATTGGTTGATTCAATTGGTATCATCCCAGTATCGATTACGAATACTTTTTCTATCATATTATTTGGATAAACAGAGGTCCACTACCATTTTCCTTATAGGGTACCCAACCAATTGCTGGATTAAAATGGAATGGGTATCATCCCTTTATAGGGTACGCGCCACATCTATTTGTTTCAATCACAGTCATATTTCTTCTAGGGTGGTGGTGCCCACATATACCTTTGGTAAAAAACAATAAAAAACCACCAATATTTTCCCTGATGATCACTTTTTTATTGAAGTATTCAATTTCCCCATTGTTTTTACGTCTACATCATATATCCTTTAAATGCAATGTACATGTTTTTTTGCCGAGCTCAGGGTGCAGAAATTTGCACGTTGACTTAGGCAAAAAAAATGACGATATCCTAGGTGCTTGGTGGGGTATTGCCTAAGTCAAGGTGCAGATTTCTGCACTTAGACTTAGGGAATACAGAGGTTGTACCCTGGGATTTAGGAAAAAAGATACTTTTTTTGCCGATGTCAGGGTGCAGAAATTTGCATGTGGACTCAGGAAGCAGCCTTATTATTACGGTAACCGTATATTCTACCATGATTTTTCCCGCAATGGATTCGGGGTCCTTCATGTTGAGATTTAGGAAGAGATATTTTTGTTTGCCGATCTTTTGGCTCGGAGGACCCCAAATCCATCGCCGCCGCAAATCCGTCGCATAACAATATTTTACTTTACTGTA
>CAMXCT020002135.1:222765-422765 GCA_947184155.2 Cladocopium goreaui | reverse complement strand
GACATCGTGCGAGGGTCAGTTTGCATCGCCGGGGCAGTATTTGGTGCAGAACCATTGTGTTTGGAATCTCATTTTGCAAGGCAGGCACAGTATTGGGACACTACACTTTACATTCCACACTATACGCTTTACGCTCTACACTTCGCACTTTACACTTGCCACCTTCCACTCTACATTTTACACTCTACACTTTCAACTTTACACTTCACACTTTAAATTTACATTCCGCACTCCACACCCTACACTTTACACTCCACACTCTACACTTTACACTCCACACTCTGCACTCTACACTTTGCACTTTACACTTCGCACCTTACACTGTAGACTTCGCACTCCAGTTTGCACTTTACACTTTGCACTCCACACTTGAAACTTTACTCTTCACACTTTACACTCCTCACTTCACTTTACACTGTACTGGGTCGATGTTGCAACAAGTGCCGATGACAAGGTCTTGTGCCAAATCGTGGTGTGCCTATGGGGAAAGGCCCACATGGGCAGCACCTATGACTTTAACTTACTGACGTATTTTTTTTTTGCACTTCGCATAGGCACACGATGCTTACCTGTCATATCTTTGTGGGTTTACGCACTATACTCCCAAAGATGAAAGTCGTGGCAATTGTATACTTTTCCTGGATTTAGGTTGGGAGACAAATTTTAGGAAGTCGTTGCAGTCGTGGCGTTTAGGTGGTGACTTGTGAGTTTTGAAATTGGTAACACGTTTAATACGTAAAAAAAGTGTTTGAGTTGTGTTTTGCTTCAGTTTGGGGCTCAAATATAGACAGTCGAACATAGGTCATCCTGACCTGCTGCCCATGCCTGGTGGTTCCTCTGCCCATGGCTTTGTTTTCTCTTCCCCAGAAAGTTTTAGCCTTTCGATATCTTTGCCTATCACGGTTCCTACGTCTCACATTGCACTTTACACATTGCACTTTACACTTCGCACTCAACACTTTATACTTTGCACTTCACCCTTCACACTTTACACTTGACACCCCGTACTCTACACTTTACACTTTACACACACACACTCTACACTTTAGACTTAATACTCTACACTTTACGATTCACACTTCACACTGGACGCTCCACACTCACACTTTACACTCCACACTGTACACGTTACACTTTACTTTCCACACTCCACACTCTACTCTACACTTTACATTTCAAATTTGACACTTGGCACTCCACAATTTACACTCCACACTCTACACTTTACACTTTACGCATCATACTTTACACTTGACAGCCCAGCATCTGTACCATTAACAAATGTGTCCGTGTGAGCATTCGGGTTCGTGGGCTGCATCTTGTTTGTTGGTTAAATTCTTCTTTATGGGGCAACACCTTGCTGGAAATTTCCACCACCCAGGCTGGTTCGCTTTGCGCCTCGCTGGCATGCTGTTGATTGGCCTGGTGCTGGGAGCTGTGGTGGCCGCGGCCAGCCACTTCTCATTTGCCAATGCCATGTGCCTGGGTGAAAGCCACTGGACACTATACCCGGGTAAATTATAACGACTTCACTCCGACCTCACTGGAATGATGCGTAGGATTGTGGGTAACTATCCCATTTTTCCAGATTACTGGAGTGAAATCGTCTAATTTACCCAAATAGATATTTTATAATCGTAGTAAAGCAATGCCATAAACCACAGATTGATGAATTTTACCGCCCACATATACGGAACAGCTGGGGATAGTGAATCCCATTGCTTTACTACCATCATGGGTAACCATCCTAACACTGCTTTACCAAATTGGTGAATGAATTATACCATTTATCCAGGGAAGTGCCGGACTCCAGCGCTGAAAAACAGGAGAAACATGGACATTTGTTGATCCGGAGTGAGAATTGTGGATTTAACATAATTGAACTAAGAAACACGAGGATTAAACCAGTATTTTGGCTGTGGGTGGCCCATCCGAGAATTTATCCGCCACAAAGGGCTTGATTTGAGCCACCACGACCTGGTGGTTTAACAATCGAAACGCGCAAAACAAAATGAACTTGCAGTGTCAGCAGCAATGGGATGATATATATATATATATTATATACAATATATATATTCATATATACATATATATATATACATATTTATACATATATATATATTCTATATTTATATATACAGCGATATGTATATACATACAGCAATAATTGTATATATACATACATATATATATAGGAATATGTAGATATATATATATTATTTGCATATTTATTTATGCATACATATAAATTTACATATATATATATATATATACATATACATATACATATATGCATATATACAGATATATATATATATATACATATTTATTTATATACATATATATATACATATATATATACATATATATGTATATTTATATTCATATGTACATATATATACACAATTATACATATATATATATATATTCTTTATATATATATACAGCAATATATGTATATATATATATTTATATTTATACACATACAGCAATATTTATTCATATATATATATATACATATTTATTTATATTCATATATATATATATGCGTAGAGATAGTCTCATATGCTCCATATATGTTTCTGCAAGGGTTCAAGGAAAAGTGGAGGCACCTCACTGTAGGGTTGGGCAAACCTTCCAAAATACGTGATGACTGGATTAGATTTTTGATAGTCTGCACGGATGGTTTCGTCAATGCATAAGGTTTTCTTTTTGGATTGGGGTATCGTGGTTTAATGTCCTCAATGCCTCCTGAAGGTAAAAGTTTGGTGCATGGGTAGTGCAGCGCGTTTTCTTTTGCTGGGTGTGAGCATTTTATTTACATTACCAAACCTGCAACGTTTCCGGCAAGAGGTCACTGGTGGACATCACCATCCATAAATCTGGGTTAGGATAAGGGGATTCGTCTTGAAAATGTGTGTTTCTAGCTGCGGCATATGTTACAGTGACTACAGTTTGCTCGGGTGCTTGCTACGAATAGGGATTCCTAGATCCTTGTGATTAGGAAAAAATGTAGTCTTTGGCAAATGTCAACAAGTACAGGCGGTTCCAGTAAAAAGCGGGTCCATAACCACAGTTTTTAGATGCTTCCATCGGTCAACCCACATGTGAGTACATGTTGCTTCCAGCTATTTGTCGGTTCCAAAGGGGGCGGCTTTCTGCATAAGCAGGTGTGTTGGCTTTCTGGTTGGATGGGCCTTCCATCCCAGGAATAATGAGCCCAAATTGTGACTACCTCAGGGCCGGCAACCGCGACGACGGCATGCGCCCATTCACGGAGCCTTCGCCGGCCACGGCATCCACTACGCTGGCACCGGTGCTCGGTGATGGCACTGCAGTGGAATGGTGGTTCGCCTTCAAGCCCACAACGGTGACTGGGCAGTTGGGGGTCAAAATTGGGGATCCCAAGAAAATGAGTTCACTTCTTTCTTTCTTTCTTTCTTTCTTTGTTTCTTTCTTTATTTATTTATTGTATTTATTTTTGTGTTTATTTTATTTATTTATTTATTTTTATTTTTTATTTATTTATTATATATATAAATAAAAGATATTAAATATATAACTAAAATATATTAAATTGTAGATAGGTAGGTAGGTAGGTAGGTAGGTAGGTAGGTACATAGATAGATAGATAGATAGATAGATCGATAGATAGATAGATAGATAGGTAGATAGATAGATAGATAGAGAGAGAGAGAGATACAGCGATAGAGGGATAGAGGGATAGATGGATAGATGGATAGATGGATGGATAGACAGATAGATGGATAGATGGATAGATGGATGGATAGACAGATAGATGGATAGATGGTTAGATAGACAGATAGATGGATAGATGGATAGATGGATGGATAGACAGATAGATGGATAGATGGATGGATAGACAGATAGATGGATAGAGGGATAGATGGTTAGATAGATAGACAGATAGATAGATAGATGGATAGATAAATAGAATAGACAGGCATATAGGCAGACAGATAGGTAGATAGATAGATAGGTAGATAGGTAGATAGGTAGATAGGTAGATAGATAGTTAGATAGATAGTTAGATAGATAGTTAGATAGATAGTTAGATGGATAGAGAGGTAGGTAGATAGGTAGATAGATAGACAGATAGAAAGATAGATAGATAGGTAGAGAGGTGGATAGGTAGTTAGATAGATAGTTAGATAGATAGGTAGATAGATAGAGAGGTAGGTAGATAGGTAGATAGACAGATAGATAGATAGATTCTAAGATAAATAGACAGACAGATGGATAGATAGACGGATAGATAGATAGTTAGATTGGATAGATAGTTAAGTAGTTGGACCACGGCCTTTAGACGGCCGTGGTGTATTGTTGACGTTGGGGGGGTGGGGTGGGGTGGGGTGGTGGGATGGGGGCGGGGCATGTATTGACGTCCATGTGAATGTGCAGATGAAGTACATGCTACGCTGTGTTTGCCTGCAGGTGCATGTGTTCAATGGGTGGGGTGGGGCGGGGCATGTATTAACGTTCAATGTGATTTGCAGATGAGGACATGCTACGCTGTGGCTGCCGCAGGTGCATGTATTCATGGGTGGGGTGGGGTGGGGTGGGATAATAGCGTCCATGGCTCTCTCTTTCATAGGTCATGCTACGCTACTCTATGACTCTATGTTCTCTTAAGCTTTGCATTCATGGGTCATGCTACGGTACTATATGTTCTCTTCAACTTTGCACTTATGGGTCATGCTACGGTACTTTCTGTTCTCTTGAACTTTGCATTCATTCGTCATGCTCGGGTCATGCTACGCTATTGTTTGTTTTCTTGAATTTTTTGCACTCATGCGTCATGCTACGCTATCGTATGTTCTCTTGAACTTTGCACTCATGCGTCATGCTACGCTATTGTATGTTCTCTGGAACTTTTGCACTCAAGCGTCATGCTACGCTATTGTATGTTCTCTTGAACATGCGTCATTCTACGCTATTGTAGGTTCTCGTGGACTTTGCACTCATGCGTCATGCTCCGCTATTGTATGTTCTCTTGAACTGTTTGCTACGGTACTGCGTGTTCTCTTGAACTTTGCATTCATGGGTCATTCTACGCACCCCTCCGTGACACAATATGTGCTCATGTGGTGCTGGCGTTCAAGCTTACAGCGTCCAGATCCTCAATGGTTCATGGAAGATCTGGATGCGCTGCTCTGACCAAGAAAGGGCTAATAACATGTGACGACAAATGTGTTTCAAGTTGGCCAGAACACCCAAAGATGGCAGTTTCGTGTAGGCGAAATGACTGTTTTCGTTCTACTGCTTGTGAATCAGGGGTTAACGACCTTAAAAATAAAAACGCATAAATTCCTATTGGTGCGGGCACATCAAACATGATCAACAACATCCCATTAATCAAAAAAAAACGGCCATCTAAAGGCCGTGCTCCTAGTTAGATAGATAGGTAGATAGATAGACTAGATAGATAGATGAGATGGACGAGAAAGAAATAAATAAATAAAGAAAGATAGATAGATACCTAGATAGGTAGATAGATAGATAGATACCTAGGTACCTAGATAGATAGATGCCTAGATAGATACCTAGATAGATAGATACCTAGATAGATAGATACCTAGATAGATAGCTAGCTAGCTAGCTAGATAGATAGATAGATAGAATAGACAGGCAGATAGATAGATAGATAGGTAGATAGATAGATAGGTAGATAGATAGATTATAGATAGATACATAGATAGATAGATAGATAGATAGTTAGATGGATAGATAGATAGATAGATAGATAGATACATAGATAGATAGATACATAGATACATAGATGGATAGCTAGATAGGTAGATAGATAGATAGATAGATAGATACCTAGATAGGTAGATACCTAGATAGATAGATACCTAGATAGATAGATACCTAGATAGATAGATACCTAGATAAATAGATACCTAGATAGATAGATAGACAGATAGATAGATAGCTAGATAGATAGATAGCTAGATAGATAGATATATAGATAGATAGATAGCTAGATAGGTAGATAGGTAGGTAGATAGATTCTTTTATATATGGGCCATCGTTGGGGGGGTTTACGAGACCAAGTGGGGTACTTCAAAAAAGTTGAAGGGTTGCATAACACGAAACAAAATTCACCAGGATCAGTGGTGCGCAGGGTCTTGAAATTTGACCCATACTCACTTTAGGTGAAAAGCCAGACAAGTAGTGCATAGCACATGTACCAAATTGTTTCAAATATATGTCAAAACCGTAAATATCACAAAAAGGGTACAAAGGGCCTCTATCTATATATATATATATATGTTTATATTTTTTTTATATATTTGGGTTACTGGGTGTTTGTAAAGCTTCTGCATGGCCAGTCCAATAAGTGGGGTCTAACAGGTTCTAACTCGTTTTCACATGTTTTAACATTCTATAAGTAAGATTTGGCGGGACGCATTCCAGTTTCTAGCCGTGCTGTACTCTGCCAAACCTGAAGCGACAAGCCATCTGCATTTTAACAAGAGAAAATGTTGCCTTCACACCGTCTCCAACCGGACGATTGTGGTTGTTGTTGTTGTTGTTGTTGTTGTTGTTGTTGTTGTGTTTTTTTGCTTACGCCCCCTCCTGGAACATATGAATGATCCAGGTCGGTACTATCATGAAAATCTCAATCGCTCAATTTTCCTATGGTTTGATTGAGTTTCAGGCTTTGTTCATGCAATCGGGAGATACGGCTTGGTGATTGGTTATTGGATGGGCTCCAGTTTTTTAGCATTTTTTTGGGGGAATGAGTGCCCATGAGAAATGAGAAGCCAATTTTTTGTTTGGGGGGTAAATCTGAGGTTGACCATTGCTGTTGGAGATGTGGTGGGGAAGCACGGGGATATCAACCAGCAAAAATGATCAAAAAAGGAGGTGTCATGGTATATCATTCGCTAGGCCCCCCTACAGACAGGAAAGCAAACATTATCAATGCATTTTGGGTGACATAGCGCATGTTTCTGCATGGAACCCGTGTAATAGTAGTCAGTGCCTTCCATAAAAGATCGCGTTTTTTTTCCGCTGTGGAACGCTTAGGCGCTTTCAAGCCAAACTAAAGCATGCAAAGAGGATGGTTTGATGCCACATGTCTACAACATAAAGATTCATTTTGACCAGAGATGTCCCCATGTTTGATTGCCGGAGGGTAGCCATCTACAAGATTCTACAAGCCAGAAAGAATGGGTATTATGTTGAATGCATGTGAGTCAACCCAATGATGCTTGCCACCCAGGCAGCGTTTCCACGCTGTTCAAGAAATGTGAGCTGCATGTTTGGAGGCGAAGCTATGGCATTCGAAAACCCACCCAGGCCTTGGGGAGTGGGGAGAGCAAGGAGGCCAGGTTCCGTTTTATTGCCAGTACTGTCCTGCCATGCAGATCATACATGTATATAGTATGTACATCCAATATATATATATATATACATATACATCTATGTATGTATGTATAGCATTCAACTGCGCGTTTGTTCGTTTGAGAAAGCACTTACCAGCACCTAGGTGCAGGTAGAACATCGTTCCTTGCAAACGTGTCCTTATATATGTTGGAGCCTCAAGTCCATGGATGTGATGCACGTTAGGTTTCCTAATAGCTTAACGGCAAGATTTGCTTGGCCCAAATACATTAAAAATATTAAAACATGTGTTTAGAATAGTTTGCTCTCAGAAAAAGATAAATACAGGATGCAACATTTCAAAGTTTTTTGCTGACATTTTTGGGGTTCAGGCTTTAGCCACCCCCAGTTTCACAGCTGAGCGACCCCAAATTCTACATGGATATGTTATTTCATATCTGCTTGCATTCACCCGGAATCTTGACAAGTTGTTTTTGGCAAGATGATGCTCCTTTCATGTTCCGGCCTTAGTTCATCAAATGCTTTGGGGACCGTCTCAGAGAACCCAAGCTTGGCATGCAAAAGCTCTTGCAAAAGACCGAACCGCGGCCCCCAAAATCAAAAAAAAAAATGCGGAAGACAATAACTATAGGAATTATGGTACGCGCTATAATCAAACTAGTCAATGTTGACCAGCAAACATTTTAATTACTAGAGTAAGCGGCGCCGCCTTGAACGGCGAAATGCATTTCCACTAAAAAATCCGTTAATTCCTCTCATATGTTTGATGAAACATCTCCATCACTAAGCCATTTCTTATTATTGCAAATGATGGTAATAATTTTTAAAATCAATGTTCGTGATAAACTAGTTGGACATATCCTTGCTATTGGTCCAAGGTTGTGCTCCCCCCAGCTAAAACTTGGTTGGAAAACACTGGTAAATAATTCGATATATCCACCATGAACCCAGGAGAATTTGAGTTTTGTTTACCAAGTTAGCTACCATAAATCATCTGTACGGCTATATATACCATTAAATCAT
Source organism: Cladocopium goreaui (assembly GCA_947184155.2). Taxonomy (NCBI): domain Eukaryota; class Dinophyceae; order Suessiales; family Symbiodiniaceae; genus Cladocopium; species Cladocopium goreaui. The sequence continues at coordinate 414,368 of CAMXCT020002135.1, read as the reverse complement.
ATTATTTTTTCCACCATTTTTGTTGGTTAAATCCTTATTTATGGGGCACCACTTTGTCAGGTTCGGCTTGCAATACATCTTGGCCTCGCGCGGGCTGGATGGCACCACCCAGCCATTGCAGCTGCATAGCGATTGCATTGGCAACGGAGAGGACCCCTTGGCCAAGACCTTTCAGCAGGTGAGCCCAGGTTTTGATTGGCGATGGAGATTTACCATGTACTTAGATGGGCTGTGGTTTTAGTAACTACTTGCTACAGATAAGTAAGTTATTATTGCTTTACTAACTAGATCTTAACTATATGCTAAGTACCTCCTAATTGATTACTAATCCTTGTAACCTACCTAATGTTTTAAACATAGTTACTATGTTTTTATAATTGTTAGCTAACCATCTTAAAGATCTTAAGAGAACATTAACTACTTAGTGAAGTTAGCTAAGCACTTAGACTAAACCAGCTAATTAGTTAGCTGAGTTAGTTAGATTAAAAACATGTTGAAAATAAAAACTATTTTCTTGTATTTTATAGCTTGCAAATTAGCCTTTTGGGCTCATGTTTGTGCAAATTCACAAATTAGCCATGTGGGCTGATGTTTTTTTGCATTCACACATTAGCCATTTGGGCTCTTGGTTTTGTGATTTAGCAAAGAAGCCATGAGGCTCATCATTGTTGCATACCTTGAGAATTTGATTTTGCTTGGTTCCTGATGTGGATTGTGTCTGGATGAATTTTCAATTTGTGCATTCCATGCACAGCATTTTTGGCTCTGCCTACCTCATGATGGAAGAAGCTTACCAAGTGGACATTGAAACCTCCTATAGCATCCGCTTTGACAAGGGGAAGCTGTTGAGTATTCCAGCTGCTCTGCTGGTGGAGGACATGGGTTAATGCCCAAATAGCCACCACCTAGTTTGAAAGCATGGTTTGAAATTTTCCCATGTTTGGATTTGTGACCTTGCAGGATCAGAAAGGAGACACTTTCCTCAAGCTGTCTGCGACCAACTTCACCATCAATAGCCTGATCTGTGGCAAAGCTGCCAGGAATGCTTCTCTTGCTGGTGGCCCGAAGATGCAAGAGCTGAAGAATTTGAGAAATTCCAAGCTGTCCCACACTCCTGCAGAAGTTCAAGATGAAGAACCTCCTGCAAAGAGGAGAAGGAGCATGGAGACAGTTGTGGAGGTGGATGTACATGGAACTTTAGTTTCCTTGCTGTGCCCCTCCAAAAGGCCACAGGTGGCAGATGTGATGGTGAAGATGGATCCACAGATGCTGTCAGCTGTCTTCAAGTTCCTGTTGCCTGACTGCTTGGAAGAAACTGCCTCCAGATCTTACAAAAAGAGTGGAGCCTTTGCCAAGGACAAGCAGAAGGAAGACTGAAAGCAGAGCTGAGAAAGTGGTATGAAAACCTGCTGCTTTCAGCAAATTAGCCTGCATGGCTGAAAGATCTCTGTGCTGAAATTCATTAGCCCATGGGGCTCAAACCCAATGTAACTGGATGCCTCTGCAGCACATTAGCCTTCATGGCTCAAACTTCTAGTTTTGGTTTGAAATATAGCCCAAGGGCTTTAACCTTATATAGGACATTAGCCTATACATGGCTCATGATGCTGTTGCCTTGGCATTTGAAGCACATTAGCCAGCAGGCTCCAAAGGCTCAAACATGTTGGTTCATTGTGCACATGACATCAAATAGCACTCCTGGGCAATAAATCAATGTTTCTTTGCAGCCATGAGGCTGCTAGTGGCCTTAGAAAGGGATGCAATAGCACCAACAGGAACAATATGGGTGTCAAGGCACAAGGCTTTTTCTGCAAAGTAAATGTGGAACAGAAGATATTCCAGGTTTCAATCATGAATATTTCGGAATGGTGTCCCTTGGGCATTGCTACAAACTGTATAGCTCTGTGTGCCATGGAACCCCAAGTACAAAAGGATATGGAAACCTTGCTCCAGTCCCAGCAAGGGGTCAATGTGAAGCTGAGCAAGATTTTGGACCTTCTGACCCAAAATGGCTTGGCATACCAATCTTGCCTGAAGGTGACAGATTTGCTTTGTCATCCTGACAACAGAGGAGGCAGTATGGTTCAAGCACATGACTGTTGGAAGAAAGGGTCCCTGATCCTTGCCAGTGGATTGAAAGAGTCTTTGCTGCATGCAAGTTCCATGTGCATTGAGATGGGCAAAGCTGCCAAAAAGAAAGTGCAAGTGGAGAAGAACATTGCCTTGATGCAGAGCTCAGAGAACCTCTTGGGCCATGTGACACATAGTGAAAGGTACCTGACCTTGGGAAACTCACACTTCTGCATGTTCCTGAGGGCATGCGAACAAGGGTGTGTGTCACCAGCTGGGGAGAAATTGGCTTTGGGAGAAGACTTAACAAAGCTGATTGCCAATGGATGGGTCTGGGCTGTTGTGAAAGCAGAGGTGGAGGAAGCTTTTCCTGCCTTTCCAGGATGGGCTGCCAGTACCATGAACTCTGCCAACTCCAACACCAAGATGACTTCTGAGTTGGAAGCCATGCTGGAGATTGCCAGCCTTTTGAAGCAAGGCAGAAAGTTAGATGAATGTGTGAAGGCTGTCAAAGAAGGTTTGCCTACCTGTGGGGAATACATGGATGACATTGCATACTTTGTGAAGCTGTATTCTGGTGGGGATGCATTCCCAGTTCTCCTCCTCCTGAAGGATTTTTGCTTCTTGGATCAGAACTAAATGATGTTGCAGGTGTTTTTGGCATAACTTGCAAGCTTAAATAAAACAGAGCAGCCTTCAGGCTCAAATAAAACACATTAGCCTTGAGGCTCCCACTGTAGAGCACATTAGCCTTCAAGGCTCAAACAAAACACATTAGCTTGCAGGCTTCACATAAACTCATTAGCCTTCAGGCTTCAAATGCAGACAATATAGCCTTTGACTGGCTCCAGCAGCCTGCAAGGGCTCAAATATTCTCTGTAATTTGCTGCAAACTGCAATAGATTTGAGGCTCCAAGTATGGCCCCAGCATTTTGGCTGGCTCAGAGATGATGTTCCAGCTCAGCCACTTCGATTTCAAGATCAAGGAGAACAAGTTGCCTATGACCAGGGCAGCCTTGCTTTGCACAATTTTGACTTCAAAGAGACATGCTGATGGCATTAGCAAGCTGGTGTTCAAAGCAGATTTGGACAAAATGAAAGGAAGCTTGAAGGACAAGACTGTGAAAATGGAAGGGCTGCTGAAAGAAGGATGGAAGCAGGTGCAGCAGCACACTGGTGCTCAAGCCTTCAAGGCCATGTGCTTTGGGAAATTGTGTGTGAGATTGGTTTTGCACCTCTTGTCCAAGGAGAAGCATTCCAGAGATCATCCCTTTGAAAGTGCGCAGGCGATTGTTGATGAGTTTGCAAATGACTTGCTTAATGGGAACATGCAAGCTTCTTCAAGTGTGGCAGCTGCAGCAAAGGCCAAGGCAGGCCCAGCTTCAGCAAATGAGGTGAAAGACTTGCTGAATGCCAGTGCAAAAGCTATGGCACAGCTGGAGTGCCCCCACCTGCTGCTGGATTGTTTCTATGTGAACCCTACTTTGCATGAGGAAAAGGTCTTCAAGCTGAAGAGCTGGACTGAAAGTGCTGTGGAATTCATCCACACACCCATCTTTGGACCTGAGGAGTCTGAGTTGTGTGAGTTCAGCAAGCTGAATTCTTGGAAGGCAACCAAAAAAGGCATGCCCCAGCGATGTACCCAAGAGATGGCTTTGCTGAAAGCTGTTCACACCTCTGAATGTTTCAGGGCAGACTTGAAGAAAGCAGAAGTCCAGAGCTTGCTGTTGAAGGCTTACAAAGACCATGTGGGCACTGTGCACAATAGCTTAGTCTTTGCCCATATGCCTGCACCAGCTCTGTTTTGCGATGTGAAAGTGAAGAAGGGTGCATTGACTTTGTATCCTGCTGGCACCATTCAAAGCCTGAAGGGAAAGGACTTGAAGAAGGTCAAAGGAGTTGTGGTGGAATATCAAAGTGAGCACTTCTTGGTGCAGCCCTACAAGGCCTTCAAGTACTTTGATGATGATTCAGCAGATGGTGCACTCATTCCTTACAATTTTGTTGGAAAGACATCTGAGGAAATGGATGTGACCATGGTGGTCAAGATGGTAACCTATGATGGATTGAAAATTCCTGTGCTCACAAATGAGAAGGCTTTGACAGCAGAGTCCCAACTGCTGCAGGCAGAACCTTTGGATGATGAAGCCTTAAAGGCTCCTGCCTCTAAAAAGAGGAAGCAGGGCTGAGAAGACTTGCCTGCCTTGAAAATGGGAGCATGGCTTCTACTTGTCTCTGCTCTTGCTTCTATAGCCTTCAGGGCTGAAGCAGATGGTCTTGAACACTTCATTGTTATATCTTCTGTCTTTTCAAACTAGCCCCCATGAGGCTCAAGTAACTCTTGGGTCCTCTGCACTTGTGTTTTTGACATTAGCCTGTGGGGCTACTTCACATTAGCCTATTTGGCTGAAAAGGTCATGGCCTTGCAGACTAGCCCCTGAGGCTCCATGCAAATTAGCCCCTGAGGCTCACACATATCTATTGTTTCTAGTGTTTGCAAACTAGTCCTTGGGGCTCAAACACAGGCTACTGTTTCATGTTTATTAAAGCTTGTGTCTATTTTTTCAACTCAAGGGAGTTTGCCTGCAATGAAGAGGCATGCCGAAATCTCCATACAAACCTTGCGGGATTCTACCTCTCAGGAGGACAGCCATGGCACTGAGCTGGATGCCTTGATAGAGCAGGATGGGGTTTTGTTTTTCCATGTATTTTCCAATGTATTTTCCAATGTATTGCTGAAATATGTTTATTTACCACTGCTCCATGTAACCATTGGTGTTTGTGTTGAATAAAATTTAGTTAGTGTTTGCATGCATCTGGGTCTTGCACTGCTCCAGAACGAAGCTGCTCTGGCAGAGTGTCTGCAAGATCCTCCTGAAGATGCTGGGCCAGAGAGGGTGGCTATGCGAGGCTTTTTTGAGGACCTTATCACAAGAGATGACAAGTCAGAGGAATATGATCCTTTCAAGGAAGAGCCTGCACCTAGTGGAAGCGCAGATGATGTTGCAGAGCAGCCTGAACTTGAGCAAGGTGGTGGCTGCCATGAAGAAGAATGGGAAGAAGTTGCTGTAGAGAAGGATGTGGACCAAGACTCAGAAGTGGAGCACTACACCAGTTACTATGAGCAGCACTATGTCACCACAGCTGATGGCCAGAGTTTGCAGGTGACTGAGGACTGAACTGATGTTTGTTTTTATTTTTCTATCCATGGTGAACTGTTTTTTGGCTGTTTTCTGTGCAGGATTGGGCCACTCACTCTGACAATGGTCCTACTGGTGCTTGGGAGAGGCCTGCTGCCATCAAGGAGGAGTGGGTTGACCAGGCCAATGAATGGACCAGTCCCTCTTCACAATGGGATTCTGCTCACCCCACTGGATGGGTAAGTGCCTCCAGTCAGCACCAATGGACCAGTGATGAGTCCAAAGGATTGGATACTTCCACCAAGCAATGGGCCAGTGACCCCAACCAATGGAGCAGTGCAGAGTCCAGTGAATGGGGCACTGCCACCAATCAATGGGCCAGTGACCCCAACCAATGGAGCAGTGCAGAGTCCAGTGAATGGGGCACTGCCACCAATCAATGGGCCAGTGACCCCAACCAATGGAGCAGCGCAGAGTCCAAGGAATTGGACACTGCCACCCAGAAATGGTACCCAGGCCAGTTTCAGGCAGAGCCATCTGCAAATGACTTCCACTCCAAAGAGCCCATGGTTAAGGAAGAACTTGAAGGTGAAGACACTTCTTCTGGTGCCATGGGTGTGGCTGAGATGACAGGCAATGCTGGAGTCACTGTGGGTCAATCCCAAACACCAGCAGGATATAGATGGTGGCATGGTGAGTTAATCCCATTAACTCCAGAGGAGCAAAAAGCTGTCCAGGAAACTCTGAGTGGTGTCCATGAAAAACGCTGGAAGTCAGGCTGGCAAAATAGGGCAGTAATGCTCATGGCTCTCTACAACAAGGAGAGGTGGCTTGAACTAGACAGAGCTATGAAGTTGTTTTCCCAGCATCACTCCACATACCTGCAAACTCTATGCCTGGAAAGTGCTATCCAGAAGTGGGGTGATGCTGGGCCAAAGAAAAGTGGCTACCCATGGTGAGTAACAAAATTAAATAAATAAGAAAACAAACTCTCAGATATGGATGTTCTCTGTTTGGTGAGGGGTAGCCACACTGAGTAGCACAGAGCCTGCTGATGGCTGAACCCAACAGCAAAGCTTTCCAATGGCTGAATGCGCAACAAAAAAATTGAGCTCCAGGAGCTTGAAGCTTGATGAGCTGAACTCACATTAGCCCTTTGGAGGCTCATGTAATGCATTGGTTTCTTAAAAAATACCAACAAATTTCAATTCAGCTAGCTGAATTGAAATTCAAACAGTTTGCATTTCAATTCAGCTAGCTGAATTGAAACTCAAACAGTTTGCATTTCAATTCAGCTAGCTGAATTGAAACTCAAACAGTTTGCATTTCAATTCAGCTAGCTGAATTGAAACTCAAACAGTTTGCATTTCAATTCAGCTAGCTGAATTGAAACTCAAACAGTTTATATTTCAATTCAGCTAGCTGAATTGAAACTCAAACAGTTTTGAGTTCAAAAATAAATTTCCAAGCATCAATTCAAGAAATCAAACTTTAAAAACAATACCATTTTTTCTGTCAAATGAAAAAAAATGTTTTGTTTTGGCACTTGGTCACAAGTTTTTGGGTTCCAGGTTTGGTTGACATTAGCCCTTGTGGCTCAGTCATGTTTCTCATTAGCCTTAGAGGCTCAGCCTTGTGTCACATTAGCCTTTGGGGCTACAATATTCCTTCCATTAGCCTTTAAGGCTCATTATGGGCACAGGAAACTCTGCACTGATGTTCCTTGGCAATGGTGCTTTTGATGAGCCTTTGTTGCATAGCTATGGTTTACATTAGCCCTTGTGGCTCATACACACTGCTCCTGGGATGATTCTTCCCTGACAAATGCATTTGTTCATGGCATCATCAATCTCCAGGAACTATATGGAGAGGTTTGGCTCCCAAGGAACAACACAATTCCAACCACTTGGCCATCTAGGCTATGTTGCTGGAGACTGCGCTGTTGGCTGTGTGCCTTTTGCTGCTAAAGTTAGTTGCCTACCTCAAGCAGTTCTTGGAGGCCATGAACAATATGGCTTTGCTCATGCATCAGGTGGTGCAAAAGCTCGACTCTGCTGTGAGTACCTTGAGAACAATGGAACACTTAGAAGACAGCACCAACCAGGCAGTGTACTGCCAGGGTGGACAAGTGCAAGGCATATACGACAAGCTTGTGGAGATGAAGGTGAAACTGGACATCCTGGTGGAACCTAGCATTTGTATGATGGAGGAAGTTTGCCACACAGGCAGCAGCAATGACATGGCCTGAAGCTTTGAGGGGTCTCTGAAAAAAGTGCTGCTGAAGACTTTGGCTGTGCCATGAGCCTGTACCTCTCTAAAGTAGCACATTAGCCTTTGAGGCTTACAGTGTGCAAGTGACACTTTTCAATCTGCCATTAGCCTTTAAGGCTCATCTTGTTTCCCACCCTCAAGAAGCACATTAGCCTTTGAGGCTTACAATTCAAATGTGAACCTTTTCAACAAGCCATTGGCCTTAAAGGCTCATACATGTTGCTTTTTGTTTCTTCCCTCTGCCTCTTTCCAAAACAGCTCATTAGCCTGCAAGGCTTTCAAACAGAGACATCTACATCCAAACACTTGGTGCTATTGGTTTCTAGGGCTACATCACAAAAGTTTGCATTCGAATCCTTCTATCCATTAGCCTTTGAGGGCTCATTCATTCACCAGCCTATGCTTCCAAGTAGCCATTAGCCTGCCAGGCTCATTCATTCACCAGCCTATGCTTCCAAGAAGCCATTAGCCTGCCAGGCTCATACAGATATTTGGAGCACTTCTGCTTTCCATCAGCACCTTCAGAAACACATTGCACATACCAGTAGGTGCTTGCAAACAAAAACAATGCAATGGCACTTGGGCTCCTAGACTGAGAAAGGACCATGGCCAACATGTTCAGATTGCATTGCAGCACCAAAGGTGTCACTTTTACCAACAGCATGAATATATTAAATGCTGTCCTTTACCTCTGCTTTTTTCCCTTGCCTCTGGCAAAGCTGGCAGCCATGGCTGCTTGGAGTGTGGATGATTTCCTCAAGGAAATTGAAGACATGGAGGCCTTGCAGAAGCTCAGGCCCAATGCCTTGGCATTACCCAAGTTGCTTGAGACTTTGGAGCACAAGATCAAGGCCATAGATTCTTTGACCCCCTCCTTGCTTCTGAAGTTGACTGAAAAACTTGAAGCTTCCAGTCTGCCTACAGATTTGAAGTCGAGTTTACAAGAAGCAGTGGATCAGAAAGCTGTGGATGCTTCTGCTGGTGCCTTGAAGCTCCAGGCTGGCTGCCAGATACTGGTCTCACTGTGGAACTACTTGAGTTCGAAGGAATGGCAAATGGTTCAATCTGCACCATATGTGGAAGCTGTCCATGTATGTGTCAGCAGGCTGAGAGCAGTTGGTGTCAAGTCTATGAAAGAACAGACAAAGAAGCATGCTTTGTCCTTGCTGCTCCACCTGATGATCCAAAGGGGAGAGCCCAAGCCTCCCCCCATGGAGGTTTACAAGCTTGGCAACTATTTGCATGACTGCTTTGTTTCTAGCAAGCAGCCAAGTCTGGTGGCTGGATTTCTGAGGTACCCAGAGAAGCCTACAGATTTGGGAGATGCTTTCATGAAAGCTTGCTACAAAGAAGGTGATTACCCACAGCCAGTGAGCTCTTTGGTGGCACCTTCTGTGGGTGCTTTGTTGAAGGATGCTATTGTGAGGAACACACATGGAGATCTCCAAGACAATTCACTTGCCTTGCCAAGCAAGAGATACAAAAGGAAAACTACCCTCAGGACAGATGATGAAAGTGAGGTGGGCACGTTTTTTCGAATGATGCAAATGATGAAAGAGCTGGCCAAAGGAATGGATGAGCCAAAAATTGACATCTTGACCAGGAGAAGGTCCACCTCTTCATCCAGGTCTTCAGAGGCACCAGAGAGATTGGCTTTGGCTGACTTACCCCAAGAAGCAGTGGAAGCTTCCCAGGCACAGCCTTCAGCTGCAAGTCTTGCAGCTGAAACTTTGACAGCTGCAACAATTCCTGCTCAAACCTTGGACAAAAGGACTGAGAATGCAGAGCCTGACAACACTGGTGCTGCAGCTTCTGGTGAAAGCCAAGAACCTGAGAGCTTGGAAGACTTTGAGAATCGAGCTTTTAAACAACTTCAAGCCAGAAACAAAAGGCAGAAAGCCTTGAAGCAGGACACCAAGGTCATGAAAAGACCCAGTGCTGCCAAAAAAGCATGTGTCCCTCCCAAGAAGACTCTTGGGCCAAGTGCTCTGAAAAGACCTGCTGCTGCCAAAGCAGCTCCAAAAGCAGCTGCCCAGCCAGCTGAGCCAAAGGCCAATTGCTGGGGATGTTCCAGATGTCGAGGAACTCCATCTGGATGTGAGAAGTGTGACTTCCCAGAATACAAGGGAACCAGGCTCAATGGCAAGGATGCCTGGAGGAAGTGGCATGCCCAGAACTGCAAAAAGCAGATTTGCGCTGCTTGTTGGAACTTGGGTGAGCAGATGGGGCAAAGTACCTTCTGGCCCATGCAGATGGTGATTTGATGGGGTTGGTCTGCTGAAGCACCCTGAGTCCCTGGGAAAATGAAAGCATTTGAAATTGTTGATGCTAGCAAGATTTCCCTTTTCCTGCAAACCTGAAGCCATTAGCCATCAAGGCTTCTTCAGATGTCAATGTTTTGCTTTCTTGCTTGAAAACACCCATTAGCCCTTGCAGGCTGCCCTTTTTTCACATTGTGCCATAGTGCGCTGTTACTTTGCTAGCTTCCTTCATGTGTTCCACAGAAGCCCTTTTGATGCTCATATATGTCTTCCAAATTAGCCTTGTGAGGTTCCTAGATGTTCATTAGCCTTTGTGGCTCAAATCTTCAAATTAGCCATGCAAGGCTCATAAATATTCACCAGCCTTTATGGCTCAAACATATAAATCTTCATTAGCCTTTATGGCTCAAACATTTGCAACATGTGCATTTATAACCTTTAAAGGTTCATGGTGAATAGAAAGCTATTAGCCACAATAAGGCTATTTTACTTATAGTCAGTTGCAACTTGAGGAACCACACCTATGATTCACTACATGCCTTGCAGCCCACATGCCCAAGGCAAGTGCATGGCTGAGATATTTGGCAGCAAGATAAAATTTAAACAAGAGATTGCATTAGCATCATGGCAGTTTGAAACAAAGCTTTGGACAGCACATTCTTTTAAGACATGTTGGTTGCACTGCAGTGGAAACCATTTTACTCCTTTGTGCTATTTTCAAGTGCTTGTGATGGAAACCTCCCAGAAGGGCACTGCAACTTCCCCAAGGGCAAGTAAATTGGCAAAGTTGACCAAATTGAGGAAAAATATTCCTCAAACAAGCAAATCTGCATTGGAAGCGATTCTGCAAAACATCAAAGATGAGGGGTTACCTGAGCTCACTACTGCAAAGAATATGAGGGAAGGATGCAGAGTTGCTATGGAACAGATGAATGGCTATGGCCCATTGTTGCTGGAACACAGGCTGCATGGTGTGGATGGTAGCATCAAGAAGGTAAAGCTTGTGAATTTGCTTTCATACATCCATGCGGCTTACAGGGCAGGAGGTGGATTCCACACCTTGCTGAAGAAAACTCTGGCAAAACACAATAGCCCACTTTCCTTGCTGGTCTATGCAGATGAGGTGACACCAGGAAATGTCTTGGCCAATGTGCCAACCAGGAAGATGTGGTGCATATACATATCTATAAAAGAGTTCTCTGTCCATTTGCAGAAGGAAGCTGTATGGATGACAGTTGGGCTGATCAGAAGTGACACTGTTGCTGCCTTGGATGGCCACTTGAGCCAAATTCTGTCTGCATTGCTGGAATCGATATTTTACAGCAGCCATGGAAATGTGCAAGAACTGGGTCTGCAACTGCAGGAGCCACCAGGGCATGCAACACTTGGCAAAAGACTCTTCTTGCAGCTGGGTTTTCTTATTATGGATGGTCAAGCTGCCAAATTTTCTTGGAGCACCAAAGGAGACAGTGGTAGCCGCTTTTGTCAGCAATGTGCCAACATTTTCCAACTTGCTGATGACAATGACAATGATGCAGAAGATGGCTCCATGTCAGAGATTGCAAAGCACTGCGAATTTGACCAACTGCATTTGGTTTCTGACAAGGAAATTTTCCAGAGCTGGGACAGGATGAAAGAAAGACATGGCAATGTTTCCAAAAAAGAGTTCCAGCAGTGGGAGCAAGCAACTGGGATTAGCTTCTCACCTCATGCATTGCTGGCCAACCCAACACTCAGGCCCATCTTGAGGCCTACCAGGCAAAACTGTTGGGACTGGATGCATTGTTTATTATCCAATGGTGTGATGAACATGGCTCTTTTCAATGTGCTGGACAAGCTGGACCAATGGGATCTACTTTCTTCTTATGTGCAGCACTTTCACTTGCCAAAATCTTTGAGCAACATTAAATTGGGACCCTTGTTTCAGAGCAAAAGATTGGCCAAGGACAGGAAGCACAAGAAAATCATTGCTACTGCCAGTGAACTTTTGACTTTGTGCAGCATTGTTGCACACTATATGAGAGTGGTGTGTCTCCCAGCCAATGCATGCAAAGAAGAAGTAGAGGCCTTCTTGTCAATCCTGTGCCTCATGGACTTGCTTCAAGCCACTTGGCATGGTACAGTGGTTCCCTTGCAACTTTTGGAAGCAGCAGAAAGCAGCTTGAAGCAGTGTGTTGACTTGGATTGGAAGCTGATCAAGAAGCACCATTGGCTTCTGCACTTTCACCAAATGCTGTCCAAGCACCAATGTATTCCCAATACCTTTTGTATGGAGAGAAAGAACAAGATGCCAGGAAGAATTGCAACATTGATTCAGAACTTGAGCAATTTCGAATGGTCTGTGTACTCTGAAGTTGTGACCCTTGAGATGGAAAGGCTTTCAGACCCTGATGTGTTTGCAATTGAGCCAGGTTTGTTGCAAGCAAAGTCTTTGGCTAGGAGATTGGTTCCTTTGGCTGCAGAGATTTGGTACAGCTGGAATGATGCCAGCAGCAGCAACCATGCCAGAATCAAGCATGGCCTTTCTTCCCAAGGTGATTTGGTATACTTGACAAGTCATGATGGCAACAAGTTTGACTGTGGGCAAGTTCTTTGCTTTCTCACCAACAATCATGGAGATGATGTGGCTGTGATGAATTTGCTGCATTTGACAAAGTTGGCTGAGACTTTTGCTGAATGGGAAGACAGAAAGAGCCACGTGGTGGTTCCCTTGGAAGAACTGCTGGTTGCAGTGACTTTTGCCAAAGACAAGCAAAAGATCACAACTTTGACCCCATGGAGCTTTAGATGAAAAGGAAGGAAAATATGTGGCAGCAGTTCTTGTGCTAACAAAACAACATATTTCTATTACTAATTTTTTGGAGCCTGTTTGGGCTGAATGCTTGCTTTCATCCACATATCCAAAGGTGTGCCACATCAAAAGCCTTCAGGCTCACATTTTCTGTGGACAGCATGGGGCAATTTTTATGTTCCACATCAGAAGCTTTGGCTTGCTTTTGGTGACCATATGTGAAAAGAAATTAGCTATCCTGGGCTCAACCTTCAAGAAGCTATTAGCTGTTGCTGGCTCAAACATAAGAAACCACACTGATTCTTTGGCTTTTTGGTGTGCATGTCTATTTAAATATACATGAAAATATTCATGTAAAAGAGCAGAACTAAACAGTTAGTAACTAGTTAGCTAACCATTTACTAATTACTTAACTAACTGTATTTAATTTCCATTCTAACTAGTTAGTATTCATCTTAATTTTAAACCTAATTCACTTAACCAGTTAGTAACCCCACAGCCTATCTAAGTAGTACTAGTACTACGCAGTAGTACTACGCAGTAGTACTACGCAGTAGTAGTACGCAGTAGTACTACGCAGTAGTAGTACGCAGTAGTAGTACGCAGTAGTACTACGCAGTAGTATAGTACGCAGTAGCACGCAGTAGTACGCAGTAGTACTACGCAGTAGTACTACGCAGTAGTACGCAGTAGTACGCAGCAGTACTACGCATTAGTACTACGCAGTAGTACTACGCAGCAGTACTACGCAGTAGTACTACGCAGTAGTACTACGCAGTAGTAGTACGCAGTAGTAGTACGCAGTAGTAGTACGCAGTAGTAGTATGCAGTAGTACTACGCAGTAGTACTACGCAGTAGTAGTACGCAGTAGTAGTACGCAGTAGTAGTATGCAGTAGTAGTACGCAGTAGTACGCAGTAGTACTACGCAGTAGTAGTACGCAGTAGTACTACGCAGTAGTACTACGCAGTACTACGCAGTACTACGCAGCAGTATTACGCAGCACTACGCAGCACTACGCAGCAGTACTACGCAGCACTACGCAGTAGTAGTACGCAGTAGTACGCAGTAGTAGTACGCAGTAGTAGTACGCAGTATAGTAGTACGCAGTAGTAGTACGCAGTAGTAGTACGCAGTAGTAGTACGCAGTAGTAGTACGCAGTAGTACGCAGTAGTAGTACGCAGTAGTAGTATGCAGTAGTACTACAGTAGTAGTACGCAGTAGTAGTACGCAGTAGTAGTATGCAGTAGTAGTACGCAGTAGTACGCAGTAGTAGTACGCAGTAGTAGTACGCAGTAGTAGTACGCAGTAGTACTACGCAGTAGTACTACGCAGTAGTAGTACGCAGTAGTACTACGCAGTAGTAGTACGCAGTAGTACGCAGTAGTACGCAGTAGTACGCAGTAGTACGCAGTAGTACGCAGTAGTACTACGCAGTAGTACGCAGTAGTACTACGCAGTAGTACGCAGCAGTACTACGCAGTAGTACGCAGCAGTAGTACTACGCAGTAGTACTACGCAGTAGTACTACGCAGTAGTACTACGCAGTAGTAGTACTACGCAGTAGTACTACGCAGTAGTACTACGCAGTACGCAGTAGTACTACGCAGTAGTAGTACGCAGTAGCACTACGCAGTAGTACTAGTACTACGCAGTAGTACTACGCAGTAGTAGTCCGCAGTAGTAGTACGCAGTAGTAGTACGCAGTAGTAGTACGCAGTAGTACGCAGGACTACGCAGCAGTACTACGCAGCAGTATTACGCAGCACTACGCCGTAGTACTACGCAGTAGTACTACGCAGTAGTACTACGCAGTAGTACGCAGTAGTAGTACGCAGTAGTACTACGCAGTAGTACGCAGTAGTAGTAGTACGCAGTATAGTACGCAGTAGTACGCAGTAGCACGCAGTAGCACGGAGGAGCACGGAGGAGCACGGAGGAGTACGGAGGAGTATGGAGGAGTACGGAGGAGTACGGAGGAGTATGGAGGAGTACGGAGGAGTACGGAGGAGTACGGAGGAGTACGGAGGAGTACGGAGGAGTACGGAGGAGTATGGAGGAGTACGGAGGAGTACGGAGGAGTACGGAGGAGTACGGAGGAGTACGGAGGAGGACGGAGGAGTACGGAGGAGTACGGAGGAGTACGGAGTAGTAGGAGTACGGAGTATAGTACGGAGTAGTACGGAGGAGTACGGAGTAGTACGGAGTATAGTACGGAGTAGTACGGAGTATAGTACGGAGTAGTACGGAGTAGTACGGAGTAGTACGGAGTAGTACGGAGTAGTACGGAGTAGTACGGAGTAGTACGGAGTAGTACGGAGTAGTACGGAGTAGTACGCAGTAAGCAGTAAGCAGTAAGCAGTAAGCACTAAGCAGTAAGCAGTAAGCAGTAAGCACTAAGCACTAAGCACTAAGCACTAAGCACTAAGCAGTAAGCAGTAAGCAGTAAGCAGTAAGCACGTAGTACGTAGTACGTAGTACGTAGTACGTAGTACGTCGTTTGTCGTACGTAGTACGTAGTACGTAGTATGTCGTACGTAGTAAGTAGGTAGTGGTAGTGGTAGTGGTAGTGGTAGTGGTAGTAGTAGTAGTAGTAGTAGTAGTAGTAGTAGCAGTAGCAGTAGCACTAGCACTAGCAGTAGCAGTAGTAGTAGTAGTAGTAGTAGTAGTAGTACTAGTACTAGTACTAGTACGTACTAGTACTAGTAGTAGTAGTCGTAGTCGTAGTAGTAGTAGTAGAAGTAGAGAAGTAGAAGTAGAAGTAGAAGTAGAAGTAGAAGTAGAAGTAGTAGTAGTAGTAGTAGTAGTAGTAGTAGTAGGGGAAGCCGGCGGTAGGACGGCGCAAAAATGCACTGCATTGCTTGGTCATGAAACAAAAACTACCACGCTTAATATGGGATTACTGTTTGGGATCTACGGCTGCTGCTTTCTTGCTGTTGGGGATATTCTTTGGGCTTATTTAAATTTTAGTTAGAAATTTCTAGAAATTATTTAATAAGGAATTATAATTGTTATTTAATAAACAGGTAAAAATTATATTTTAATTATATAAAATAATGTGCCCACATTCTAGCACCACGAATTCCATATGGAGAAATATGAGAAGGCCTGGCGAGATTCTTCCGAAACCAACCGTCCTCGTGGCTGGGAACATCAGCGGCCATCGTGTTTCGTGCTTCCTGGCACGAAGATCTATTTCCTTGTTCTTTTCCAGCTCGGTGGCATACTTCCTTTTGAATAGGTTGAGGTACTTTTCTAGTCTCTGGGATCTGTGGTGTTCTTATTGGTATTGTTCCAGGTGCTGAAGCTGCTCGCTCCAGCTATTACTGGAGGTAAGGATCCTCCCTGATTGTTTGTGTTTCCACCTCATTGGTGATATCATAGACAAAGGCAATATTATACTTCTGACAAAAATGATGAAGGTGAGGTCGAAATAGGTGAGTTGGTCAGGGTCGTGTGCTGGTAGTTGTGTCAGTTGGTTGCTACTAAGTGGTTGTGAGTTTGACTGTATTATTAGGTAGGTTGTGGTAAATAAGGCTTGTATTGCTCGTTGGGATATTCGCAGTGCAAATTGTTCAGTGCTTTTCTTTCTGTCTGCTACGCTTTTCTTTTTTGCTGCTATGAATTGGTCGTCGGGCTTGACGCTGGTATAGTGTGTGCGTAGCCGCTGGGCAAGGAGTACTGCTGCTGATGCTTTTGTCATGCCGTCTGTATATTGTTGTTCTGATGAGACCCATTTTGTTTTTGTTTGCATGTATTTGAGTTTGTCTTGTGTAACGAGTAGTTCCACAGATGTTTGTTTGTCTGCTCCATTGTTTGGCTGGAGCTCTTGTTTCGTGAGTAGGTCGTATAGTGCTTTTGCATCCGTAACGATGCAAGGCTTGTGTGGTAGCTGACATACGGTCATGTCGTCGATTGTCAGTGTTGGGTGCCAAATTAGCTGCCAGAAGGTGATATTGTACATCATGGCGTCTCTGTTTCTGATGCTGCTTGTACTTCGGCACTCAAGCTGCTGCGTGCTACACGGGTTAGTTTCCAGCTGCGCCAGTCGACTAGGCAGTAGGGGACTGTTGCTCCATCTTTGATGCTTTTGTACGTCATGAGGATAAGGTATGGTATGCAAATGTTGTGTTACAATATATTAAGAAGGTGACGTCTGCTCTTTCTCCCAGCTTTTGGAATTGCAAGCTGGCATTCGAGTGTTGCTTTGCGAATCGAAGGATTTTGTTGGCCTCCTTCAGGTGATTCTGGTTGTTGTGATAACCTGCCCTGCCAGTTGAGAGATTATTGCCTGTAGGTGTGGGCTGGATTGGCCCGAAGGTCATTGTAATGCTCCGATTGTTGCTCACAAATTGGTTCTTTCTTTCTCAATCACTGGTCTGTCCTTGTTATCATCAGTGAAGCTGATGGGTTTTTGCCGCGATAGGTCAAAGTGTAGTGGTTGGGTGATATTTTGTTGATTTGTGGAAATTCCTTCCTCCCAGGTTCTGAAATTGAACCGTTGTTCAAGTTGTATTTTAAAGTGCTGGTAGGTGGAATCGTTGATCTTGGTATAGCCGATGATGTCATCAATGTATAGGCCAAAAATGGCACAGAGTGGTGGTGATGTGTGTTAGTTGTCCTTGCTGTCTGTGGTGGTGGTCCATTGTTCATACGGTGCTTTGTGGTCGTAAAGTAGATATAAACATGCATCCAGTGGATATTATTGTGTACCTAGTGAAATCAAGTGTTCCTTGGCTTCTAGGAACCATGCTCGTGGGGCATCATACAACCCATATATAGGTTTCTTCAGTCGTAGAAGCTTTGAGCCATCGCTTGGTAGACCCAGCATTCTGTTTGCTTCATTTCTGAATCGTATCCACAGGGTTCTGCTTGTTTCGTGCTCTCTGCCTTGCAGGAAGGCTGTGGATATGTTTGCTGAGACAGTCGTCTTTTTCAGCATGTTTTTGATGATCATGAGCCCAATACAGCCAAAACAGACACAAACGTTGAAACAAACGATGAAACGACAGACAGTGATGATGATTTCATGTCATGTTGTGAGTTTGAAACGGCAGACAGTGATGATGATTTCATGTCATGTTGTGGTTTTGTCAAGATGGTCATGGCACATCTGGACACATAGACTGGGAGTACCATGTTGGGAGGACAGGTTCAGGTCGATCTGATTGGAAATGCAGGTGTGACTGGACTTTTGTGGACCCTTGTTTCAGGATGTTGCGTGGTCCTCAGGTGGAGGATTTGACACAGGATGAAGTTGATGACAGTGATGTCATGGCTGATAGGCCTCAGGCAGGTGAGGTTTCTGAAGTTGGATCCCCATCACTTGCCAATTCAGAAGATTTGGAGGGTTGGGGACCCCATGAACCTGGTTTGCCAGAATGCCCAGACACACCAGATCGCCCAGAGGGATCAGATCTGGAGTGCAGTGTCCCTGAACTGGGTGATGGACGTCTCAGGCTGGAACATGAGTGCAGGGGCCATTGGCCTTATGACAGGGGATGTGATGATTGCGTGCAGTCAAGAGGATGCACACCAATGCTAGGAGAGTAGGTCATAAGCATGAAACACCCCACAGTCTTGCTGCTGATTTCCTTTTTGTAGCAGGGAAAGATTGGAAAGTTTTGGTCCTGGTGATGGTTCACACTGGGATGGTTGGCATGGTGGTTGTGGAGGTGACAAAGAACGTGACGTGCAGTCAACTGCAGCAGTTCTGAATGAGATTGGTGTTGGAGGGTTGTCTGTGGAAGTAGCTACTGACAATGAGGCAGCACTGAAATCTTTTGTTGAAAGAGGCCTTGCAGCTAGTTCAGCACGAGGCTACCACTGGAGAAACATTTCAGAGGCAAGACCCCCAGGCAAAAGGCACAGAGAGAGCCGTTTGCATCAAGAAAGAAGGGATCTATGCCAACTGGTTGGCACTTGAACGCCATTGCAATGCCAGGATTGCATTGGAACCCCCCCTTTTGGGATATCTGGTGGGGCGTGTCTGTGGGGCGTACAACGCACACTGCGAGGGAAAGGCCAGGAGCACCCCCTTGGAACGTTTGAGAGAGAAACGGGGGAGGTCAGGCACCTAGGTCTTATCCTTTTGGGGCAGTTGGATTTTTGAAACCAATTCATCCTTCAAAATGGCCTGGTCAGCGTTTGGTGTTGTGCCATTTCCTCGGTATGAGGTATGTGACTGGTGGAGGTTGTTTGGGGTACCCGTTTTCTGTTGATGCTGAAGGGTATCGTGAGGTGATCAAGGGTCACTCTTTCAAACTGAAGGAGCCTCTCCAGTATGATGTTGAATCTCTTTTTCCTCTTTTGGCAGGCGTCGGGCCACAGGACTTCCCAGAACCACGTCTTGAGGCACCACAGGCAGAACAGGCCTTACCCCCACCTGACTTTCCACCAGAGTTGGTGGATCCACCGGTTTTTCCAAAGGAAAAGGTTTCACCACCGCCCATTGCAGATGGAGCTGATGGCATGGATGTTGATGCAGGTGAGGTAGGTGAAGGTCCTGAGCCCATGACGATCGACAGGGTCGATGAGGGTTCAGAAGGGGAAGAATCTGAAGAGGAAGAAGGGGATACGTGGTTGAACAACCTTATTCTTCAAACACAGGCTGATGTGTGGAACACTTTTTGTTTGAAAGAGTCTGGTTGTGTTTTCCCTGTTGGTGAGGGAAAAGGTGATTTCTTTGTGGAGGCTTTTGGAGGTCAAAAGGTTCGAGTCGACATCCCTGAGAGTTCTTTTGACGAGCTCACTGGAGCTGCATTGGACTTTGAACAGGTGAAGCAGGGAATGAAGACTGAGGTACAGCAGCTTGAGAGACTGAAAGTCGGGCGCTGCCTTGTCGAACGGGAAGGCCGACAACTTGCTAAAGAGAAGCAGGTTACGGTCTTGACCTCACGTTGGGTACTCACCCAAAAGACCTCAGAAATCGCTCGGTGTCGCATTGTAGTGCGAGACTTCGCCACGGGAGGGGCCTCAGCCCTGGATCTACGCGCCAACGTCGTCTCTGGACGGACTTCGGTGTGTGCTCGCAGTTTCCGTGGTGAAGGACCTTAGTTTGCTGACTGCTGATGTCTCTGTGGCGTTCATGAATGCGCCAGTGGAGGCTGACGCTTGTGACTTAGTATTACTTCCAGCAAACATTACTATCAATGGATGCAGAGTGATTGCTTGGCTCGGGAAAGCCATGAATGGGCTCAGACGAGCGCCATTGTTATGGTTTCTCGACTTGCAGCGAGTGGTGTACTCCATGGCAGGTCAAGATACCTTTGAGAATACTTTATTTAGGTTGAAGACCCCCAACGGAATTCTTTTGGTGCTTACGTCGACGATTTACTTGTCGCTGCCGAAAATCAGCAAGAAGGTGAGGCTTTCTTGCACCAGTTGATGAATATTTGGAAAATAAAACTCACTGGAAAGATTCCAGCGCTCAAGAAGGGCGTCCTGCAGTTTTTGGGGAGAACCATCTATCGGGAAAGGGATGTGGAATCTACCTTAAGTCTGGGGGTGAGTGAGGCATACATGACAGGGATCATCGTGGGCACATAGACATGCAGCATGGTTGATGAACCGGTATGGTGTTGTGCGCAGTGTGACGCCCTTTGAACGTGTCAGGATCCATTGCACAGTTTGCAGAGCCGGTGTTTGGGTTCTTCCGTGTTGGAGCAAAAGGGACAGCAAAGTGGCGTAGAGCCTTGTTTCTCGGCAAGGTCGATGGACAAGACAGTTTTCTGCTTTACTCTGGAAGTCATTTGGTTTTGACAAGGAGCATCAGAAGAATTGACACTGACCGGAAAGGCCATTTAGCGTTTTACTCAGCTTTCAGGTGCAACAGCTGGGAATACAAATCTGGCTTTGGTGGGCGCGTTGTGCCTACCAAAATCAAACGTGAGGCACCCTCAGTTGGATTTCAGGTTCCTCAAGGTGAAATAGAACCAAGTGCATTCCATGATGCAGATGCTGAAGCAGTACGTGAGAAAGCAAGAGAGGAGTTGAGAGAAGAATCAGAAAGAGTTGATATGAGCGCTCATGATGAGCGACGTGAACTACCTGCGGTTGAGGGTGATGCTCCACCTGGAGTGAGTTTTGGAGAAACAGAGGAGATGCAGCATGAACATGAAGTGGTGGAAATTGGAGATGAGGTTCAAAGAGCAGTCGGCACAGGAGGAGTTTCTTCTTCTGCTCCTGGGGATGTTGGCAATGCAGCGCCAAGCACTCCCATCTTTCCTGAACTTGAAGGTGAGTTGGAAGTAGCATATGTGCCACAGACTCCAAGGGGTATGCGTACAACACGTACACATGGCGATGAAGATGTTGACAAGACTTGGAACAACAAGAGGACTCAGTGGACTTGTGGGCTGATGAAGACTCACTTCACTTCAAGGACATCCCAGAAGATCTTTGGAGTGACTACAACATGGAGCGTCAACCTGATGAACCACCAGAATGGGTTGACATGCTTGCAAATGAGGTTCACGCTTGCTGGCCATGGAGGTTCTGATCAAGGAGGAGCTTTTCCCTGAAAACGTTCAGGACTCTTTGACAACAAAGTTTGTGCATGACTGGCGCGCAGGGGATTACACTTTGCCTGATGGAAGTGTAACCAAAAGGTGGCTTCGTCGTAGCCGCTTGGTGGCCAGAGAATATGCCTTCATGGAGCGCAGAGACGATTGCTTCAGTCCTGCGACATCAACTCATGTGATGAACCTTTTGCCAATGGTTTACTTGCAACGATGTGCTGAAAGACGTGGCTGTGAAAGCCAGGCAGCAGAATATGTTTTGGCGACAGTGGACATCAAAGATGCTTTTCTATGTGTGCCACAGTCCAAACCTTTTGCAGTGACACTTGCAGGCCGAAAGTATATCATAGCCAGAAAACCTTCCAGGTCAACGACTTGGTGCCAAAGCATGGTACCGGTTTTTCAGAGATTTTCTTTCAACAGTGTTTGGCTATGAGTGGTGCACCGAGCAGCCTTGTCTTTGTCGAAACGATCACTCAGCATTGATGCTACATGTTGATGATGTTTTGTTTGTTGGCAAGCGCAAGTTTTGGGAGGAACAGTTTTTGCCAAAGTTGAGAGAGAAGTTCACCGTCAGTGCATCAGTTTTGGAAGGTGAAGGGAGCTCAATTTCCTTTTTGAAACGAAAGCTGGTGAAGGTTGAACGTGGACTAGCTTTGGTCCCGGGAACAAACATCGACAAGCTGGTAGAGAACTTTGTAACCCATTTTGGTCAAGTGCGCATACAACATTTGACATGTGATGCCTCCATTCAGCTTCCTGATGTGTCTTCAAACTTGACATCCCGTGATGCCTATGCCTACAGATCTGCGGTTGGGGGTTTGCTTTACTTGGCAAGAGATAGACCAGCAGATCTCTTGTTTTGCGCCAGGGAGTTGTCAGCAAAGATGGCTCAACCAACTGTGACAGCGTGGCAAAGGCTCAAGAAAGTCATGGGGTATGTCAAGGGTACTTCATCCTATGCAGTGGTCATCGCAGAACCTGAAGGTGGCCAGGGAAAATGGAAGAACACCAATGAGTCATTTTGGGTGCTGGAGAGTGCAAGTGATTCAGACTGGAGTTCGAACAAAGAACACAGGAGGAGTACAAGCGCTGGCATTCATTTGATCAACGGGTTTTACATGTTTGGTTCCTCAAGAACGCAGAGAACTGTGAGCCTCTCATCTTGCAAGGCTGAACTGCATGGCATGGTGAGCACTTTGGCAGATGGCATATACATCAGACGCTGTCTTTCATTTCTCACCCGAGCTGACATTTTCCACTACCCGCTGACCGACAGTTCATCAGCCAGACAATTGGCATCCAAACAGGGTGTAGGAAAGATTCGACACCTTGATGGCAAGATACTTTGGGTACAACAACATGTTTTGGCAGGTGATGTTTTCTTGCAGCAGCTTCCCACGGCACGGAATGTTGCCGACCTCTGCACGAAGGCGCCTCCTCAACAAAGGGTTAAGGTTTTACTTCATGAGTCATTCATGAGCTGGGAGTTTGCAAAGACAATGGTTTGACAATCATTGGACAACATGAACATGATGAGCAAGTGGAGAAGCATGGCTCAAGACGGCAGGTCATGCAATTAGCAAAGAGTTTGATGCGCGTTGCTACTGTGATGGGCCTTGGGTCAGGTGGTGCAAACGGGCAGATTCTTTCAGGTGAGCTGGAGGAAGCAACATGTGCCATTGGTCCTCAAGACCAATGTGATGCGGCAGTAACAACAGCGATGACAGAAACCAAGATCTTCAACTTTGTCTGCGTTTTCTGGTTTTGGCCGCATGGGTCATTTTGGATGTGCGGGCTACTGGTTTTATCGAAAGTGGAAACGTGGAATGACAATCATGGAAGAACAACGCTACTACTTAGGCCTTCAAGTTGCAGAGCTGGACACGGCCTACTCAGACTACAGTGGGCGACTGATCCACACAGAGTTTGGTTTGGGAGAGACTGCGAGAGATCTGGAATTTCTCCAAGACTATGCCAGCAGCATTCACTATGGGCTGGTTGAGATTGGGGGATTCCGGAGGTACAATGAACTCACCACAGACCAGAACAGGCACATGTATGCAACTGAACGGGCCAATCTCACATCATTTCACGTGATGGGTGGTGATCGATATATGAGATTGGTGGCTCAGCATTCAACTGGGATTCATGCAGCAACTGACAACACAGACCCACAAGCTCTTGGACAAGAACAACAGGAGCAGGGAGAAGAGTCAGATATGGAAGTAGACCCTGCTGTTGACACTCCCGACGTCGACAGCAGAGAACATGTGGTGAACAGACTCAGAGTGTTGATCAACGAGTGTTTGTCCAGGCATGAATACTCAGACGCAGCAGCAGTACAACAACTGGTACTCATGACCCTAGATCGTGGAGTGCCAGGAGTTGCTTTGAGTGCAGTGCAGTTCCACAGACTGCTCATGGACATGGTGGAGGGCCTGGATACCCGCTTCAGAAGGAGCAACAATCATTCCAGGTCACATACCGGTGAGATCTTTCGAAGATGCGTGGAAGAGTTTGAAGTGCAGCTGGGAATCAGATCGATGCCATAGAGGAAATGAACCAATGTCGAGTGATTTGCATGGGAACACTTTCACCAAATGGTGACAGCTGGAATCAATGGAGAAGGAAACACAGAAATCTGCTTGGGCTGGCAGCAAAATTTGGCTGGCAGCTGGTCAAGAGAAACGTGACAAAATTACGAGCTGAAGGCTTCGAAATTTTAGGAGGAGTGCAAACATTTCGACACAGCACTCATTCCTGACAGGTACTCAAATTGAGCACATGAAAACCATCTGAACTCATCACAGATTGAGACTTGAATTGCATAGGCCCAGAGGCTCAAAAGAACGCCCCACCTTGCTTCGCACTACAAAAGCTGCTGTGTTGTTAGAAAGTCTGGTCACGAAGTTGAATGAAGTTGGGGTGAACGAAGCCGTGATCAGCCAAAGTTCCAAAAAGGTTAAGCGCAGCTGAACTGGTTGTCTGTGGGAAAGGTTTGCGGAATAATGTGATAGTCGCGTGAAAATGCACTTTATGACAACAAATGCATTACAACCGGAACGCAGCTTTCCTCTCAAAGCGGGAGGGTGGGTGGGTTCCCCACGCTTTTTGTGTCAATTTACCCACCGCCTTCCCCCAGCACCACCTTCTTTACTTGCAGTGGACGCTTGTGCTTGAAGTTGACAGCAGTTGCATTCTTCATCAACCTTGCATGCCGGGGCATAAGCCTAGCCCTTCAGCCTTGAACGAAGCCGTGACCAGCCAAAGTTCCAAAAAGGTTAAGCGCAGCTGAACTGGTTGTCTGTGGAAAGGGTTTGTGGACTAAAATTTCGTGCCCTTGCCCCAGCACTTGACCCACAGCAGATCCAAGTTCATTCCGGCAAGTTGCATCCATATACAGCTGTGTATGTTTACAGTAATCGCAAGCAACCGAATCAACCTTAAGGGCAAGGGCCAAGGCAACCGCAGAAACAATTTGTGTAAACAACATGAAACGGTGGTCCGTACCTCGGGCATGGCTGGCAGTTGAATCTGTTGACCAAATGTATCGCAGAAAGAGGCGCGGCAAAAATAAAACGACAATTATGCGAATGGTTTACGGAAAAACGTCCAGAACAAAGTCGTCATGAAAACTAACGGTAGCTAACGGGAGTTGTCATTGCTTTAGCAAATTAATTTTGGGGGCTTGGGGGTCTGGGGGCAGTTCAGCGTTTGTTTGCGTGAAAGTTCGCTCAAACCCCGCACAGTTCGTCCTGGCTGGATCCCTGCCCCGGCGGCTTTGACCTGACTGGGTGGAAGAATTAGTGGGATGGAGTGGGAAGAAACCAAATCCTTTGTTATCATGTATCATTACTCACAGTTTTTAATGAAATTTCGGACGATTTCAACCCACTTAATCTCATTATTTTTTGTCGCATGTTGTCTCCTCTCCTCTCGTCTACTCTCGTGTCATTATATCCGTCCCATCGTGTTACAGTGTTTCATCATGTCTTGGCAGGTTTGATCTCATCTCACGAAATCTCATTGAATTTGATTTATTTTTGTTTTCATGAATTATTTTTCACCAGTTTTCATCGTTTTTCCATCATGCCTCATCATGCCTTAGCTCAATTCATCATCATATTGCATTTCGTCTCGTGTCATCACGTCCCATCAATCGCACCTGCTCCCATCGCATGGTATCGTGCCTTGTCATTTTTCATCATCTCATTTCACAGAATCTGCAATCATTTTCCACATCTCTCGTCCTCCATATCATCAACCCGGTGAAACCCAAGTCCCCCACTACCCCATTGCAAAGTTTTCGTCCACCCCTCTCAGGTCTCAAATTGGGTGTGCGGAGCTGGGCCGGAGGTTGCGCTTGCGTTGTGTGATGCTATATATGCGAGAATGGGAATATCATGGGTTCAAATGAAAAAAACCTTCCAACACCTGGGTGGAAACCACCCAAACCTGTTATTGACCCTTGTCAGATTTTCCCCAGTGGGTCACGCAGAACCGAATAATGCGGATGTTTTTTTTGTACAAATGTTTCTTCGAATTTGTTATATAAAAAATTGTTCATATTTTTCCTGAAAAAATGGTTTGGTGCTTCGTTCACACCCCTGGTAAACCAGGCAAATATGCAAACATTTTTTTGGTCAACAGTACTTAGGTAATGGGCATAATAAACGATTTATTCATAATTTGTCCGAATTCGCGCAGCTCTTACAAACAGATTTGTTCCAGCATGACATGAACCTGCCCCAACAAGAGGTAAACACATGCTTGGTTCGATAAGCGGAAAACAGTAATTTAACGAACATGTTTTTTTTTTGCTGTGCTGTGCTTAGGAACGGAACAAATCGTGTGCAAAAATTCGGCATTCAACCTGATTGAAACCAATTGTTCATAACACCCCAACAACGTTGGACACATTAAAAAAAATAACCGTGCATCGCGAAAAAAACAATGCACCATTGCTTTTGCACCCTGGTTGCGTCGGATGCTTGCAACAAATTTGCTCGATACTTTCTACCAAAACCCTACCAGGACAGGGCGATGACCTAAATGCCCCGCTCCGATTAACAACTGAAACCCGATTTGACCAGAGAGGCTCCGCCCTTAAGTTTTTTGGTGTTTTTTCTGGTGGTTCGAATTGCGCTACGAGGATTTTGCTTAAATTTTGTTGTGGGCCCCAATCGCATAACCACAACGCAAAATTGACCGCAACAATTGCACAAATTTGCAACAAAAAATCACGCAACTACAATGCCACAAAAAAAGGTGCACAATCACGGGATCAATTTTCCAAGGAAAAACATATGAGAAAAAACCAAACCGATTAAGAAACATCACACCAAAAAAACAAAACACACAATTTCCCAAACAGAAAAACAAATAGCAATGCGAGCTGCCAGAAGTGCCAAATTGGCAAAAATTGCCAGAATCAATTTGTTTGTTGATGTGTGTTTTTTTTCCCGACCTGCCAGGTGAGGATGTCAAGGTTTTGAGAAAGGTGCGATTTCTCTCCTTTTCCTTCTTTTTGTACTCCTCCTCCTCCTCCTCCTTGTCTACTCCTTTGCCAGTTTGTTCTGACTCTGGGCACCAACGGGCTGCTATATCGCAAACCTGGATGCAGTGGGGCACGCCTGGACCCCAACCATATCGCAAACTCCAGATGCAATGGAGCACGCCTGGGCCCGAACACCATCGCAAACTCCGGTTGCAATGAGGCACGCTGGACCCGAACACTTGGCGAACATTGTGAAAAAATACGCTCTCCTAAAAGTAGATGGCTCAGAATCTTGAGTTGCGCCATCTATGTTAAATGCAAAATGCGGAGGATAGATGGCCCAACTCCCATTCAAAACAGGTCAGTTGCGCCATGTATGTCCCTAAAGATGACCTATTTTTTGCAATCTTCTGCGCTGGTTTCCCCCAATAATTTTTTCTCAACATCAAACTCTTTTTTGAGACATAGGTGGCGCAACTCCCACTCATTCGCCAAAATCAGGGTGGGAATGCCCACATAGATGGCGCAACTCCCTCATATTTCCCGGCGTCCATGAACCAACCTTACCAAAATATGCGGCATAGATGGCGCATCTCCTTTCCAGAAATATGTCCCCAAAATCGGGTCTGTTTCCAAACAATTTCAAACCACGTAGATGGCGCAACTCAGGCAAGGGCTTAATGATGAGGACAAAAACCAGTTTTTAAATGCGTTTGCCACCACCAACCCCCCTCAGCCTGCTGAACCGCCATGTTTGGGACATAGATGGCGCAATTTATTTTCAAAGTATTGCAATGAAATTTCAAAAGTTTTCTTCAAAATATGTTGAGAAATGAGATGTCTATCCATAATGAGTTTTAAAACATTCAGTGGCTCATTTTCAAGGTGTGGCAATGAAATTTAAACTATTTGAATGCGATTTAAGGGACATAGATGGCGCAATTCATTTTGAACTCATTGAAAAAAAAATCTGGCGTTTGAATGGGATTTAAAGGACGTTGATGGCACAACTCATCTTTAGGATAAACAATTTAGGGGAATTGTTTATATAAAAGTATATATATATATATGTCAAGTATATACAATACAAACAGGTGTAAACTACAGTATTTACACGCAAAAATGATCGGAAATGTAGTAAATTTAGTTGCCAATACCCTATGTCGATCTACTGGACTGGCAGTTGCGCCATCTACCTGTTCATTTTAAGGTAGAGCGATTTTTTTCGTTCAATGGGCCGAACTCGTTTCATGTTCCAGCTAAAATAGCGCCGTTTTCTTTCTCACTGCGGGATGCCATCTTACGGGTATTCTGGTGTTTGACTTGGGCCATCTATTTTTTGGGTCAGTGTCGGTGGCGGGCAACATAGCTGGCAAGGCACGACGAAGAAACTTCCAGGTTTTAAACAGGAAATTAATCAAAAATAGAATATATTTTCCATGACACATAAACAAATTTTCATTATGCATTTCCGGGTGTGCAAAGTAAAATTTAAATTGCCAATCGAGCCGGCATGTGGCATAGTTTCAAGTTTTGATTGGTTGTTTCGTTGCAAAGTGAAGGGGATAAGAAACAGAAAACCCTACAAGCAGTAGAGGAACGAATGAAATTCGAACATACGCAACGGAATTGCGAATATTTGCGAAGGCCATTAAACGGTGGCGAAAAGAATAGCGAATAATAGCGAAGGCCATTACAAAATTTCAAAAAACACAAGGCCAGAACCTAGAACGGATGCTACACAGGAGGCGTAAAAAATATCACATAGAGCGTCAGGAGTATATATGAGAAAAAATGGCAGATAGAGTGTCGAAATATATATATATATATTTATATTTAAAAACATATCTACTATTTATAATTCGGATGGTCAGTTAGAAACAAGAGCAAAAAGGGGTTCTGGTATAATTTTGGCCTGGGTCCTCCAGAAACCCGCCGGAATCGAAGGGCCGTGATCCGGGAGATCCGCGACATCAATGGCTTGCCAAAATTATTTTGTTCTCCCGGTACCTGCATTCCCAAAACAAGCAATAAACAACTCAAAACAAAATTTGCAGATGTAAGGGGTCAAAACTGGCAAAGAGTTAGGCCCCACCATTTTTTATATTTTACCGGCTCTTTACAGGAAACAACGAACCAAAAAAACGAAGAATTCCAAAAACAAACTAAATCATTTTTTGTCGGGTCATGTCGGTTCGGTTCTTGCGGTTCGATTCGGTTCGCGGTTCGCGGAGACATTGTAAAAACAATAGGAAGAACGAAAACAAAACAAAACCAAAAATCCTCCCCCCCCTTGAGGTGTACATTTTTTGTTTCTTGGTTTTTATTCTTTGTGTGTGCTAATGAATTTGTGGAGCGATCAGCGCCAACTTCCATACACCAACCTAGGGGCAAACTGGTAACAAAATTGGGCCGAAATTGGGGCCTTGCTGCCCGAAGTTGATCCCAAGTGGAGCCGATGTTGCGGCCATGTTGGATCGAAACGGTTCATGTGGACGATTTGGTGCAAATTACAAGAGTGGGGAACCGACTTTTGCCGCTTTGTTCCGGGCGAACGTTCCCTTCCCCCCGCTGAAGCTGTACCTGCATGCTTACACATCCACATACTTTCATGCGGAGATACCAACCAAGCTTCAAGCTTACAAAGTCATATACCTACGTATCGACGTGCCTACACATTCACATGCCTACAAAATCGCATATAGACGATACGCGCTTTCTCCCGGATTGTCCGTTGCCACCTGATGGTTTGTCAGCAAGTCGACCTGAGCTGGACAGCTGCATGGACAATTCTTCGAGAATGGCGGCCCTGCTGATTGTTTGGCCAAACCGGTTGGAGGATGTTTTGTCGCGAGTTTGGGAACTTGGGAAGGTTTGAGTGGAAACTTGGGATAGTTTGATTGCATGTGGGGGGGTGTTGAAAGCATCCAACACCTTGAGGTTCGCTAAGATTGTAACCTTTCTTTTAAAAATTCTAATTGTTGATCACGCAGTTTGATCTGTGCATAGGTTTTACTGACGTTTTTCGTTTAAACATTTCTCCTTTGGGGTTTCGATGTTTGTGCCAGCCTTAACCTTTTTGTTTCTTGCAGGCAATTTGTCACGGTCAGTACGGCATAGCTCAGTGCTGCGCTCTCTTTGGCCGAGTCCCAGGCACCAAAGAGGTGCAACATTGATGGCAACGTGGACAAATTGACATGCGTACTTACCCACAAACCTACATACTTAGACACCAACATATTTGCAAGATCAACCACATGCACGCATACACATACAGATGGACATGCACATACACATGCACATACACAGACACATATGCACACACACACGCACATGCATACGCACACGCATACACACACACATACACATACAGATCCACTTCTTCTTCCACATAGACGCGCTCATACTCATATTCATACACATACACATGCGTGCTCACAAAAATACATACACATGCACACACATGCACACACATGCGTACACATGCATACACATGGACACACATGCACACATGCACACACATGCGCACACACATGCACACACATGCACACACACATGCACACACATGCACACACATGCACACACATCATACACATCACACACATGCATACACATATACATGCATGCATGCATACACACACACACATACACATACACATACACATGCACATGCACATGCAGATGTATATTCAAATGCACTTACATTTACACATGGACATTCACATGCACGCACACGCAAGAATATAGATATACATCCACATCTAAATCCACACCCGTGTTTAAATGTGCATATACATATTTGTATATGTATATGTATACATTTGTGTATATACACATACATGAACACATCCATATCCATATCCAAATGCATGTGCATAAACATTTGCATCTACATATGGGTTCTCCGGTCAATTCTTTGCCGCAAAAAAACGTTGTTTGAACATGTTTGAAGGTTGGAGCATGTTTTCGTCCAATTAATGTTACGTCGACAATAGTAAAGGGGGGTCCTCCCCTAAATTTTATTTTATTTACTTTTTTTAAAGGGGGGGGTCTGCTTGGCAATAGTAAATCGAAAATCCAAACTCTTCCCTAAAGGCTTCTGTAAGGTTTGACAAATCCTCTCTTTTCTGATGGGCTCCGATGGGATCTTCGTTGGATTCTGATAGGAAGAAAGCGAAAAATCCTGCTAGAGCCACGAAGGTTGTTTCTTATTGCAAGTGCTAATTCCAGTTTTTAATTGCAAATGCAAGGGCCTGCAAGGGGGTACCCTTTGTGGACCTGTTTTTTGCAATGTTTTAAAAAGGATTTTAATAAAGAAAACAATTTTTTTGAACAAGGTATTTCTTTTGATTTGGTAAAGGTTTGCTTTGTTTTTGCTTTTGAAAAACATGCAATCACAATTAAAAAAATTGAGCCACAATTAACAAACACCAAGGAAAAAAAGAAAAAATGTCTGCTAGAGCCAGGAAGGTTGTTCTTTGTTGCAAGTGCTAATTCCAGTTTTTAATTGCAAATGCAAGGACCTGCAAGGGGGGTACCCTTTGTGGACCCGTTTTTTGCAGTTTTTTAAAGGGATTTTAATCGAAGGAAATTTAGAAGTGAAACTTCCGACAATATGGACTGTTGAAACGCAGAGGTGAGAAGATCAGAAGAGAAAAAGTCAGAAGAAAGAAGATGCAGATGCGCGAAAAGGTAGGAAAGTCGCGAAACACTGTGTTTTTCCAAGGATTTGTGGCTCAGGAGGGTCGAAAAGTAGGCTCGCTAAAGCGGCGGGTGCGGAGCCAGCTCGCCAGATGAGAGATGAAAAGTTGCACGCTGTTGTGGCGCGAAGCACATTTGCAAATCAAAATGTACAAAACACCTCAGCTCCGGACCACTTTTGGAAGTTGCAATGCCGAAAAAGTGAACGCCGTTGTGGCGCGAAACACATTTCGAAGTGAAAAGGTACAAAACACCTCAGCGTCGGACCACTTTTGGAAGTTGAGATGTCGAAAAAGTGCACGCTGTTGTGGCGCGAAGCACATTTCCAAGTCAAAATGTACAAAGCACACCAGGTCCGGACCACTTTTGGAAGTTGAGATGTCGAAAAAGTGCACGCCGTTGTGGCGCGAAGCACATTTCCAAGTGAAGAGTGTTAAAAACTGATGGTCTCGGACCACTTTTGCAGGTTCAGATGTCGAAAAAGTGTCGAAAAAGTGCACGCCGTTGTGGCGCGAAGCACATT
The DNA here is from genome assembly GCA_947184155.2 of Cladocopium goreaui. Lineage (NCBI taxonomy): Eukaryota > Dinophyceae > Suessiales > Symbiodiniaceae > Cladocopium > Cladocopium goreaui. The sequence goes on along the minus strand of CAMXCT020002135.1, from coordinate 382,591 downwards.
TCGAAGTCAAAAGTGTAAAAAAACTGAGGGTTTTGAGCCTTTTTTGACGTGAAGATGTCGAAAAAGTAGACACTGATTAAGTTAACTGACTTGACTAACTTAACTAACTTCACTAACTTAACTACCCTAACTTCGACGACAACAGCAACAGCAACAACAACAACAACAACTACAACTACAACCACAACTACAACTACAACAACTACAACTACAACAACTACACAGCAACTACAACTACAACTAGAACTACAACTACAACTACAACAACAGCAACAACAACTACTACAACTACAACTACACAACTACACAACTACACAACAACAACAACTACAACTACAACAACAACTACAACTACACCTACACAACAACTACAACTACACAACAACTACAACTAGAACAACAACTACAACAGCTACAGCTACAACAACAACAACTGCAACTACAACTACAACAACAACAACAACTACAACAACAACAGGAAGAACAACAACTACAACTACAACAACTACAACAACAACAACAACTACTACTACTACTACTACAACGATACTACACGACAACTACGACCACACAACAACTACAGCTACAACAACAACAACAACTACAACTACAACTACAACTACTACAACTACAACTACAAAACAACTAGTTACAACTATATGACTGCAACTACACTACGCTAATTACATTACACCACAACTACAACTCCACTACGCTACAACTACAACTACAGTTGCAGTACAGCACACTACATCCAGCATTTGTGGGTGAGGTGACCACTGCAACCATTGCAACCATTCCAGCAAACACAACTCCAACCACCTTTCGGTCAATCAGTGGATTCGCTCTGCCATCCGTGATTCACAACAACCAACGTCTCCTATAGGTTTCCTATTCTGAAACTTCCGCCGCCGCCTTGTGCGGTACTACTGGTAAAGAAAACAATTTTTTTGAACAATCTATTTCTTTTGATTTGGTAAAGGTTTGCTTTGTTTTTGCTTTTGAAAAACATGCAATCACAATTAAAAAACACTAAGGAAGAAGAAAAAAAAAGTCTGCTACAACCAGGAAGGTTGTTTCTTATTGGAAGTGCTAATTCCAGTTTTTAATTGCAAATGCAAGGACCTGCAAGGGGGTACCCTTTGTGGACCTGTTTTTTGCAATGTTTTAAAAGGATTTTAATAAAGAAAACAACTTTTTTGAACAAGGTATTTTTTTTGGATTTGATTTGAACAGTCGCCGAAAGTTAGGAAGGTTGACAGCCAGGGACACCCCTGAGGTTGAGGGTGGGCGCGACTAACCCCACGCAGCTCCTTGGGAAATCTGCCGTCATGTCGGCTTGGGATAGCGATGTCGTTTTGTGTTCTGAAACGAGTCACACGAAACGTGCGGTGCGGGCTATTTCTGCCGAATTCAGGTCGGTCGGTCTTTCTGTGGGGCTGTGTCGGCCCGTCCCCGACAAGTTCGAAGTGGGTGATGTTTTGGGGTCTTTTCGGGGCTTATCCCGCGGTTGCGGGATGGTCTCTCGTTTTCCTTTGTATAGTTTCGAGTCCCCGGTTGTGGATGGTCGTTTCTGGGGGTCCAGCCGGATTCACATGGGGGTAGTGCAAGTTGGTGAGCTTGCTATTTCTATGGTCACGCTTTATCTGTGGCCTAATGCGCCTTTGACTTCTCGCAGGTATTTGGAGAACTCTGAGTTAATTCGTGCTGGTGTGCAACTGGTGCGGTCTGTTTCGGGCCCAGCCATTTTGGCGGGGGATTTCAATACCTCTTTGACGGCCTTTGACGATATGAAAGCTTTGCTGGCCGATGGTTGGGTTGATGCCGCTCTTTTTGATGCCGAGCGACGTGGAGGTGTTCCGGAACCTACGTGCAAACGGGCTACCAGACACACTTTCTGTGTGGTGAGCCCCTTGATGGTTTTTGCTCTTAGGTCGTCTTTCGTGGATTATCATGAAGATCTTCCTACGCATGCAGTTTTGGTTACGGAGTTTGATCTTCCGGCTTCTAATCCTCGGGTGCTTAAGTGGGTTTTGCCGAGGCTTCTGGATCAAATGGCCTTGGACACGGCCAAGCTAGAGCGCCTCTCGAATGAGGTCGGAGTGGACAGATGGCATTCGGCAGTGGATCAACCATTGAGGAATGGGCAGGAAGATGAGGCCTTTGCCAACTGGTCGGAGATTGCTGAAGCTATTCTCCTGTCTTCTGTTGATGGTGCGGTAGATGTTAGTGGGCCTGCTTGGTCAGGTCGGGGTCGGCTTACGGAGCCCGTGGTGCGAACATGGGCCCCTCCTAGGTTTCATTCTGGGCGCCCTGGAGACTTCCGGCTTGAGCTGCCTTCAGTTGCGCTTGAGGCTAGGCGGTGGCAAAAGTTGGTTCGACAGATTGAGGCCTTGTTGAGGAAACTCAAAGCTGGGAGCCGGTCTGCCAGGCCCAGGTGTTTCCAGGATGAGGTTCAGTGCATTTGGCAGGCTATCGTTGGCTCGCCTGGCCGGCCTAGGTTCACCTGCTGGGCTTGTGGTGTTGTCGGCTTTGCCCGGCAGTTTGTGCCTTGTGTTGAGGTTTTGGAAGCGTTGTATCGTGAGGCTTCGGAGCATGCCCGCAAGGTGTCCAGGAAATGTTGGGGTGCAAAGCGTGAGGCTTCTCGAGAGCAGATGGATGCATCTTGGGCAACGCACGGGGGTAGTTTTCCTTTCCGGTTGCTTCGGGAGCAGCAGCAGCCGCCGGTTTTGGAGATGAGAGTTCGAACACAGCTCCCATTGAAGCCGCAGCGGTGGATGGCGGATGGAAAGCAATGGATCCATGTTCGCAACGTTTCTGCTGTGAAGGTTGGTGACGAGCTATGTGGGAGCGCGGATTGCAAGGTTTTGGAAGTCCAGGGTGATGCTATCGGGGTCGACACTCGGCTTTCACGGAGGGAAGCTGCCGGCCTTGAGAGGGTTCAAGTTTCGCTTGACCCTAACGTCTGGGCTGGGGCCTTCTTTCAAGGTTGGGGTGCTTACTGGCAGAGGGAAGCAGGCCTGGAGCAAGGTCACCCCTGGAGGCCCTTGTTGCACTCTCTCCCTCAGGTTCCTGAACAGTCGCTTGGTGACGTCACTTTTGATGATTGGAAGGCCGCGCCCGGTCGGGCAAAAACTGCTTCGATGCGCGGTACTTGTGGCTGGTCGGTGTCGGAGCTGAGAAGGCTGCCAGAAACGGCGCTTTTGCCGCTGTTGAGGATTTTCAACCATGTGGAAAAGGGAGGCGCTTGGCCCAAGCAGCTTCAGCAATGGTTGGTGGTGTTGCTTCGCAAAGAGGACGGGATTCCCGAATGGAACTCGGTCAGGCCGATTTCGGTTGCTTCGGTGGTGTACAGGGTTTGGTCGCGTCTGCGCACAAGGCAACTCCTTGCTCTCTGTCAGTCCTTTGCATTGCCCACGGTTGGGCCGAGGTTGTCCACCCGTTCCTTGTGGGGCTATGTTGCGGATTTTGTGGCGGAAGAAGCACATGCAGGGAAAGCTCCTTCCGGCTTGGTTTTGGATATCATAAAGGCTTTCAATGTGCTTCGGCGGCCTTTGGTCCGTGATGCTATGTGTCACTGTGGGGTGGACAGCAACTTGGTTGATGCTTGGTTGCGTGGTCTGGACGGCATGGAACGGCATTTGTTGGTTGCAGGCAATGTCTACCGCGCTGAGGATGAGTTTCGCACGAGCTCAGCTGGGGTGCCCGAGGGTGACCCTCTGTCCGTGGTGGCTATGTTTTGCATGTGTCGGTTCTTCGCCTTGTGGGTTCAGGCCAAAGCAGACGTTATGCCGCTGACATATGCCGATAATTGGCAGGTCCTAGCCAGCCAAGTTGGACTGGTTCTGGAGGCACTTCCCTTCGTTGCACAGTTCCTTGAGAAGTGTGCTTTGCCCATTTCCCCGCATAAGTGTTGGATGTGGAGTGCTACGGCAGAAGGACGGCGCAGGATGAAGGCGGCTTGTTTGAGTGATGACCGTATTCCGGTTAAGCTGCAGGCCATTGATTTGGGTGCTGACCTGCCTTATTGCAAGAGGCGGGCAGCAACCAAGAGGAATCAAAGGGTCTCAGCCGGGCATAAACGGTTGCTTAGAGCAAGAGGTGTTCCGTGTTCCAGGTGGCGAAGATGTAGGCTTATTCTTTCGGGTGTTTGGCCTCAATGTTTGCATGGTGCGGAGACGGGACAGGTGCCTTTTTCGGTATTCAAAAGGCTTAGGACTCAAGCAGGGCGGGTCGCTTCCCTGGCTAAGCCGGGAGTTCGTCCGTGGTTGGCTTGTTCGGTGGGTGCTACGCAGACGGTTGACCCTGCTTTCTGTTTGCTTGTGCAAAGGATTCGCCTTTTCCGGCTGATGTGGTGGGACTTGTCCCAGGCACATGCGCGCATGCGGCGCGGTTTGGTTTCACTGAGGTGCGGGAATGGTGGTGTTTCCTACTTGTTGGCCAAACAGTTGCGGTCTTTGGACTGGCTGCCTCAAGGGTTGGAAGTCAAGGACGATGTTGGGCGGTCTTTTCACCTTGTGGAGACGCCCTTGAAGGCAGTTAAAAGGGTCTTGGAGTCGTCTTGGATGGAACAGGTCGGAAAGAATGTGGCACATCGGAAAGAGTGTGGGGAGGTTTCCCGTATTGACTTGGCTTTGTCGCGTACTTGGATGAAGTACCCTTTGGCCGAACAAAGTTTGCTGTTGGTACAGTGTACTGGTGTGACGTATACGCGTGATGGCTTGTCTCATGCTGTTGGGTTGGAGGTCTCTAGGGCTTGTCCGCTCTGTGGTCAGGATGACTCTAGGCTTCATCGTGCCAAGTTCTGCGAGGTTGTTGCTGACTTGCGTGGCCCTCTTTTGTCTTTCTTGGGAGACAGGGAGTTACCGGCGCACACGTGGGCCTATGGCCTTTGGGATGAGCCTGCGTCCCTGCGTGATTGGCAGGCAGATGCGTGTGCTTTGGAGTGGCCTTTTTTGGTGGAGTCTACTGCGGTTGGTAGACAATGACAATTCGTTTTCACGGATGGGAGTTGCCTGTCGCCTAGGTCCCCTGTGCTTAGCATTTCAGGTGGTTCTGCCATCTTGGCAAAAAACACGGGGAAGGTTCACAAGGCGTTTTCGAAGGTCCTGGTTCAGTGGCTTGGTGCTTTGCGTCGGTATCCGATGTGTGCTGCTGGTTGGTCGGGTATCACTGCGATTGAATTGCTGTGGCAGTTAGTCTTCGATACTGGCATGCTCCCCCGTTCTGGTATGAGGGCAGGTGGTGCACGGTTGATGGGTCGGTGCTGTGCTCTTTTGTGCTTCCAGGGATGCGGCGATTATTTCGTGCGTGGTCGCGTGCGCTGGGTGCGGTTGGTGGTTTGTCCTTCTTGGAGGTCGGTGAAGCGGGCGGTGGCTTGCGCGAAGCTTTGGGTTTTTCGGGGTTGGCGGTGGTTGGTCGGATCCCCCTGCATCCCTCGGTGGTTGAGGACCTTTCCTCGCTCTTCCGTCGGTCTTTTGTCGTTTCGTCTTTGAGGTTCTCGTCCTTTTGGTAGACCTCTGTACAGTCGGGGATTAGTAGCTCACACAAGCTGGTCGGCTACTTTTCCAGCACTCGGATTTCTGGTGCGATGTGAGAGAGTGGTAAAGGTTTGCTTTGTTTTTGCTTTTGAAAAACATGCAATCACAATTAAAAACCATTCAGCCACAATTAAAAACACTAAGGAAGAAGGGAAAAAACAGCTGAACTGTAACTGGTTCTGATTTTTTTTCCTGCATCCATACTAAATCTCAATTAGTTCCTTTACAATTTAGTATTGGAAAATCTGATAATTTGGGAATTTTCTGAAAATTATTTGTAGCTATTGCGAATGAACCACATTTATTGCAGATGCTCTGGACCAAGGTTGATGTTTGTAATTCAAAATCAATAAGGCCTAATTTAAAATCAATAGGGGCTGAAAAATCAGATTCTGAAAATTATTTGTAACTATTGCACGCGCTTTACTATTGTCCATCCAACATTAGTAGCTTTCTCGCGTTATTTCTTATATATAAACAATTTGCATAGGGTACCCCTACACCAGTTTCTTTAGTTCCTTCGCCCGTCCGCGTCGCTTCGATCCTAGAAAAATACAGGGAGGGCTCATGGGTCACAAATGGCTGCAAAACTGTACGTACATATGTTCCAGGAATGGCCATTCTGGCCCGACCTGTGCAGCTGTGGCCCACGACGCCCTAAAATTTCTGCGCGAAACGAATGAGCAAGGCTGCAAGATGAACAGTAGGACCACCCTTAGCAATTTGCGGAACATTTTGACCAAAATTGTCGCGTATCCCACCAAAATTTCTGCACGTGATTCTTCGGAATATGTTTGTCTCATTTTCATATTTTATGTTTATGATTACAGGAAGCCCGTCACAAAACGTTGTTTGGAAAATGTTCGTTAGGATCCTGCATTGGCACCCAGGAAACTTTGCATTTTATTTCCACAAGAAAATTAACTTTGTTTTGACAATATGTTCGGTGCAGACCTCCACATGCAAGTTGCTACGTGAGTGCCGTTTGTGGTTTTGGCTGCCAGTGCCATTGTGTTTTAACTTTCGTGGCGTCCCATCCTTGATCTCAAATTGCAGTGATAGGTGCGCCAGTTACATGGGATGATGATGCTATGGCAGCTATGGCGTGAGGCCAAGCACCTCCTGGCTGCACACATGCTGTCCGATGAGTTTTCAATGTTTTCGGTTCTTGTTGCGGGAAATGACAACGGCTGAGGAACAGCATGTACCAGTAAGTTACAAGAGGATTTGGCAAGTAGGTTGGAGACAGTTGGTGGGTTAGCTTTTAAGAAGGAGGGTATCGAGATGAACGATGTGGATGCCAGCTGGTTGGGCTGACAAGTGCGTAATAAGGTTGGCTTCCTCATATGAAATTGCTCGAGCGAAAGCAGATGTAAAATCGGTAACGAAAAAGACGGATCGGCCTCTTCCACAGCCAGCGCGTTCTGCTTTTCACAGCATTTCCAGCAGCACGTGTGGGCTTATTTCCCGTGTTGTGCGTTTAGATTGTCTAAACTCTAAACAGTGGAATTTTTTGTTGTTTGTCTCGCGGGGGCCGTGAACAAAAATGCGTTGAAACCTTGCAAAAACAGTTTTTTTACCGATGCGAATGGACAAATTGTATGGGCCCATACCCTTCTATCCTGGACATTTGGCAGAAGGACGTCCTAAGATTCCAACAACACATGAAACAATTGCAGATAGACATTGCGCAGAGCTCTTGAAATCAAAATCCGAAAGAAAATTTGAGTGGAAATTGTGCAGCATTTGGTATATAAGTGGATAGAGTCATGGGGCCTTTTGCTGGGAGAGGTTCAATTTCCGGCCGGGTTTGTGCATTTATTCTTCCACGTTTGTTGGCAGACATTTGGCTTTGGATACTGTTCGAATGGGACATGAATGAATCGGAAACAGTGGCCTGTGACCTTGGAAGAATTTCCCACGAAGACGCAACAATTGTTGGCGGCACCGTCTTGGATTACATATCCAGTGTTTGGTTCCATCAGATGAGATGCAAAACATGGGCCAGGTGGCCCACGGTAAAGTTGCAGTTAGATTGAGTGCCACTGATATTTTTCCCCGTGGGCCGCCATGTCCGTGCCACAAACTGTTAAGGCTGGCCACCGGCAGCCGACGGTTTTACGCATGGCTGTCAAAATATTGTGATAGATTTGATTGTCATCGTCCCGGGAAGACGAGCAATGCAGTATCCAAAATTCAACAATAGCAATGACAACCCGGCTTCAACAACGGTTGTAGTATATATATATGGGTTTCCCAAACAATTTCTATCGTTGCAAGCAGATAAAGTTCGTGACACGCTGCTTTGCGTGAGGTCCTCATGCGAAATTTCCCCAAAAGTTGGGTGGTTCCGAAAGACCGAGCAGGCCACTGAAATTGAATCGGTGCAAGAATGTTGCTGCTGGTGTTTCGCATGCAATTCAAATTTCAATGTGGGGTGGGATAATATTCCAGATGAGATGGTTTTCCTGCAAAATGTGAGATATTGCAGCATTTTCGTGTTCCAGGAAGACATCCAAAACATGGGATTCCTTGATCCTGCGGTCCCATAATCATTTCGTTTTCGTTCCAGTTTTCAACATTGAGCCAACGCTTATTTTCTCAAGGGTTTCATTGTGTCAATTTTTAGCAGGCCGGTGCGGGATTGGAATCAAAATAGATGGATGGATGGATGGATAGATAGATAGATAGACAGATAGATAGGTAGGTAGATAGATAGATAGACAGATAGATAGATAGATAGGCAGATAGGCAGATAGGCAGATAGATAGATAGGCAGATAGGCAGATAGGCAGATAGGTAGATAGGCAGATAGGTAGATAGGTAGATAGGTAGATAGGTAGATAGGTACTGTAGATAGGTAGATAGGTAGATAGATGGATAAATAGATAGATATAGATATAGATATAGATATAGATATAGACATAGATATTTGTTCTTCTGCAATGAATTTAAGTTTCTCAGGTCCTGCCCAGGGCGACAAACATATGGCTTGTGGCAATGTATCAGGCTTACCTGCACGTATCCAGAAGATCTTGTGCCGCTTCGGGGTGCTGCTCGGTGAACCTGAAGTGTTTGGTGGCGCGTGCGGTGGTGATGTCACTGCCATAGCTTGCTTTCAGACTTTGGAAGCTGCCGAGGCGGGCGGCTCACAACACAACGAGCATCAACGAACATTTTTTCTGCTTTGTTGTCATATGATGCCCAATGCATATGGGTTCTGCAGCCTTGTGCCAAGGTGAATACTTGTAATTATGTTATAACTACCTAACAGCTACATACATATCATGCGAGCACCTTTGTTTTCCAACCTTATGTGCGAAACGATCTAAACTGCTTGACCTAACCAGCGACCCTGTTCAATGCCAACTTTTTTTTTCGGCAGTCCACTTAGCAAGACCACCTTGCCAATGCATTTGGCCTATCGCAAGAACATGTCGGGTGGTGGCGTTCAGACAAGATAATTTAGTTTATTTACTTATTCTCCACTGGGTATGGGCCCTCCAATGCCTTGCAAAAATAGGCGGCCGTCAAGACACTCTTGGGAGCTGACATGCGAACCGCAGCGGAGAAGCAGGACTGCCAGAACCGACCTTCAAATTGATTTCGTGTGCATGTCGTGCAGACCTTGCCTTGATCGTTTCCTATATTGCATTGAGTGACAAATTTTGCAACCATTGGTTAGGCAGCTGGAAACCGCCCGCCTTCGGAGAGTGAACGCTTTTGGGTGGAGATACAGCATGCAACCAGTCCGCAGTTTCGGCGACGGGTATGGTGGCTACCGCAGTTCTGCTTTCGGCTGTGTAGGGCCTCTAGATGCCTGTAGGATGTGTATGTTTGGCAGTTTGGCTTTGGCTGAGGCCAAAGCCCCCGCAGCCCCGGCAGTGAAAGCAAAGCCTTCTCACATTGCGCCAGAGGCCCTCAGAGTCGGCAAGTCATGATTTGGCAGGAAATTTATGAAATTTCAATACAAGAGTCATAGAGTCATAGACCTAGAATGGTCCAGACCTTGTTGAATCGTTTGGTGATTTTTTTTTCTCCAGTCCATCGCAACAGCGGGTACACTTGTGTCCTACATTGCATGTGAGTATGCTCAAGAAATACAATGCGTTTGAGTATGCTTAAGAAAAGTAAGAGTTGACAGGAACTGCTGTGCATAGTAGTATCCCGTGATTGTGGTGTTTTACTGTAGGTAATTATTTGAGTTGAGTAGACTTGATGCAACGTTGGTGGCATGCCAGGTCATTCCCGAGGAGTCCTTCATCTTAGTGCGGGGATTTCCAACTAGCTGGGCTGAACCGCAGGACTGGCACTAAGGATCACTGTGTCATTTGTTTCTCAATCGTTTTGATTTTGAATGTAGTAAGACTCTTTGACGTGACACTGGCTGGAGGTCAAGTACTTGTTTGTGGTGTTTGGCGGCACTTCTTCGATACGCATAGTGGCAGATGGAGATTTTGGCCGTGCGGCACACGTCATCCTGAAGGACTCGCTGAAGTTGACCACACACATAAATACATAAGTACAGTACTTACAGTAAATAGATAAGCACAGAAATAAATCAAGCGGAGAAAATGCGAGAGAGACAGATTTATATACATATGAAGTGACATGATATGATATGATATGGTCTGGTATAATATGATTTGATACATGTACAAATAACATAGACCCGGGCAAGCCGGCGGCGGAAGTTTCCCAAGAATAAATGACCTATAGTTCGACGCCAGCCTGTCCCGACCGTGTCCTTCCCTCGACAAGCGGCTTTTTTTTCAGCGAGAGACGAAGCAAAGTCTTCACACTCCACACTTCGCACTCCACACTTCACACTGCACTCTTCGCACTCGAAACTTCACACTTCACACTCCACACTTCGCACTCGAAACTTCACACTCCACACTTCACACTTCACACTCCACACTTCACACTTCTCACTTCTCACTGCTGCCTTCACACTCCAAACCTCACACTTCACACTTCACACTGCGCTCTTCGCACTCCAAACTTAAACTTCACTCTCCACACTTCACACTCCACACTTCACACTTCACAGTTCACACTTCTCACTTCCCACTGCTTCCTTCTCACTTCGCACTTCACACTCCACACTTCACAGTCCACACTTCACAGTCCACACTTCACAGTCCACACTTCACAGTCCACTCCACACTTCACACTTCACACTTCACACTCCACACTTCACACTTCACACTTCACAGTCCACACTTCACACTTCACACTTCACAGTCCACACTTCACACTTCTCACTTCTCACTGCTTCCTTCACACTCCAAACTTCACACTCCAAACTTCACACTTCGCACTTCACACTCCACACTTCACACTTCCCGCTTCACAGTCCACACTTCACACTTCTCACTTCTCACTGCTTCCTTCACACTCCAAACTTCACACTCCAAACTTCACACTTCGCACTTCACACTCCACACTTCACACTTCCCGCTTCACAGTCCACACTTCACACTTCTCACTTCTCACTGCTTCCTTCACACTCCAAACTTCACACTTCACACTTCTCACTTCGCACACTTCACAGTCCACACTTACCACTTCTCACTGCTTCCTTCACACTCCAAACTTCACACTTCTCACTTCGCACTTCACACTCCACACTTCACAGTCCACACTTCACACTTCTCACTTCTCACTGCTGCCTTCACACTCCAAACCTCACACTTCACACTTCACACTCACTCTTCGCACTCCAAACTTAAACTTCACACTCCACACTTCACACTTTTCACTTCCCACTGCTTCCTTCACACTGTACACTTCACACTGCACTCTTCACACTCCACACTTCACACTGCACTCTTTGCACTCCAAACTTCACACTCCACACTTCACAGTCCACACTTCACACTTCTCACTTCTCACTGCTTCCTTCACACTCCAAACTTCACACTTCACACTGCACTCTTCACGCCCCACACTTCACACTGCACTCTTCACACTCCACACTTCATCTCATCTGAGCTCTTCTCACCTTATCCCAGCTCATCTCTTCTCATCTCGTCCCTTCTCATATGTCATCTATTAAGCTTTCATTAATCAATTCCCAGCACTACTACTAATCACTGTCGAACCCTTGATGCACCCAGTCCAATACGATTTACGAAGTCCAGCTGCAAAAGACAATAGTATTGCGCATGCAGCCGCCTCAAGAAGCAACCTTGACGCAGCCATCACAATGCGATCTGCAGAGACTGAGTTGCGAAACACAATAGAACTACGCGCAACTGGGTCGGAAATTGCAGCTCCAAAACCGGATCTCGACGCCAGAGCGAAAAAAAGACGATTTTGAAGCACTTTTTAAAAGGATTTTTAGAAGGAAAATCACTAGCGCCAAAATGGAGAAAATCTGCTGACAAATCACTGTCGCAGCCTTCATGCAGCCACTCCAATACGATTTACGAAGTCCAGTTGCAAAAGACAATAGTATTGCGCATGCAGCCGCGGCACCAAGCAACCTTGACGCAGCCATTACAATGCGATCTGCAGAGACTGAGTTGCAAAACACAATAGAACTACGCGCAACGGCGTCGGAAATTGTAGCTCCAAAACCGGATCTCGACGCCAGAGCGAAAAAAAGACGATTTTGAAGCACTTTTTAAAAGGATTTTTAGAAGGAAAATCACTAGCGCCAAAATGGAGAAAATCTGCTGACAAATCACTGTCGCAGCCTTCATGCAGCCACTCCAATACGATTTACGAAGTCCAGTTGCAAAAGACAATAGTATTACGCATGCAGCCAAAAGAGGAAGCAACACTTGCAATCCCATTTACACTGCGGGAACGATCCTACAGTTGCAAAGCACAATGGAATTCCATCGGCAACTCCTCCACCAGCACCACTTGCAATGCCATTTGCATTGCGGGAACGATCCTACAGTTGCAAATCACAATGGAATTCCATCGGCAACTCCTCCACCAGCACCACTTGCAATCCCATTTACAGTGAGGGAACGATCCTAGAGTTGCAAATCACAATGGAATTCTGTCGACCCCGCACCTGCACGAAAAACAGTTTTTGCAACCAAACCCATCCATTTCGCATGCGGAACCGATCCGACCATGGTCCGAGATGATCCAGAATGATCCGACCACACACCCCGGTGACACAGTCATCGAGACCGTCTCGCAACCGTCGCACACAAATCCCGCCGAGGTAATCATCGCGGTTCTGGGACGGACTTTTGTATGGAAAACATTAGGCTTTCGTGCATCGGCTATCCTCTCAAACACGCAATTTCGTGGCGAGACTTCCCCAAAACTTCCTCGGCAACTCCTCCTCCACCAGCACCACTTGCAATCCCATTTCAGTGAGGGAACATCCTAAGTTTCAAATCACAATGGAATTCAATCGGCAACTCATCACGCAGCACCACTGCACCCCCCAATTTAACAATGTCGGGAACGATCTATCCAGTTGCCAAATCACAATGGAATTCTGTCGACGCGCGCATGCACAAAACACTTGAAACCCCCATTTCAATCGGACCGATCCGACCATGATCCGAGACCGATCCGAGCATGATCACGGATAGAATGATCCGCCCCACACACGAGACCGTCTCGCTCACCCGTCGCAACCGCAGAGGTAGATCATCGAGTTCGTGACGGACTTTGTATGGAAAAACATATATATCATTGTATGGAAGAGAAAGTACAGGAAAGATTGCTTACCTAAACCTAACTCGAGAAACCTGCTTGATTCTTTCATCTGCTATCTCTCAAAAACGCATTTCGTGCGAGACTTTCTGCAAAACTCCATCGGCAACGCCTCCACCAGCACCACTTGCAATCCCATTTACAGTGAGGGAACGATCCTAGAGTTGCAAATCACAATGGAATTCCATCGGCAACTCATCCACCAGCACCACTTGCAACCCCATTTACAATGCGGGAACGATCCTATACAGTTGCAAATCACAATGGAATTCTGTCGACCGCGCATGCACGAAAAACACTTGAAACCCCATTTACAATGCGGAACCAATCCGACCATGATCCGAGACCGATCCGACCATGATCCGACCATGATCCGACCACACACGAGACCGTCTCGCACCCGTCGCACCGCAGAGGTAGATCATCGGGGTTCGGGGACGGACTTTGTATGGAAAAACATAGGCTTTCGTGCATCTGCTATCTCTCAAAAACGCATTTCGTGCGAGACTTCCTCCAAAACTCCATCGGCAACTCCTCCACCAGCACCACTTGCAATCCCATTTACAGTGAGGGAACAGTTTCTTTGCTAACTCTTTCCCTCACTAACTCTTTCTTTGACTAACTCTTTCCCTGACTAACTTGTTTCTTTGCTAACTCTTTCTTTGACTAAGTCTTTCCCTCACTAACTCTTTCTTTGACTAACTCTTTCCCTGACTAACTCTTTCTTTGACTAACTCTTTCCCTGACTAACTGTTTCTTTGCTAACTCTTTCTTTGACTAACTCTTTCCCTCACTATCTCTTTCTTTGACTAACTCTTTCCCTGACTTTCTTTGACTAACTCTTTCCCTCACTAACTCTTTCCCTGACGAACTCTTTCTTTGCTAACTCTTTCTTTGACTAACTCTTTCCCTGACATTTTCCCTGACTAACTCTTTCCCTGGCATTTTCCCTGACTAACTCTTTCTTTGACTAACTCTTTCCCTCACTAACTCTTTCCCTGACGAACTCTTTCTTTGCTAACTCTTTCTTTGACTAACTCTTTCCCTGACATTCTAAAAGTCCGTAACACGGAAGTTTCTCCCCCTAAACTTCCTTTGATGACGGATATGTCTTTTTATAATTATACGTATATATATATAATATATATATATATATATGTAATATAGATATATGATCAAAGGACATTTATTTAGAGTTACGGACAGTTGTCATGGTTAGCATTCCCACCATCATGTTGGTTCAGTGGTTCGTTGATTCATCGACTCATTACTTAACTCATTCATTGATTCATTGGTTCGTTGATTGTTTGCGCCAGTTGTGCATGAATCGTTTCATGCCATTTCATTGGCATCTCAATCACCATTTGCTCATTCGTAGATGCACCTCACAACTTAAACACTTCGTTGCTTCTGCATCTCAAAAATCTTCCTACAGGCCATCTTCTTCCTAGCGGTTTCATTTTTCCGAAACTTCCGCCCCGGCATGGGCCGGGCACTGCTGGTAAAGATACAGGCTGAGGTGCGCAGAGATTGGCAGGGAGAGGTGCACATATTCACGCGCATGACTGTACAGCGTGTGCAATACGTATGCCTCTATGTACGGGGACTGCTTGGCAAGAGTGCATTCTGCATCACGCTTATAATGAACTCAGCGGACACAGCACCCTTCATTGCAAGATAATTTTGTTCACCGCAATCCGGTAGCATCTTGTCGACATTGGCTGTTGCTTCTTGTGCACATTTTGTTTAGGCCTGGTGGAGGTTGATGGCAAAGAGAGGCATGATACGTGTGTTTTAATCCTGACATCCGAATTTATTGCGCGCTGAAACAGGACGTGAGGTCACCACTCGTTGGTGTGGGGTCACCACTCGACAGCGGGTATCCAACCAAGATGGATGAATCTGATCTATTTAAATACTTGAAAGTTTAGGGACAAATCTCACCCTTTCATTCATGTATAGGCATCCTTCCCTTCCCGGTTCCAACCATTGCCAAATGTTCATTCTTTGAACTTATATGCAGTGGATATTTTCCTTCTTTTTGTTGCACCGGACCGAGCGCACGAAAACAAACTATACAGTGCCCAATTCTCCACAAAGGACAAAAACACATCTTTGAATTTTTGAACAAACTTATTGCCAACCAGAAACAACATGGTTGGTGCTGGCGGAGAATGCTCACAGGACACGGCAGCAATGCAAAGAGCAGCTGCAAGTTTGAACGAAACAGATGTTGGAACCTGGGCAGCATTTTTTTTTCGTTTGTTTTTTCGTTGTTCGAGTGTTCCGAGCTTATTGCAGCCCTGCGGATTTGGAATACGTCCATCCAGTAGCAGTAGCAGCTGATTTGTTTGAACAATGTCCACAAACCCACTGAGCTAGTTGTTTGCGCGCTGGCTGATTTGCGTTATTTTGCGTTCTTTCCATCCAGACGCACGAAATGTTTGAAGCTCTTGGTAGCTAAGGAGATGGTCACACACTCAGTCATTCGGGAGGTCCAGGAGTCAAGGAAGCACTGTCCAGGTGTTAGTCTCTTTGTGTTACACAACGTTCTCAAACTTGAAGGTGGGAACAAAATGGTTTCAACTCAATGAGTCAATGGCTCCCAGGCGACATGATTCAGGAATGCCACATATACTGTGAGTACGTTCCGGGACGAATGGAACGTCAGCGTCTTCAACAGGCTCAATGTTGGTTGGACATTGCCGGTTTTTTTTGCATTCAAAGCTCATACACGCTGCAAGAGCCATTCAGCTGTCGTTGTCTGAGTGGCAATGGGTTTTTGACGAACTGTACCTGGCTAGGTGGCTGCTGCAGAGGCAGCTGCAGCGGAAGCAGCAGAGAAGCAGCGCCGCCGAGAAGAGAAAGAAGAACGCCGGCGTCAGAAAGAGGACAAATATATTCAATTCAATTTTTGCCAACAACTAAATCTTCGGGACAGAGCGGATGCTGTTTTTGTCTTGGTCGTAGACCCTCAAAACAAAAGGTGAATGCATTTCAAGGCAAGTAACACAGGCGGTCTTTTGAGAGGACGCTGTGGATACGCTTGAGTGCAGGAACGTCGCCGAAGACATGCCGAAGAGAAGGAGAGGCAACGGGAGGAACGCCGGAGACTGGAAGAGGAGGAAGTGCGGAGGGAGGAGGAACGGCAGAGAGAAGAGAGAGAGGAGAGAGAGCGACAAGAGGAGGAACGGGTAAGACTTGAAGCTGAGGCTGAAGCTGAGGAGCGCTTACGCAAGCAGGTGGAGGAGGAGGAGGAGCAGCTGAGACGAGAGGCAGAAGAGGAAGAGGAACGGTTGCGGCTCGAGGAACTCGAAGAGGAGGAAAGGTTACGCCAAGAGGCAGAAGAAGAGGAAAGGTTAAGAAAAGAAGCCGAAGAGTTGCAACGTCTCAGGAAAGAAGCGGAGGTGCCTTTGGCTTTGGATGCATTTCGCTGTTTTTGCTTCACATTATGATCAAGAGACGCGTGCAGCGAGACACGCCAATCCTCAACCAGCACAGAAAGCAGTCATGGCCAAAGTTTTCATCAAGTTTCACGTGTGCTCATTTGCGCTCTCCCTCTCTCTCTCTCTCTATCTGTCTATCTATCTAATTATCTACCTATCTGTCTATCTAATCTATCAATCAATCAATCAATCAATCTATCTATCTATCTTGCTTGATTTCTATTGATGATTGCCACCGATCTTTGGACGCATTTTGATGTTGACGTTTGCAGGAGAAGAGGAGGCGCTTGCTCGAGGAGGAGCAGGCTGGCCAGAATGCTTCCGCAGACGGAAGGATGAGAACCGCAAGACAAAAGACAGAGAATGTAACGGCTGCAGTCGACACGCCCAAGCTGCTAAAATTGGTCCTTGAGTTTGGTTGACCTTGTGAATTTTGTTTGAGCAGGCTCGTGCCATGCGAGAACTTGAGGAGGAAAGAGAATTGGAAGAGCAGCGGCAGAGAGAGGTGGGAATTTAATTTTCATAATGACAGAATACCTACACCGTACACCGGTACCCCTGAATCAAGTAAGTCTGAGTGAAGACTTTATTTGAAGGTCAACCAGTGTCTTCACTGAGACCTGAAGAATCACAACTTTTGTGGACACAGTGTTGGCAAAGCAAAAGGACAGCTGGTGTAAATCTAGCATATTTGTTTGCAACGGACAGCCTTAAAGCAACATGTCAACAGGTGCCAGAAAAACTGTGTTTTTTTTCTCCCCTCATGCGGCAAATTGGACAGAAAACAGCTCTGCCGACAATTTTCCAGTGCTGCTGGCCAGCTCATAGCTGGCATTTTGGCTTTGCCCGATTATGGTCACTAGGCTTGAAGAAAGCCAACCAAGCTAGAAAACCCAATCGCAGAATTTCGAGGAACAACCTATAGACTCGACGGACGGGCAGACAGACGGACATCTGTGCATGCACAGAGCTGCCACGCACAAAGAGTCTTCTGGGAGATGATTTGGCCAACTGATCCCATGATTTTCCGTGATATTCCATGAGATTTGTGGATGTTCTAGAACACTATAGAACTTCTCAATAATTCCTGATGCATTTCTTCCTGATTTATGCTGATAGCTGGTGAATAGTACTTTCACCTGCACACCACGCTGTCATGCGTCCTTTCGGCATGGGCGAAAGTTGACCTGTCCGCCATTTGCCTCATTCAACCATGAGGTTATATACTGGTTCTGACCAAGCGGAAGTAATTAGAAAAGCCAACACCTGAAAACCAAAGGAAGGTTTCTCGATGTTTCTTACACAGCAACTGACAGCAACCCTGAAGAATCTGAAAGCCTGGCAGGCTGAGAAGCGCAAGCGACAGGAGGCTCTGGAGGAAAGGCTTCAAGAAGAGGCCGCCGCCCAGGCTGCCCAAGCCCAGGCTGAGGCCGAGGAGCGCTTGCGGCAAGAACGGCAAGAACGGCAAGAACGGCAAGAACGGGAAGAACGGGAAGAACGGGAAGAGGAGGAGAGGTTGGAAAGGCTCGAACTCGAAGAGAGAGAAGCCCAACGACTGCGAGAGGACAGCCTTCCTGGCTGGAGACACTTTTGTGTTTGGCAGACATGCTGTGCTTCCAGATTTTCCCAACACGTTTTTCTGCCTGAGCATTGAATCATTATTTTCGATCCACGCGGGGTATCAAGAGCTGCAATTTTGGGAGGATGCTGCCAACGCAAGGCAAGAACAGTGAGAACAAAGTGACAGGAGTTCCACTAAGAGCGGTTCCTGCTACCCTGATTCAATCAACTAATGATTTCTGCGAGTCATGGCCATGGTGGGTTGCAAGTCCACACTTGTTGGCAGGCAAAGATCTGCCCGGAGTTCTCATAGAAAAGACCATGGCCGTGGCAATCAACGAAGAGACGAACGATCCGCGAGCTGCTCTTTTGGCAAGAAGATCGCAAAATCACTGATTTCGTTTTTTTGAAAATATGTGTGACCATGTGAGAATATGTGACATTTTGCGCGATGTTGACAGTCGTTGACAGATGTGTTGAGTGGAGCCAGCTGATTGAAAGGTGCTGTCCGCCGGAAGAAGCGGCGCAGCCGCTCAAGCCGGACGCGGCGCAAAGAGCGGAAGCGGCGTCGCAGGGATGCATCCAAGTCGCGAAGTTCGCGTCTCAGTGGCCAAAGGGCCAAAGGTTGATAGTTGAATGAGTTGAATGAGTTGAAAGCATTCTTTTTTGCGTGCAGATCTCTCTCTCTCTCTCTCTTTCAGCGTGTGATATATAATGATATATACACTTATATAGTTACATAAGTTATATATGCATATTGTCAAGATTGTCAAGTCTCAGTCTCAGGTGTCCCAAGATATAAAATACAAAATCATGTTCCCTAGCCATGGCTGACTCGCAAGCCAGGTCAGTCCGAGCACCGAAAGCGCCGCGCGCGGAGAGGCCTGTGGCTATCTTCGCTTGTCCTGGCATTTGTGCCATCTGTGCTAGCATTATATGTCAATTCTAAAAATTAGCAGTCTTATAAACTTTGCTGAACTCCGAAGGCGGGAGGCAGAGCTCAGAAAAGAGCCTAGAGAAGGAAAGGCATCAGGCCTGTTGCCATTTGCCACATCGAGCTCAGATCATTGATGTACGGAAGGAACGGTGACCTCCTGGTTTCAAGCTGAATTCAACAGCCTTCGGCATTCCGCTGGCCCTCTGGCCTTTGGCCTGCAGGCCCAAAGCAATGGTTGTGTAAAGCTGGTTGGTGTAAAAGGTTGGTTTGCCTACAAGTGGTGCGTACAGAAGCTGGGTTGTAAAAGCTAGTTGGTGCAAAAGGTGGTTTGTGCAGCAATTGATTTGTGTAAAAGCTGGTTTGTAAAAGTTGGTGCAAAAGATTGTTTGTGTAAAAGCTGGTTGGTCGAAAAGTTGGTCTGCGTAAAAGCTGGTGTGTGGTATGTGGAAAAGCGAATTTGTGTAAAAGTGGGTTTGTGTAAAAGCTGGTTGGTGTGAAGGTTGGTTCGTGTAGAAGCCGGTGTGCGTAATACCTTGGAGAACAGAAGGAGCGAAGTGGGTAGATGCAAGCAGTGTGGCTGTGAGAGTGCGTGCGGATAAGGCCGTGAGTGCAGAGGAGGATCTGCAGTGGCAGGTGCTTATGGAAAGTGTTGGGCGCAAAAGCGGCAGGTTAGAACATACGTCTGCTTGGAAGGGGCAGGAAACCGTGGAGAAAACGTGGAGAAAGGTTGCATCCCAGTGGCGAGAGCGGGCCGTCACGTTGAGTAAACGTGGAAATACCGCATCACAGGGGCGAGCCGGAGGAACGAAAGAGAAGCCGGACATGGGAGGATGACAGAGGAGGGAGAAGAAGAAGAAGAAGAAGATGATGATGATGATGATGATGGTGAGGAGGAGGAGGATGAGGATGACGATGACCACCGAGACCATGATGATGTAAATAAGGTCAGTGCTAGTTCCCTTGAGAAAAGAGACCAGACGAGACTAGACTATACTATACTCTATATAGTGTATATGTGGGACGGGGGGTGGGCAGCGAAAAGGAAAATCCGCGAAACCAAAGCAGAAATCCGTCGAAGAAGCAATCTATACGTAGGTGAAGCTAAAGCTATCACAAGATGTATCACAAGAACATCCACAAAAGACGCCGGCAGGCCGGCAGATATGAATGTATTGGATACATACAAATAGACTCATCTGCCGGGCAAAAGTATGCATATTGTAACATGGTACGAGAGGGGGAAATTTGCTGCTATGTTCAGAACATTTTTACATTTAAAACTATTTAAAACCTATTACGTCCAGTATGCTTCCCTCTCTTGTGTTGTATGAGTGCTGATCTGATACTTTGCTTGCTGTTCCCACTGTTCTCGATCGATGTGACAACGATGGCGCCAAACAAGAGGACGAGAAATGGTACTGTTATGCGTCACATAGAGAGAGCCTCAAAGAGCCACACCGTCAGCACTTTCTCACGCAGTGTTTCCTTGTGCAATTAAAACGGAGTGAATGAGACCTGCAAGAGGACGAAGATGGAGAGGCGGAGACTGGTATGGTCAATGGACAAGTGCCAGAGCAACTCGAGCAGGAAAGCCAGCCAGAAGATGCCCAGCCCGAAGCGGTCATGGTCTTAAAGTCTTAATCATGCTTGGATGGAACTCGTGAATTATGACGCGGTCTCAGCTTGGCTGATGGAAAGTTTACTACAGTGGTGTGGCATTGGAATCAAAAGATCTAAATTCCAGTAGTAATATTGCAGTAGATGCAAATCTCAAATAATGCGCACACGGTTGCCGAGCAAATGAAGCTGGGGACGCGCCCCTGAAATTAACTTGTGCGGAGAAAGCTGAGAACATGACAAGCTGTCACCATCGATCAGGCTTCTACAGCTTGGCCAGCTTCCACTCCCTTTGCTTCCGTGGATCAGTGGCAAGGAATGTATCCTGCACACGGAGAAGCCAATGATCCAGGTGTTTTGGATGAAATTTAGAGGAGCATTTACTGACTGTTGCCAAGGTAAGGCTAGAATCCTTTCAATGTGCAGCAAAGACCTCCTGCACTGTTCTTTTGAAAGGGAGTTGTGAGCATTGCCAGACTTGTGTCATGGTGAGGTTGGAGTGCGGGGCAAGCAGATGCGTTTGCAGGAAGTTTCCATGCTTCATGGCCATGGCAGCCACAGCCAGAAATGCCGGCAACAGTGGCACCAGCAGCACCAGTGCCAGTGAGTGTAGCGCCAGCAGTGGCGGTGGCACCACCGTCCCCTCCGCCCCCTCCGTCCCCTCCGTCCCCTCCGTCCCCTCCGTCACCGGTGCCGCCAGTGCCACCGGTGCCATCGGTGCCATCAGTGCTACCAGTGCCACCAGCTGCACCACCAGCACCACCAGCACCACCAGCGCCAGCGGAGCCTGCGGCTGCCCCCGAGGAAGCGCCATCGAGCCATGCACATGCACATGCACAAGCGCCCGAGACGAAGGCACCCATGAAATCTCGAGGCTCGGTTTGGATCAAGTTGTGAGGCTCGGTTTGGATCAAGTTGTTGCCGCAGCTATTTGAGGAAAGTTTGTGGTGCCATACATTCTGCAGCTGGAACATTCAAGATATATTTCTATCCTATGCGTGCAATCATGCCAGGCATTCAAGCACAAAATTTTGGACCGCTGAGTGCCACATATCGCAGCGAACTTTCGTGTTGTGTATCACTGACTTGTATGCACAAACTTGCTTTGGGGACATAGGCGGCTGGTTTTTGCATGTTTATGCTCTAGAAAGTCTTGCTTGTAGGCTCGTTTTCTATGGCCTGGGGGACTGTGCCGAGCCGCACAACAGCTGCAACAGCTGCAGTGCCAACGCCTGTCAATCTGTACCAGCAGCAGCCCGGCTGGTATTGAGTTGAGGTCAAGGGTCAGTGAAGTAAGCACCTGTGAGAACGTGTACGGACTTGCGAGAACGTATGACTGTGGTTTGCGGGACCTTTTTTACAGCCATCACTGTGTCAGCTCTTCTTGTGTCAGATTCATTTTTCTGGTGCAATAGTGGCGTCACCATGCTCTTTAGGCAATTTCAGCAGTGGCAACAGCAGCAACAGCAAGTTCAGGACACGAAGTGCATGTCTAGCATGCACACTGGCAACTGAAGCAGTTTGACCCTGCACTGCCAGTGGGCTTTCGTTTGCAACTGGCAGGGGTTAAAATGTAGTGCCTTGGATTGTTGCTGGAAGAGAACGTCATTGCGGGTTTCATTCCTCCAATCCACATTGAAAGTGACCTTGTTCCCCTAGGAGCATCACCGTTTGGAGCAAGAGAGGCAGAAGAAACTTGAAGAGGAGCTCAAGGTGGAATTGCAGCAGCAGTTGCAGCGGCACTTTCCTTAGCGAGCCAATGCTGATGCCTAACAATTTCGAAGAAGTGGCCAGTGACCAAGGCAGATGGAGGAAAAAGCAAAGCAAGAAGAAGAAGAACGTCGGCTTAAACAAGAGGAAGAAGAGAGGAGGCAACAAGAGGAGAAGGAACGGGAAGAGAGGAGAAAAAGGGAAGCAGAAGAAGAGGCTGCCCTGGGCCGCGACTCACACCTCTATGATTCTATTAAATTCTCATGTTTGCAAGTTGCATATTAGGCACTGCTAGCGTTGGTTATGCGTTCCAAAGCTGCAGCACTGCAAAGGAGCGCAGGGCGGCTGAAGCCGAAGCAGCAAGGCCCAGGGAGAGGGAGACATCGGGAGGGAGAAAAGATAGTCGGCGCATAGCTATGTCGCCAGACAGCTACACTTCTGCCGCAGCCCGAGTCAACTTGAGGCAGCAAGAAGAAAGGTCGCGCTATATGCGCATGTGGCAGGCTCCTCTGTTTTGATCTGTTTTGCATGGAGGGCAGTGACAAGTGAAACCTTTGTCTTGAGAATCTCAAGGGGGTGAGTCTGGCATGTGCCGAGAGACTGCATCATTGAAGGACCCCGGTGTCAAAGCTGATGATCAAAACTCAAAGCCCTTCAGCTGCACAGAATCATCAAAGCTTTCAGTTGCACGAATTGATTTCTCGTGGGCTTTCAGCGCCGCTTTCATGATTCGAAAGTCTGATCAAAACCTGAGCAGAGGCCAAGTGAAGGAGCGAAGTTTTGGGGTCACGACGCACAGTCGCCGGGGCGGCCGCAAGGGCTGCCAGGGCTGCCCGGCTGGCCTGCCCAGTCAGTGCCTCTGCCGCACCTTCATGGCCAAGTGCGCCAGCCGCACCAGCCACAGCTCCCATCCTTCGATTCCTTTCATGTCCGACTGGGCTTTCCTCATAGCTTGCCGCTGGCTCATGCTCCTGTGCAGCCAATGCAACCAGTCCAGCCAATGCAACCAGTGCGGCCAGTGCATCCAAATCTCCATCCAGGTTCTCAAGCGCAACTTGGACGGAATACAGTATGTAGAGTCATTGCTCATTGCTTTCGGCCTTGTTGGTTGAATGTGCAGGGGTGATAAATGTTCCAAAGAGTGATAGATCAACTGATTGCACTGAAGTGCCTTTGGTCTCTAGCAGGGCGCCTCTGTGAGGCGGTCGGATGGACGGCTACGCCCAGCGACAGAGAGAGAGAGAGAGAGAGTGAGAGAGAGTACTGATTGACCGAGGGCCACAACAGGTAGGTTAAGGTGATCCTGCTCCTTGCAAGTCTAGCAGGAAACTCCGGACAGCGATTCAAACATAATTGGAAATCCTGGCTCGTAAAATGCAATGCAAATGCAGCACCCCTTGTCAGGATTTTGTCCAATCAAAGGTGTTGCACAAAAAGGATGCACCTGCACGTCATTCTCACTCTTCAAAAAGGAGTTTCCTTGGATCAGGACAATGAACATGCGTGAAGTATTTGCACATAGCACGCATTTGATCATATTTGCACACATTGTAAATTGAACAATCTTAAGAAGGAAAGAACCCCCTTCGGGTTTGCCCAAGGTGTCCTTCACGATTGTGGAAAGTGGTGCAGAGTAGGGCAAACACAAGAAGAATGTATGCGCTCAACCCGAGGCGTGTAAAAAACGGCAAGGCGAAAGTCAGCAACCGATTTATACAAATAGTAATAATATCTTACGCACTGCTCGGCATTGAAAGAGTCAATACTCCTGAGCAAGAGTCACTGGGACAAATGTCCTGCGGAGACATGCTTTCCAGTGGTCTAAGGCAACCGTGGGAGTCTGCCAGCCCAGCTCCAGGCAAGTCATGGAAACATGACAGCCAGAGACCAAATTTATCTCAGCCAAGTTCTAGATTACATCATTACACAATCCTCGATAATCAATAATACTAGTAACAAGTTTGGTCCCATCAAGAGCGAAAGATGCAGAGGCACAGTGCGGGAAAGGATGTGACTTTGAAAACCAGACAACACTGTGAAGCCCGAAGGTGATGGAAGGCCGAGCAGGCACCGAGACCAGCCGGATGTTTCTTGGCTTGACTGGTGTCAAGATGCGTCAAGATGTGTCAAGGCTGTCGCTCCTTTGTCGCTGGAAAAAATCATACGTTCTCTGAGGAAGAGGCCGACGATCCGACAGAGCCATCGGCTTCGCCTCAGGCCAAGTCTGTGGACTGACCTAGCTCAGCGAGAGGGGGAAGAGTGAACTTGCAAAAGACTTTAAAGAGTCATTCTCAATTCAATACTATTCATTCTGATCGACTGATTATACTGATACACTGATAGTATACCGATTGGACTGACTTTTGGCTTGCTGAGACGATTTCCAGTGGAGGCACCGGACAATGATGATGCTGACACCGAAGCGCCTACAGAAGAGTCCGACTATGATCCTTTCGCAGGGGCACAGGTCCGCAGAAAAAAATTGAAGTGAATCCCATCCATATGTTTCTCAGGGTGTGATTTGATGAAAGAATAAACGTTCTTGATCATTCAGATTTTGATTGCCGCAGGGCAAGGAGCCTCAGGAGTACAACCCCTTTGCTGAAGCTGAGTCGGCAGTTGGTATGGAGGCCATAGACTGGTTTCAAGCTGTGGAAAAGGCTGTGGAAAAAGTAAAGTAGCGGAAAGTATCAGATGATTGCCAATGCACATGCGAGGATGATGGTGAGGATGAGGGTGCGTTTGACTCTCTCATTGAAATGTTACGAGCTGCGGAGAGGGAAGGGAACTCTGCACCATCAAGGCCAGCGTCATGCAGAAACTAGAGCCTTCAGAAGGGACTGAGTCGGACTGAGCAGCCAAATTTCAGCACACACACACACATCTCATATATATATATATAGATATATAATATGTATATATAACATGTATGTAATCCTTCCCCCCTATTACTAAACGTCCCCCAAATACTAAAAACTAGGGTCCATCTCCCAGTTTGGAAAATTTCAGGTTGGCCAATTTGACTTTTAATTGACCCCCCTTAGAAAACAATTTAGAAATAAAGCTACCATTTGTGGGTTGCCCCCTAAGAAAAAAAACTAGTTAACCCCGGGGTGTCTATTGTTCGGGTCCGTCCGATTTTTTTTAGTTTTTTATATTAGGGCTTTTAATTTATTATTAGGGCCCGCTTCGAAAACCAATTTTTGGCAATATTTTAATTGCGTTATATAAGGACATTTAACTGATTTTGACATCGAACAAACTAGTTTTTATTATTAAAGTTTTAAATTGACTAATAGGGTTCCCTAATAAGAAATACCACCCTAAAAATAAAAACTACCTGAGGTGTTTATTATTAGGGGGGAGGGGGGGGACGTTTAGTATTAGGGGGAAGGGATCATTAAATATAGCTTTTGATGAATTTAGTGCATTTTGTTGTCTTTTGGTCTGAGATTTGAAAGCCGTTTGAGCCGCCAGGATGGCAGAGGAAACGCAGCCACAACAGAAAGCAAGACCGCTGGACACAGGTGCCTTTGGCCACATTTTTGGTGGAGCATGGTGGAGCTTTGAGATCGAAAGCTCGATCTGTAAGACTTTGTAAGTTTTCCCTGTTTTCTCATGTTTTCCCAGTATTCTCCCGAAAGGGGTCCGTTGAGCCGTTGAGGTGAACAGTTTCAAAAGGCCAAACCAAAGCCAAAGACACACTATCAGTTCAACCATGCGACACAGCGCTGGGAGCCGAAGGCGGCTTCAAAGCTTGGGGTCTGGGCTGGGCAGAGGCGATCCATTCCATCGCTTCAGCATTGCATCCCTACTTCACCATTGCTTCGCACGGTTTCCATCGGTTTCATGGGGATCTTGTGGAGCTCATTCCAGTCTGCCTTGGGACAGGCTGCACCACCTTCACCACCAAGAGAACCAAGCCGTGGAAACTTGGAAGTGAAAAAGACTGTCGGGGTCCACTAGTATAGTAGTTGCTATTTATGTTCGATGTATAGATGACATAGTAATTAGCAGACATGCTAGTTAATCTACTTATTATTTGCTGCATTATCTTTCATGATTACATGTTACAAGTGCTGTAGCAGGCACATTTGCACATACTGTCGAGCAGTAATTTACAGTAATTTACCATGCAATTTGAGTGAAGTCCCGCAAATATCAAATATCCACTGGCAATCGAAGTAAGTTAGCTTAAAAGGACGGCCAATACCATATATGATTTTAATTGATTTTATGTATGCATGTTTATATAACACACACACACATTTTAGAGCTGGCGCTCATCGTCGGCTCCGCTGGATTACTTGACTCTCGATGTCGCAGGGTGGGCTTGAAAGCTATTGAATGATGACCTGCTTCAGAAATATATCATTCCTGAATTCCTTATACTTTTTTGAACATATTCATGGATGTGTAAAAACTTCTGTGTGAAAAAAGCTTCTGCGTGTAAAAGCTTCTCTGTGTAAAGACTTCTCTGTGTAAAAACTTCTGTGTGTGAAAGCTTCCGTGTGTAAAAGCTCTCTGTGTAAAGACTTCTTTGCGTAAAAGTTTCTGTCTGTAAACGTGCCTGTGGGTTAAAGCTCTCTGTGTAAAAACTTCTTTGTGTAACAGCGTCTGTATGTAACAGCTTCTGTGTGTAAACGCCCTTGTGTGCAAAAGCTTCTGTGTACAGGCTTCTCTGTGCAAACGCTTCTGTGTGCAAACGCGTCTGTGTGTATAATCACTTCTCTGTGTAAAAGCTTCTGTGTGTAAAAGCTCCTCTGTGTAAACGCGTTTGTGTGCAAAATCTCCTTAGTGTAAAGACTTCTCTGAGAAGAAGCTTCCGTGCGTAAAAGCTCCTCTGTGTAAAGATTTCTCTCTGCGAAAAGCTTCTGCGTGTACAAGCCAGTCTGTATAAAGACTTCTCTGTGCAAAAGCTTGTGCGTAAAAGCGTCTGTGTGTAAACGCGTCTGTGTAACAGCTCCTCACCAGCAGCATGCATCATCATATTTTCTTGTGTGCTATCTTCTTGTCTCCTCCCTCCAGCTTTCTTTCGGGCCACGCTGTCGTCTAGTTTCAATCTGTAACGTCGTTTCTTGCCGAAGAATGCCAAGAACATGTGAAAGCATCGCTCGTTCAAAAATTGAACATAAACAGCGCACAAAGTGTTGTAATTTACAGCATTTTGCGCTGTCAGATGGCAAGAACCCGCGCAAATACCACAGTTTTACTCCCCGAAAGTGGCTAAAACACTGTTATTTACAGGGTTTCGCTCACGTCACGATCCTCGATTTGAAAACGCGTAAATACCAGCAGTTTTTTTTTGCATTCATCAAGGCAAGCAATCGGTTCAAAAAGTGCAACAAGTTATGTAATTTACAGGGGTTTGGTACTGTCACGGGCAAAAACTGCGTAAATACAAGCGTTTCAGCGTCCAAAAGTTGACAAAACACTGCAATTTACAGTGTTTTGCGCCTTCCATGTTTTCTTGACATTCCAAAAACTGTGTAAATACCAGCATTTTTTGTGATCAACCTGTCAAAAATGATGTATATAATTTACAGTGTTTTTTTTTTGCTTTGCCTTCAAAAACACTGGTATTTGCAGTGTTATGTGCATCTCTAGTCTAAAAAGTATTTGTATTCACAGCATTTTCTGCGTTTTTGCATTGTTCCCGCAAAAGACGTTAAAACGCAAAATTGTTGTCATTTACAGCATTTTGTTAATTCGAAAAGCTAAAACTCGTCCGAAAAATGTGTCAAACGGCACTTTTTTCCGATTTTAGGTACCCTCAAAACGGGGGGGGGGAATGCTCTCGGAGGCGCTTATGAGCGACCCGGATTTCGTCCAAAAAGCTTTCCCTCAGCAAAGTGAAGGATTTTCGGAGGGTCGTCGGCTTGGGGCGCCCCTCACCATAGAGCTTTAGTCGCTCTGGGACGCTCGTGGAGAAAGCCACTCGTGCAGAGCCGGCGGAGCCGAATTGAAAGGCTTACGCCTGACAGCCGGGCGCCGGCCAAGCAACGACTTTTGGCTTATGGTGTGGGAAGATTGGGCCGAGATTCTCCGCGAAAACCCAGGGAGAGCTATGTTGAACTGAGGGAAGCATAATGCGCAGTGCTGGCCTGTATGGAAGCAGTCTGGGCCTATGTTGAGCGCAGGTTGTGCCCATGTTGGGCCAAGTCGGGCCCATGTTGAGCCATCTTGGCATCTTGGGCTTATGTTGGGCCAAGTCGGGCCCATGTTGAGCCATCGGGCCCATCTTGGGCCTATATTGGCCCAGGTTGGGCCTATGTTGGGCTCATCTTGGGCCCATGTTGGGCGTATGTTGGGCCCATGTCGCCCCATGTTGAGCCATCTTGGGAGCAATGTTGGGGCCATGTCTGGGCCATCTATGTTGAAACGATCTTAAGATGCCAATTTGTCCTTCTCGGGCCCCTCCTCGAGCCCAAAACAAGGTAAAAACCGATGTTTTTGAACATCGCCAAGATAAAATCCGTGGCCACTGACGGGCCCGAAACACCGTAAAAAAACGATGTTTTTTTAACACCGCAAGCAAAAAACACCGTAAATTACAGGTCCTTCAGTCGGGGGGAGTCGACACGGGGTGAACCGGGGGTGGGTCGGCAGGGGCGGCGAGCGTCTATAACTTTCGGTTACCACCGAAGGCCTCCGGCAAGGACACGGTCTGCGTGGCCGGCGCCCGGATTTAAAGGTTTACGCCTGACAGCCGGGCCAGGCCAAGCAACGACTTTTGGCTTATGGGAAGATTGGGCCGAGATTCTCTGCGCAAACCCAGGGAGCTGCTTGCCTGTATGGAAGCAGTCTGGGCCTATGTTGAGCGCAGGTTGTTGCATCTTGGGCCTATATTGGCCCAGGTTGGGCCTATGTTAAGCTATGTGCCTAACGTGTCTTCATGCGCCTCCGTGCCCCCCTCCCTGCCGCCTGTGCCCTCCTTGCTGGCTCCTGTTCTTGCGTGCTATAGCTTCTGTGGTTGTGGTTGTGCTTGTTGTTGTCGTTGTCCTGGTTGTTGTGGTTGTGGTTGTGGTTGTGGTTGCGGTTGTGGTGGTGGTGGCTGGTTGGGGTTGGGGTTGGGCTTGGGCTTGGGCTTGGGCTTGGGGGCTTTGGGGTTTGGGGTTGGGCTTGGGGTTGGGGTTGTGGGGGGTTGCGGTTGCGGTTGCGGTGCAGCGCGGGCGTGGCGGTGGCGGCGGTTTGCGGCGGCGGTTGCGGCGGCGGTTGCGGCGGCGGTTGCGGTTGCGGCGGCTGTTTGCGGCTGTTGTTGTTTTTGTGATGATGTTGTTGTTGTTGTTGTTTTTGTTGTTGTTGTTGTTGTTGTTTGTTGTTGCGGGTGGTGGTGTTTTGTTGTTGTTGCTGGTGGTGGTGGTGGTGGCGGTGGTGGTGGTGGTTGTTGGTGTTTGTTGTTGTTGTTGTTGTTGTTGTTGTTGTTGTTGTTGTTGTTGTTGTTGTTGTTGTTGGTACAAACAAAGACTGGGGCCCTCAGAATAAGGTACTCGAGCTTATTTTGGAATTTGCTTGGTGCCCCTTAAGGGTGTCCTTGGAGTTTTGCACCGTTTTAAAAAAGACTTTTGGCGCAGACTTTTGGCTCTTTTTTTAAGCTTTGTAAAAGCTTGTTGGGCCCCTTTTTGGACCTTTTTGGCGCCGAAATCTTGCAGAAAGGGGTCCAGCAGGTTCGCCTTGTATCAGTGTGATTTCTCAGGTTGCTGGACCCCGTTTTGGGGATCCTGCAGCCCAAATCTGGCAAAAGGGGTCCCGCAGCCTGTTCGTTTGGAGTTCCATGATCCAGCCATTCATTTTCTAGCTGCTGGAGCCCTTTTTGGGGATCCTGCAGCCCAAATCTGGCAAAAAGAGGTCCCGCAGCCTGTTCGTTTGGAGTTCCATGATCCAGCCTTTCATTTTCTAGCTGCTGGGCCCCTTTTTGTGTTGCCGGCGTTCTGGATCTTCCAAAAAGGGGTCCAGCGGCATCTGATTTCAGATTTCTACCTTTTTCCTTGTGCTGGACCCTTTTTTGAGCCGTAAGCGGCCGGGATCCTCCAAAAAGGGGCGCCGCAACCTCACGTCAAGCTAGCTTCCATTTGGATCTTTTTAGTGGCTTTGCCATACATAGAGGCTGTACCAGTGTCAGCTCTCTCTGTTCCTGCCCTCTCTGCTCGCTTTCTCTTTGTGGCAGATCCTTTTCCGAAACATCTTTTCGAACGACTTTTGCCAAGCACACATTTTATGCCAGGCCTGCCTAGCTCAGTCGGTAGGGCAGATGGACCTTAACCTGAAGGTCGAAGGGCCAACCCCACCTGAGGTCATGAGCCTTTCTTTCCTGCTGGCCTTTGCCTGCACAGAGAAAAGGTTTTCTCTTTTCTCTCTCTCTCTCTGTTTGTCTGTCTCTGTCTCTCCGCTCTCCTGAACCGTACCTATGTGATCTCTTTTCGCTCTTGGGTTCTTGTACTGATATAGACCGGTCACGCCACTAGAATGCGAGGCTCCAACTTGCTGTCTCTTTGGCGCAGAGACAGTGCATT
Organism: Cladocopium goreaui; assembly: GCA_947184155.2. Classification (NCBI taxonomy): domain Eukaryota; class Dinophyceae; order Suessiales; family Symbiodiniaceae; genus Cladocopium; species Cladocopium goreaui. The sequence goes on along the minus strand of CAMXCT020002135.1, from coordinate 351,576 downwards.
GCATCTTTGCAAGAGGATCCCGCTGAAGATCTTTTATGCTTGGCCTGCTTCTACTGCACTACTACAATGCAAGGGCTTGAACTTGACCTCCGCTTCTGTGATGGGAAACTGTACTGCTTCTACCGACTGAGCTAGGCCAGACTGGTACAAAAAGTGTGCTCGGCAAACCTGGTTCTGAATGGTGATTCGGGAAAGGATCTGCCACAAAGAGAAAGCGACGCTCACAAGCCACAGAGGGCAGGAACAGAGAGAGCTGACACTGGTACAGCCTCTGTGTGTGGCAAGGCCGCTGAAAAGAACCAAATGGCAGCTAGTTTGACGTCAGGTTGTGGCGCCCCTTTGTGGCAGATCCCGGCCGCTCACGGCTCAAAAGGGGGTCCAGCACCTGGAAAAAGGTAAAGGTCTGAGCTGATGTGGCGGTGGCCTCCTTTTTGGAGGATCTCGGCCGCTCACGGCTCAAAAAGGGGTCCAGCAGCAGAGAACTGAAAGGTATGTGTTGGTGTTGTTGTTGTTGTTGCTGGTGGTGGTGGTGGTGGCGGTGGTGGTGGTGGTTGTTGTTGTTTGGTGTTTGTTGGTGTTTGTTGGTGTTTGTTGGTGTTTGTTGGTGTTGTTGGTGTTTGTTGGTGTTGTTGTTGTTGTTGTTGTTGTTGTTGTTGTGGTTGTTGCTCTCGTTGCTGGCTCCTGTTCTTGTGTGTTTTGGCTTCTGTGGTTGTGGTTGTTGTGGTTGTTGTGGTTGTTGTGGTTGTTGTGGTTGTTGTGGTTGTTGTGGTTGTTGTTGTTGTTGTGGTTGTTGTGGTTGTTGTTGTTGTTGTTGTTGTTGTTGTGGTGTTGGTTGTTATGGTTGTCATGATTGTGGTGTTGGCGTTGGTGTTGGAACTCTTATTCCCTGGCGCGCTCCCCCTTGCGTCTGCCAGGGTCGGCGGATAGATCTCTCTCACAATATATAAACACACACACATATATATATATATGTCTCTCTCTCCCTCTCTCTCTCTCACACATATATATATATATATGTATATATCTAAGTAGACTGTAAAATTATTATTTAACATGTAATAGAATTTAAAATAGCATAGTCTGATATGTTTTTAAATTAGTATAATGCATTAAAACATAATACAATATAATATAATACAACAGAATAATTATAATGTAATGTAATATAATATAATAAAATAGAATATAATATAATATATTTTGCACGCGTGAGGATTTCAATGAAAATACAAAATCCACAAGCAGGTGGAAGAAGAAAAATGTGATTAGAAGAACGTGGCACTGCACGGGTAGGTGTTGTCTCCCAGGCGATCGCTTCCAACGCGAGCTGCCAAGCCGAAACACGTCCATGGCCCAGGGGCTAGAGTAACTTTGATGTCAGAATCAAGAAGCCAAGCGGCTGGATATCAGCTCGACTCGTTCACTCACATAGGTGTGTGAAACTGCAAACAACTATATACATAAAAAACTACCGAAAAATACACCAGGCCCGTGATCCCTTTGTCGGCAGCCAGATTCCCACAAGTAAATGTTGGTTCAGGTTACTCCTGTAGTTTTCAGATGATTTGAGGGAGCTTGTCATGGCTGCTTTGTCAGAAACTCCTACTCGCTGCCAGCCTTTTACTGCTGAGAGGCCAGCATCTCCTCCACGACACGCACCAAGAAAGTCTGGGCCAGAATGGGCGCAGTGAACCAAAAAACAACTGAAACATTCTTGACTTCCTTCAGCTTCACTGTTTGTTCGGTAGTGAATCCTGGCAGTAATCGCATGAAAATTTAAAGCAACATTGACAAACCTTAGAATGGATCGCTGACGTGATCCAATATATATATATGTATGTATGTATGTATGTATGTATATATAATATACATGTATATATTGGTCGGCTTTTCTGAGCGTGCGACTTGGCGACTTGTGAGGCTCGTCATTGCAGAGTGTGAAGCAGAAGCTCGAGCTGATGCAGCTAACAGCTTCTGCAGCTTTTCGCAGGCTGCAGCTATTGCTTGAGATATCTTGAGATATCTTGAGATCTTGCAATATGTTGCAATGTCATGAATGTTAGGTCACATAATATGACATAGCAGTTTGATGGCTCAGAGGCCCAAGCGTCGAAGTTACACAGCATTTATTTATTAAATACGTTTTACTGCTAGCTGTAGACTGTAGAGATGAAATTTGAAATCATCGTGTCGTGGCAACCAAGTATGGTATGCCGTCTTTTACATTTTTTACTGTGTAAAACCCCTGAGATCTCATTTGTTTGAGGCCCTGGCTGTGCGCCTGGCCTTGCGCTTTGAATCTCGACCCAAGGATATCTTGGTAAGCTTGGCCCTCAGCTTGGCTAAACCGGCGTGGGAAGTCGTGTCATTAATGAACACTAATGAAATCTAATGAAATCTAATGAACATCAATCATCATTAATCAACGATGAATCAACGATGAATTTTCCTCATCCATTGCCTCTCCGTCGTTTCCCCTTGAGCCAAATCGGCTTGAGAGCAACTCTCTGATACAGACAAAGTCACACCAAAGCCTATGCACATCTACTTCTTGACTTCTTGACAGTAGTCATGACACCATTCTTTCTCAGACTGCAGGCGCATGCATGGAGTCACAGGGATGATGCAGTGAGAGAGCAATATGGTGCTCGGGGCACACACACACATACACGAGGGCATACTCCGTACATCCATACGTGTTACATTGCTTTGCATAACTTTGATTGGTGTTAAGTGACACTGCATCGTTACACCACTGCTTTGCGCCGCAGAAGATGCCAGACTGCGCGCATGATTGCACACTTGCACGCAGATATGGCTCCATTCGTCCTTGCATCATACATCCATCAATGCGTGCCTGCATGCATGCATGCATCTTGAATCGCTCCAGCCTTGAGCAAGTCTGAGGTATGAGTGAAGCAGGGCTGCCTGCTGCAAAGGACCAGCGCTCTACAGTGAAGACCATAATGCGGCTTTGTCATCCTGACAAGTGCACCTCGCCTCGAAACTAGTGACTCCTTCGAATTGCATCGGACCAAAGTATTTCGACATCGTTGGACCGAAGTTCCAACGGCAGCTAAGGGTTTTGAGGTGCAACGATTTGTGAGTGGACAGATTGGAAACGTTGCATGGCTCAGGCAAGCATCCGGATGCAAAGCGTGCAATGCAGATCCTGGGCCCCCTGCTTTCTTAGTGACGCCATATCCTTTTGAGTGAAGGAAAACAGAGTGATAGAGAGCTGTGAGATTCGTTGCTTGTTTGCATTGCCCTTAAATCATTTCGCTCATTTCCTCAAGTCTGCTACTGCTGTGTGATCCGGGAACCTTTCTCCGCTGAAATTGTGATAGTGCCCGCAATTCTTGACTCAAATAGTTGCATATTCAGGGTTATGGCAACAGGCTTCCTTTGGTCTGTCAGTTCTGAAGGAAGTTCTTGAAGCAAACTGTTTGAGTGCGTGAAGCTGATTTCCACGCCGAAAGTGCTGGCAAAAGAGATCGGAGCAGTGCCCCCATCCCGTTGAAGCCGATATCGACAGAGCGAGACGGAGAGAAGGAACCGAATGCAACTCAAGGCGTGGAGCAAACATTTCACCTCACTTGATCCCACAAAGCTGAGGTAAGCTGAGCTGGCACAAATGTTTGCAATCTCTTGCAAGATTGAGACCATACACTCAATTACTTCTCACAGGGGTTGGCAGAAGTAGTTGGCGAAAAAACATCTCAGACAATTCGGCTTACTAGCCTAGTGAAAATCTGGGCTTAGGACACCAGGCCAGAATCAGTGTGATTTCTGTGTGTGGACTTCAATGGCTGCTGGCACTGTCTCAGGGTGCTGGTCACACTGGCAGTCCGAGCACATTTTAGCCGTTGTTTTTCTTGGCAGGTCAGGCATATCTCCTCTCCCAAATTGCTAAGACTCACATTGTGACACTCTGTGGTATTCTAATGTATTCTATGACGCTCTGCATTCAGATGAACCTCACCTCGAAGCCACACAGAGACTCAGCAGGTCCAAGGCTGACATAATGGGCTTGGCGGGGGCAGGCTTGCCTCATCAAGTTGAGTGCACATTAGGATTCCACATGATAGTCTCATATGAAGAATCTGAAGATACTGTTGCAGCCGTAGCAGTAAGACGATTTAAGGCATACAGGCATGCCAGCTTTTTTTCCCATAGATGATATCATAGGTCCAATGCATATGATACAATAGCTTCTTCCTAGTTACCCTTGGTAGTTACCACATGTGCTCGGCTCAAAGTCCATGTCCAAAGATGCCCAAAGTATAGTCATTCCTTTTGGTGCGTCTACTTCCATACAGAAGGCCAAAGGGCCTTTCAGCAAGTTCAGGAACGAGAATTCACACACTCACTTATACATACCTTTCCGCCATCACTTGCTGAAATTTGTATGCTTAAGTCTTTTTGCCTGGCCACAGCCATTTTGTTCAAGTCAACTGTTGCCAGGTTTTTGCAGGTGTGCTCCTCAAGTTGCCAATTCCGCATAATTCCGCAAACGAATGACAAATCGATCCAGCTGTCTACTCTCCCAAGCTGATGCGTTCACAAGTCCTCCAGTCAAGTTTGTGCGTCCACTCCCCGGTCATGTGCCTCCTGGCAGGTTCTATTGCGCAAATCATGGAACCGAAAGAGGACGAGGCTGCAGAACGCTGCGGATTTGATGACTGTGACGATGGAATGTTTGAGTTGTACGGTTCATATTGTCCGTTGGTGCTTTTTCCATGTACCAGAGGGCTGCCCAAACAGACTGGGGTTAGAGAGTTTGAGCGCTATTGTTTGAGCGCTAGTTGGATGCCTGTATTTTCATACGGAAAGTTGCTTTGAAACATAAACGGCAAATACGGCAATCTATAAACATTATAATTTTAACATACATATTTCAACGTATTTGCTATAAACTAAATATGAAGCTGTAGATGGTTCATTATAGTTAGCAATGAGCCGCCCAAACTACCCAACCCATAGACTTTGAGCAATGTATGGGTACAGGTAGGCAGGAACATGCCCACAGGGGCGAACGGACATACCAAGTTGTACCGGTAGGTCAGTGCTGGTCAAATCAGTCCAAGTCCGAGGGTCAGTTGACCCACTTTATCTGCAGAGTAGGCCGAGTAGGCAGTGACAGTGATGAGCTTCTTGGTCATTGTGAGCAGTGGAGACTCGCCAATGTTGTAAATTCATTCCCCCTTTTCTTTGCGAGCTCCTATCAACATCTCCTGAACTTGCTAACGCATGTGGTGGTGTGGCGTGTGGGTCGCGTAGACGCATGTTGAACTTGCGCAAGGGCTTGATGCCCTGCTTCAAGAGGATGGTGGGTGGGCGGATGGGTGTGGGTTGGTGACAGGGTCAAGCGAATGCAAGCGATCTGCTTTTTTTATTTTTTGGCAAAATGGCTTAATGAACATGAAGTCTGCCGGGATCTTGCTTGAAGGCCTGCAAGTTGATGATTCTAAGAAGCTCAGCACGAATGCTTGAGAGTTGCCCGCTAGGGTAATTCACAGTTCCCACTTCCGGAGGAGCATTGTAGTTGACCTTTATTTTATTTTATTTTATTCTCCATTTCCCAATATTTCCCACACACTGCAGAATCAGTGGGCTCGGTACTGGGTAGAATCTGGACTGGTCCTCCAGTCGGAATGTGAAGACTGTTTGGCCTTGACCCAGCTTCTGGCTAGTCATGCCTTGGAAGTTCTGTCATGAACCTTGCTCAGCGAGACTGTGAGACAACCAAGCAATTGTCACTGGAGTCCTTGTAGCGAAGCGACAATTCTATTCAATTCTATTCTGTTCTACTTCTTTGATTTTTGGGTGGTTTTATTTCTATTTGTACGAGCCAGAAGATTGAAAAAGATATAACTATCTAGATGGCGATGGAGAGAGAGATACATAGATATTATAGATATATTGAATTATATTGTAGATATATTGAATTATATTGTAGATATATTGATATGTCACATTGAAATACTCTGAAATTCCAGGCCCAAGGCACACCACCTTGGATGCATGCAGCAAAAGATATGGGCGTGGCTTGTCCTAACTCGGGAGTTGGATTGGGCCTGCGGAAGTAGATGTGGTCGTCCTCATCCGTCATCACGTGGGTTTGCAGGGCTTGGCGTTGTTTCTAGGCAACTCTCCGTTCCGGCCCAAAGCTACTGATTCGAATGGTAATTGGCAGAAAAGATCATAGCGTCGCTATAGAAGAGTATATATTATATATACATACATTATATAATATACAATAATCATAATACCAATATAGATTAATGATAATAATGCAACACACACACATAATATACATATTCTTTGCATGTATAAATGTATAGGTTCTTAAAGGATTGTAGCCAGTTATGTTGCCCTGCACTGCAGGCACATGCCGCTCTGTATCGCACGCAAGGTCACCTTTGCGCCTGCGGAGCAGCCTCCATGGCTGCTTGCAGCAGTTGAGCAAGGCAAACGATGCCGACGTTGACAAATGTTGACGAGCTGTCACTGTTTCCTCCTTGGAAAACTATGCTGTAGAAGTGGTCAGGTAGCTTCAATGGAAAAAAGTCTTTCATAGGGCATCCCGGGATTCTGCCCACCAGTCTTGGAAGGGAAGATGGAGAGGAAAATACTCGAGTGAATTGATCCGATCCTGCGCCCGCATCAAACCTCATCAACTTCAACGTTCCCTTTGTGACTTTTGTTCAGGCGTCGTGTTCTACGATCCCGAGGGCAGATCCTTGGCCTGTGATTTGGAGGTACAGGTGTGCAAATGCTGCGCATATCTGGGACAATCTGAGACAATCTGAGACAATATCAGTTAATTTTCTGAGTGCAGAAAAGTCAATTCGATCCTGCGCTCCCAGCCTGATGTAGGCTCAAGGCAGAAGTAGACCTTCACTGCCTTGGCTCGCCATGACCACGCTTTTGGCTTGCCCGTTAGTGTACACGAAACCTTTTCGATCCTTTGGCTTTGCGTCCTTCGGGTCCTTTGTGAAGCTCTTCATATTTCTTGCAACCGCTCCGAGTGCTGGTGCCGTCAACCACTTTGGCATTCGTGCCCAATCGCAGCGGGCTACTGAGAAGCTGGAGCATGAGGCGCGGCTTCGCGTGTGGGTCATGCAAAAAGATTGTAGAGACAAGACAAGCTAAAAGGCTAACCACAAAACAATTTACTGCGTGCAATGGGGTGCAGATGATAGGACGCGTTCATGAAGGGGCAAAACCTGCTGAGACGTTAGGTGTTGGGTTTCAACAGGCTTACCAACCACTTGTACCCCTTGCCGAAGTGTACTCCGTTTTGGATTTTTTAAAAATATGTTGCTTGAACACGCAAGCCACTAACAAACACAAAAAGAAGAGCAAGGGCAACAGCGGTCAGTAATCTGGAGGCTTCTGATGTTGTGTGCAATCTTGGATCTTTGCCTTGTTTGCCCGAGCATTTCCGCAAGTATATACACCATTCAATTCCAGGTGCTGTCTTCCTTAGCGACGCAGGAAGAAACCGGCACCACTACACAAACTCCTTGGGTTTTCGATGACAACTAAAGATGTTGGTTACCTGGATGTTGATGTCCGAACTCCCTGCGATAATTGGGTGGCTGGGCATCGACGTCGGTTTCCAAAATGGACAATTCTATAACAGTTCATTCAAACGCAGTCAGCAAGCCTTTGAAATTCCCTTGCGTGGAATGTAGTGGTCGGCATTTTTGTTTTTCTTCACAGTCAGTCTGTACCTGCCATTTTCACGTCGCAGCTTTGTTCTGCAGTCTCTGCAGCTCATGGCAAAAATGTCACCGGTGTGATGCAATGCGACACTGTCTGGACACTGTCTGGCACAAGACACACTCATCAATATCACTGATTTTGTGCCATAACGTCGGCATTTATCTTAGCACATTCCTTTCAAATTACATATTCTGGAAACTTTTCTTGTCTCCAACACGCAAGTTCGCCCATGGAAACAAAACGTACTGTATATTATACAATGTTCTATAAAGACATACATTCATACATTGTCATACATTGTCATACATTGTCATACATTGTCATTTGTTGTTATTTTAAGTTATTTTGTTGCCATTTGTTGTCATTTGTTGTCATTTGTTGTCATACATTGTCATACATTCATTCATACATACATTCATACATACATACGCACATACATACGCACATACACACGCACATACATACGCACATACATACGCACATACATACGCACATACATACGCACATACATACGCACATACATACGCACATACATACGCACATACATACGCACATACATACATACATACATACATACATACATACATACATACATACATACATACATAGACAGACAGACAGACAGACATACATACATACATAGACAGACATACACAAACACACATACACACATACACGCATACACGCATACACGCATACACGCATACATCCATACATCCATACATCCATACATCCATACATCCGTACGTACGTACGTACATACATTTATGTTCTTCTGCACAAATATAGCGTTTTGTTGCAATTGGTCTTGAAAGTCTTGCGTTTTTTTCTAGACTCACAGTTTTAAATTGAGTACTTACTTGCGTTTTCGCGGCAAGAGTGTTTTGTTACAAGACACCACTGGAAAATCAGAAAACAACACTTCTTTCCGCACGGAAGTGATGTCCAGAACTTAATCCTGGCAAACCTCAGGGTTGTTCTTGATTCCTCCCCAGTCAACCGCCTGATATTGTAATTTGCGAAGCTCTTAGGGTTGGCCACCGTATAAGAAAGGAAGAAGGTGGCTTTCTGCCGTTGATGCCGTTTCTGCTTGCAGCAAATCTGGAGAAAACCCAACCCCTCAGGCAAGTATACCAGTAGTGACTCAGTAGTGGCAGCGTGCACCCCCTCAGTGAATATGCAGCCCCACCAAAGAACCTGAACTTGAAGCCAGTTCTGCCTGCTTGATGGGCACAAAAAGACACCGCACAGTACTTTCTCGGTTCCTTCATTGGCTATCATTTCAAATACTGTAACTATAATATCTTCATATTGTTTTGAAATATCATTTTATGTTCCTCGAAAGAGCTGGAGTTGCTCACCATGTTGCCATGTGACGCTTTGGCTGTCTGGCACAGGTCCAATGGGGCCCTTTGGGCGACATTGCATCTTCAGCGACCGAAGCGGTCACAAATGCGGCAGAATCTGCAGTTGGGAGCATAGTGTACAGAGATAAACTGGTGCTGAAAGGCCGAAAGATGAGTACACAGACAGTACATAGCACGCTGCCTGCAGTTTGATGACACGCAAAGCAAGACATTTGTGCAAGGTCGACTCGATGACATCTTCTATGGCTAGAGCTTTCCTAGGAACCCGAAATCATGTGAGGCTTAGGTTCAGATCCATGGCCTCAGTGAAGTGATTCTCAGATTGTCCAGCTGGAGGAGACATGGCAGTGGACAGCTTCGACTTGCCGCCTCCGAGCAAAAGAGTTATCAACCAGCAGGCTGGGAGCATGATTTTGACATATTTTAATTTTAATAAATTTCACAGGGTGAAGGACGGTGTAAGACGGTGTAAGATGGTGTATGGCAGTGTATGGGGTGGCACGGTCGCCATCGAGTGTCCAGGTGATTGTGTGCATTGTCGCCACCTTTGTAGTTGTTGCTGTGGGTCTCCTTCTTGATGCGTGCCTTGGTCGCAGATGTTGCATTGTGCAGTGCGTAGGCCCTGACCGGCTGGTCACCTCAGGTTTATGCCACCAGCGAAATCCTCAACGCGACCCACCTACCTTTGCATCGCCACTTTACTTGGAAGCTATGGGCTTCTAGTACCAGGCTGCGATAGCTTGTCTCTGATTGTTGAGTTGCTGATCTCCTGGAAGGTGTTGAGTCAGTACTCTGTGTTTTCTAGTTGGAATGCACGGCAGTTCGCGTTGCCTTGCTGGAGGACTCATCAGTAATCTTTTCCAGTTCCTCCTTGGAGTGGAATTGCTCGGCGCAAAGGTGCTCCTAACCCAGGTAGGGATCAGTGAAGAAGCTGCAAACAGTTCGAAGCATTTTTTTCATTCAAGGCACTTGCTTCTCACTTACCGTACATGATTTAAGAAGATTTAAGATATGATTTAAGTATACTAAGATATACTGTAAGTATATTAAAAATTATTAAAATCGTTGTAAATCGGCTCCAGGTGAATGGTGAATACTCCGCGATCACCGAGTCAACCGTGGGTTTGGTGCATCTTCTCTTCGAGACTGGTGGCTGGATAGGAGCTTTGCTGCTACTCGAAGTGACATGTGGCCACAGCTTTGTGAACCTTGACTAGTCCATACTAGTCCTATCATGTTCTATTTACAGTATCAGGCACCTCTAATTTTGGTGGGTAACCTTTTTCTAAACTTCGGGGGGTGGGGTGGAGTTGGGGCCGTTGAAAACGCGTCCCAAGGCTCATCCTTTATGCCATGGTGGTGCCGGCAGTGAAGATCGCAGCTCTGATCTTGGGTGAATTCTGGCGTGAGAATTCGGACCCACGCAAAGTACACAAAGCCAAGATGCTCATTGAGGCTTGGTGCGTTTTGAAACTGTAGATTCCATGACGGAGGATTCCAAGGGATTCAGTGACTTACGTGGAAATGCTATGATTCTTATGCATTGTTATGCATAGTTATGCAATGTTATGCAATGTTGTGCGATGGGAGTGGCTGGGATTCCTCAGAGAGCTGGCACACTCAAGCCATTGGCCAAAAGGTCGTGCAATTCATCAGCAAGTGGGCATGCCCAGATATGTTTGCCTACATCCTTCTTTTGCTACTTGGATGGGATGGCAATCCAGCTTGAGCTTGGCGTGCTTCAAGATATTTAGACAACACATATTATACAGTCAGAAGACGTCAAAAGGATGAGGGATGATAATGGAGACGCGGATAGAACATGACACGCAGTGACCTTTCCTATCTTTCCTATCTTTCCTCTGAGATATCTGAGATATCTGAGATACCTTTTCCGTCACTTGGATGGTGCCGGTGGGGTGGTTGCAGCGCCAGCGCAGCTTGGGATTGGTGTCATGGCCGCACTGAGACATTTGGCATCGAGACATGGGAGACATGGGAGACATGGGAGACATCCAAAGCCAAGCAGAGAACCAGAGAACCCCAAGCATCTTCCCTACACATCTTTAGAACTTTAGAACCTGTGTAGGGAAGATCCGGGAAGATCCGGGAAGATGATTTGATCTCACTAATGTATGATCATAGTCTTGGCAGACAGTTTTGTAACAACAGCATGCGCTGCGCTGGCCAAAGTAGTCTCGGATTTAGGCTTTGCTTGCTTTAGCATCTTCTGCGTGTTTTCGACATTCTCGGCCCTCATGGTGCAGGTGCATTTTGTGTGTGCATTTTTTGAGCTTTTTTTTGGAGGAGAGTGGAGGGTATTCGGAAAAGATTTCGCTGCAAAGGTCCACGATGGACCCAGTCAGAAAACGGGAATGATATGTTTGGCTTCTTAGCCAGATTTGACCGCCAAATCCATTTGATACAGAGTTTGCCCAAATTGGCTCTAAGGGTTTGTCATGGTTGCAGATGCAAAGTGACGCCAGTGACGCATATTGAAGCTAGAAACTTCTGCGTATGTGGCAGGTTCCAGTGACTCCGGAGGAGTTGGATGATGTGAGCCGTCCTTGGGTGCTACGTACGTTTGGTAATGAGTCCCTCTTCAGCGTGGTAGCAGTTGCCTTCCTGGTGCCGCTCAGCTTGAAAAGCAGACGATAGATCGCTAGTTGCCATGGATAATGACACGGTAGATGAATATTTGCCAAGGGAAGCTGAGAGTTGGATGCAATATGTTGGACAAGAATCCAAGTGACGCCATGTATTGAAGAAAAGAGTCATCTTGCTGGGCTTGCTTCAACATTTTCTATTGTTTGTTTCAGTTGTAACGGCAAAGTGCAATCCAGGATAATTACACCACAAATCTATCGCCACCTATCGCATGCATGTGCACACGCATATACAATAGACATGCATAAACATATGGATGTTTATGTGACAGGTAATGTAATGGAAGGTTGCGCTATGTCATTTAATGTGCCGTAACATAACTTCATGTCGTGTGATGTATACGTATATACGTATGTACATTGTTCATATCAGGCATTATTCCGCCTATCATGGGGATACCGATTCCAAATTGTAGGGAGATCAAGCAAAACATTGGAGCTTTTTTTTGATCGCTGAGCTTACTTTCGCATCCATTGGCCGGCAATGTGATTTTTGGTCTCTGAAGGCATCGTTGAAATCATTTATTATTGTCGCTCTCGCGGTCATCTTGTACAGCTCGAAGGGCGACCCAGTATATCACAGTGTCACAGCTTCTGCAAGGGGGTTACAGAAGATTATATATATAGTAGATACAGTTTCTTTTAACATCACTAGCTCATACCTCAAGTGACACATCCCTCATTATGCATAATCAAAGCATGGGTGTCATAAAATGTTGTTATTTTACCTCCTTAACGTGTGACTTTTTCGAGGCACCCCTTTCAGATGTCAACTTATCCATGTGAAACAGGCCTTTGGCACGTCCCGAGGTTCATGGGGGTGTTCATTCTGGGTTTGTTTACGCCAACTATGGCGATGTTCCTGGACTCCAGCATTCTGCTCAAGCTTCTTGGCAGTGCAGCCTGCTTTCCAGGCCTTACCTCTGTTTGCAGGGCTTGGTACAGTGCAAATGATAAGTGTAAAAGAGTGAAACGTGTGGCGCTTAGAATGCATAGAATGCGTAGAATCTACGTGAATCGACGCCAACGAGCATGGTCAAACATTGCTGAGGCCAACTGGGCCTCTTGATGCCTCGATGAAGCCTTTGATAGATTCGTTGCATATCGAAGAGCTTGTCAATGCGGAGGCATCCAGCACCATGATCTGAGGTAGCTGCTAAGGTAGCTTTACAAGTTGAATTTGATTTACTTTGGAAGGTGACCATTGCTGGAGCCACTCGAGCTCTTACCGGCTATATTTCTACTGGTGAGCTCAACGATATTTTCGCGACTTTGACGCATGTTAAGCTGAGCAAAAGATTGGCCGCAAAGAAATGTGCTGGAAACGGGTTTTGTACATGTTTCCGCCTCACTTTTGTTGGCTGCATTTCAGAATTCCGCTTGCCACAAGAGACGCATAACTCATAACTTCTGCCAATTGGAACCTGAGAAGTTGTTCTCTTTTTTTCCAAGTCTTGCATTGTTTTTTGCAAGCTGAGGCTGTGTTGATGCTTTCCGTCTTCGTTGTCACGTTGCCAATTGTGCCACGGACAGCAAGTCTTGTGATCCCATGTCCGAAATTCTCAGCAGAGGGTACCTCTGCTCTCGCCATTTCCTCTGTTTGTCAAGAGTTTGTCATCTGGTTCAACCTGGTTCGGAATCAGGTAAACATGCTTTGTCTTCTGCTGGCTTCGTGGAAGATGTCAGACCCGGAAGCAGCATGGAGGCCACGCCGTGTGCTCAAGAGTGGAGAAGAGGACGAACAACAACAAGCGCCAAATAGCAAACAGCATCCTCTTGTCCCCTGCCTCTTGTTCAAAGTTTCTTCAAACCTCAAATGTGGTCTGGACAACTGAAATCTACAGCTTCCACAGCACTAAAATGTCACTGGAGATTTTGTACTTTAGGGTCTTTACGGACGTATGTGATCCCAAGGCCCTGTTAAGGCATAAAGATGCATAAAGTATTTCAATGTTGCCAGATGTTGCCAGATGTTGCCAGATGTTGCCAGATTTATCAAAGTCTCCAAAGTTCTGAAGCACATTGAAATGCTGGACGTTGCCATTATGGGCATTATCGTGGTCACCTGCGCTGGCACAGCTTACCACAAACAAGGCAGGTCATGTGTCCAATGTGTCGAGCCGATTTGAGCAGAAAGGACATCAAAGGACCACAGCAGTCGCATACCACACACACACACATATTATATATATATATATTATACATATACATATATAGTCGAAGTAAGTTTGGAAGTCAAACTTCCGACAATATGGACAGATGAAAAGCAGAGATGGAAAGGGAAGAGAAGAGCAGAAGAGAGAAGATCAGAGAAGAGAAGAGTCAGAAGAAAGAAGATGCAGATGCGCGAAAAGGTAGGAAAGTCGCGAAACACTGCGTTTTTCCAATGATTTGTGGCTCCGGAGGGTCGAAAAGTAGGCTCGCAAAAGCGGTGGGTGCGGAGCCATCTGGCCAGATGAGAGATGAAAAAGTGCACGCCGTGCTGGCGCGAAGCACATTTGCAAGTGAAAAAGCTAAAAGCACCTCACGTTCGGACCATTTTTGGAAGTTGAGATGTCGAAAAAGTGCACGCCGTTTTGGGGAGAAACACATGTGTAAGTGAAAAAGATTGAAAAAGTTAAAAACACCTCACGTTCGGACCATTTTTGGAAGTTGAGATGTCGAAAAAGCGCGCGCCGTTTTGGTGCGAAGCACACTTGTAAGTGAAAAAGTTAAAAGCACCTCACGTTCGGACCGTTTTTTGGAAGTTGAGATGTCGAAAAAGTGCACGAGGTTTTGGCGAGAAGCACATGTGTAAGTGAAAAAGTTAAAAGCACTTCACATTCGGACCATTTTTGGAAGTTGAGATGTCGAAAAAGTGCACGCCGTTTTGGCCCGAAGCACATTTGTAAGTGAATAAGTTAAAAGCACCTCACGTTCGGACCATTTTTGGAAGTTGAGATGTCGAAAAAGTGCGCTCCGTTTTGGTGCGAAGCACACTTGTAAGTGAAAAAGTTAAAAGCACCTCACGTTCGGACCGTTTTTGGAAGTTGAGATGTCGAAAAAGTGCACGCCGTTTTGGCCGAAGCACATTTGTAAGTGAAAAAGTTAAAAACACCTCACGTTCGGACCACTTTTGGAAGTTGAGATGTCGAAAAAGTGCACGCCGTTGTGGCGCGAAGCACATTTCGAAGTCAAAATGTACAAAAACATAATGTACGGACTGCTTTTGGACGTTCAGATCTCGTTCCACGTGGCAGGCGCAGGGGATTGTGCACCTGGTCAAAAGTGAGCAAAACGTGAGGGTTTTGTAGCATTTCCAAAAACGATGGCAGGCGTGGTGCATTTGAAGAGGATCTGCAAAGATGCATTTTCCGTGGTAGGTGCAGTACAAGAGACATTTTCATCGGAGCTGTTAGGAGGCCTGGGTGGTGCTTTCCTGAGAGGGGTTGCATTTTGGAGCATCAGATCTTCAGGTTTGCTGAATTGATTTTGCGTGACAGGTGCAGCGCTTCGTATGACCTGGCATCACTTTCTCGTAGCAGGCGCAGTACTTTCGACAGGTGGATTGGAAAAGTCGCAAAACGCATTGGTACGAGGCTGTTAGCTCTGCACTCAACTTTCCATTTTTGAAGGAAGTCTCGCAGAATTGCTTTGTTTTTGATGTTGTCAAGTTGGAAAATTGAAGAAGTCTCCCAGAATTGGTTCGTTTGTGATGTTGTCAACTTTGAGAAATGAGGAAGTCTCGCAGAATTGCTTTGTTTTTGATGATTTTGATGTGGCCAACTTCAAAATATGAGGATGTCTCGCAGAATTGCTTCGTTTTCAAGCTTGCAGATAGATAGACAGACAGACAGACAGACAGACAGACAGACAGATAGATAGATAGATAGATAGGTAGGTAAGTAGGTAGGTAGGTAGGTAGATAGTCAGAGAAAGAGAAAGAAAGAGAGAAAAAAGAGGAGACCTCAACCACTTGTCGGTCCATCAGTGGCTTCGCCCTGTCATCCGTGACTCACAACAACCAACCTCCCCTATAGGTTTCCTATTTTCGAAACTTCCGCCACCGCTTTGTGCGGTACTACTGGTATATATACATAGGCTATTCGAGGAGGACCTCAGGAGGATCCAGATGGATGGGCATGGAAAGTGGAAATAACTTTCTCCAGCACAAATTCAATCGGAATGCGCCAGAGAACCGGCACTTCTATGGCAATGCCCCCCAGAATGCACTGCCAACTTCTAGTGCAAACATGCTAGGAAGAGTCCCTAGTTTCAAATAGGTCGATTTGAATTTGCCTGTTGGTGTACATCTGAACTTGGCGTCACTGGACCCAAGTGAGTGGAATTCAACCCTATTTGTGCTCTTATGTTCGTAGAGGTGGGAGAAAGGGGAGGCAGAAGAAGGAGTGCAGGGGAGAAAGAAGGCAACACCCACCTTTGAATTTCCTGAACTACTAGCACCGCTCTCTCAGAGTATGTATCGAAGTATCATCCTTCTACCTGCGACAAACTTGTGGATCTTGTGCTCAGTGACATCCGAGGCGTACTCTTCAGTGTCATGTTGGGGCTTTGGGTGCTCTTGCTGGCGGAGGTTTTGCATTATGTGATTCACTTCCAGGCGCCCAAACCGCAATTTTGTCCAGCACTGATGCTTTCAACCTGCATTGTATGAAATCTTTGTGACATGATGGCTTCGTTGATTTTGTGGTTCAGACCTGCACAAGGCTCACAGTGCCTACAAGAACCTGTCCAGGGCTAAAGCTTAGCATGGGAGGTTGCTGCGTGGGGTAGTGCAATGACAAGCTACACTCGGCCAGACTTGGCCAGATTCTGCTAGACATGCTCCAAAGCCTCCAAAGTGACTTGCCAGAGCGAGACAAAAGCAGCTGCTCCTGCACATTCCCTTGTACGGGTGATTCGTACTGGCTGGTGCCAGCATTCGGTCATGTTGGATTGTGCGTCAGCAGTGCTCGAGTGTTCGCACTTAATATGTTGAGACATACATGGCTGCCGCAATTCCCTGCCCAATTAACAGCATGAGGAGAGATTGAAGTGCCAGCCAGCCAAGTCCTGGCATTCAACGAAGCCCTCAGCAAGGTGCCCTTTTGGCGAAGTGTAAGGCTTTGAGTGAGGGCTTCGCCGCATTATTTTTTTCTTCACCAAAAGTGCATGTGAAGGTGCGAGACTTTGAGGAGACCTGGCAAAGCACGGCAGGCACCACTGCGCACCGCTTCTATGCCTTGAGCAAAGCCAAAGACATGTTTCCCCTTAACGAAAAGGTCCTCACAAATGTACGGTCTGTAAATCCGAGAGTGCTTGTAGAGTTGGCGGTCCTTTCTCGAGAAGATCTTGCCGGCATTGCTTGTTGCTACACTCCAAGTAATCCCTTCCTCCTAATACTAAACCCCCCCCCTAATACAAAACACGGCAGGTAGTTTTTAGTATTAGGGGGGTATTTATTATTAGGGAACCAAATCGAAGTCATGTTAATTAATTAATTAAATTTCCTTATATAACGCAATTAAAATATTGCCAAAAATGGCAGTTCGAAGCTTACCCCTAATACTAAATTAAAACCCTTAATACTAAAAACTATTTTTTCCGATCTCAAAATCAATTAAATTTCCTTATATAACGCAATTAAAATATTGCCAAAAATGGCAGTTCGAAGCTTACCCCTAATACTAAATTAAAACCCTTAATACTAAAAACTATTTTTTCCGATCTCAAAATCAATTAAATTTCCTTATATAACGCAATTAAAATATTGCCAAAAATGGCAGTTCGAAGCTTACCCCTAATTGCTAGAGTAGCCAGGCAGCTTGGAGTGAGGGATTGGGACTAGGCCCCCCTAATACTAAACACCCCGGGGTGAACTAGTTTTTAGTATTAGGGGGGAGAACCCACAAATGGTAGGTTGATTTTTAAATTGTTTTTTAAAGGGGATCAATTAAAAGTCAAATTGGCCAAACTGAAATTTTCGGAAATTGGAGATGGATGCCTGTTTTTAGTATTAGGGGGACGTTTAGTATTAGGAGGAAGGGATTAATGCAGGCAGTAGAAGTCATGATGGTACTGGTACTGTAGTATCAACTATCAATGCTGTAAGGGCCCAGTGTCGAAAACAAAACACATCATTTTTTGCGCACAATTTCTGTGTTGCAATCCGATTCCACCGAGCCAGTGTAATTGTATAAGTATCAATGTTTTCATTTTTTCGGGGCTCCCCAGAGACAATCGGAGCAAAACCCCAGAAGCCAAAAAGCATGGTATTTGCCACATTTTTAGCCCCTTGGCAAAACCTGTGAAAGTTACTGTTACTGTGCTGTTCGCAAACCGCTAGCCAAACACACCGTATTTTACGCAATATTGAGCATTTTGTAGGCGAACGCTTCTGCCCTGTGCACAGGGCTCTCTTCGTCCAGTCGCTTTTTAAACATGAACCACTGACTTCACAACATTTTCTTTAAACGTATTTTTTTTCGGTCCTAAAGTCCCTGCGAGGTTCACTGTAGTATCAAGTAACTGTCGAAGTGCAAGTGAACATCAAGTAGTAGCTTAGCAAAAAATAACTGTGCAAGTGCAACTGAACTTCACGTAGTATAGCATCGAGCAACTGTGCAAGCGCAAGTGATTTTCAAGCAGCGTGGCGTGGCATCGAGTAACTGTGGAAGTGGCAGCGAACTTCAAGCAGCGTAGCGTCAAGCAACAGTGGACGTGAATTCCGACGTTTATTAGCTCCACTCAACCCACCACACCCCACCCAATCTCTAACATGCCAGCAGGGACGTGTTCAAGCGCAAATGAAATTCAAATAGCGCCTCAAGTGAGTGTGCGAATGCAATCAGACGTGATTAACTCCGCTGTACTGCAGAACGATGAGCACGCCTACATGATTGTTAGAATACGGGGCACCAAAAAAGATGCCCGATTCGATTGATGCTGCTGCCGCTCGTCTTACAGGTTCAGATCACTCTGAAAAGCAAGACTCAGCAGAGGCGACCGAGGCATCACAATCTGTGGCACAGCGTTTGCAGGGCATTGATTGCGTCTTGTGATACTGTTTTTATCTGTTTTTGAATTGGAACGGAGTGATGGAGAGGGCATTTTGGCTCCGGCCAGGCTGAGGGCGCAACTGAGTCTGCCTCGCAGCGACGGGACCTGATTCTTGCCCGTAGAGAGACATTGGAATTTACGATTGGCCGCAGCCATTTGCACTCACTTCCAGACTTGTCATGCTGAGGAAGGCTTTTGTGCAAAAGATATACTTCAAACTTTTGAGAGAAGGCACTGCGCTCATTGCACTGACGTTTTGGCATGTTTTGGCCAGCTAAGTGCTGCCGACCTTTGTTTGATGAGAATCTCAGTTCCAAAATCTGTGATGGTATGCTGAAGCTGCAAGCCCCGTGCCAGCGATTTCAGTCGCCAAGGCGTCGAGCCGAATGAAGCAGCTGCTCAAGCCATTCTCCAGGTGCTGGGAAGTGCCAGGGGTGGGTCGAGTAGGCTCGAGTCGGCTCGAGTTTGGTGAAGCCGAAGCCAGGTGAAAGGTCACTAAGTCACGGCATGTCATCGCAGAAGGCTTTTTGCGCTCTCTGTCCACAGGCAGCAGGGCAGCAGCAAGGGCAGGAGCAGCAACAAGGCCAACAAGGGCAGGAACAGCAAGAATGTGTTGCACCTGCACCTTTGGGCGGCCAACAGATTCTTGGTCCTGACATTTGCCGAGATCATCTGAGATCCATTTGTGCAAATGTTTGGGTTTCAGCTTTGAATGTTTACCACGATCGTTGCAGCCACACAGAATCTCGAAAGCTAGAATGACGATGAATCAAGAACTCTTTCAATATCTATTATTTCTTCGAGAGCCCACTGCCTTGATTCAAGGAGTTGCTCCTTAAGTGCCTCCGGAAAGTCTGGCCAAGCAAGAAAGGAAGTGACCGAAACTTGTCAATCAAGAGCAAACATTGAGACACAGATGCAACTGACATACAACTTAGTACGGCTTGATGCGACTCGCACATCACTTGGTACGACCTGTCCCTATATGATACAACTTGTACGTGACAGATTTTGTAAGGTCTTGAGCTTCCGTTGTTTCCTGTGAATCCTTACGCCCTGACTTCAAGAGTGTGCTGAAGGTGTTTGCCTGACCGAATTGGGGCTGCGTAATGACTTGCACGGTTGCCTTGCTGCCTCGTTGCTAAGCAGATGAGTGGCATCGGCATGTGGCTTCCAATGAAATGAAGCCTTTGTTCGGCCTTGGGTATTTGCTTGATTGACCTTCTTTGCTTGAACTTGGCTTGAAATTCTAGATTTGGAAAAATGGTAAAGCTCAAGGGGAATTCGAAAATTCTGCTCAATCTTTCGGCAAATGAGGAATGCACCATGCTTTTCGTATTTGTTTGAGGTGCGCAGTCGACAAGATGGCACAGAAAAACCACAGTGGTGCATTTCAAGAGCCGCCTGTAGCATGCTCATGCCATGCACAGCTATTGGAAGAGGTTGGCAGAAACGGGCGCGAGCCCACAGCAGCGGACGGCCCTGCCCAAAAGACATATCGAATCATTCGAATCCTCTGGGCATAGCGGGCACCACAGTGGGCACCACGGGAATCCATCAAACTTCACCAAAAGAATATCGATTGAAATGAAATGGATATAAATGGATGAGATCATTGCTGACCATAAGGTCGCCCATGCTATCAATACATGCAACATCACAATGCATGATACTATATACTACATCATATATGCATATATGCATCATTATATATATAATATAATATATAATATAATATATAATATAATATATAATATAATATATATAAATATACATACATGTTCATCAAAATCATCCTGCAAATGCATGATACATTTCATAGGAATAGGCCCGCAAGACCGGTCAAAGGGGGAGGGGACCTTGAACATGCCCCAAGTTTGAAACGATTTGATCGGAGGCTTCATTGTGAGCTTCATTGTGGACTACGCTGACCAGGCTGTGAAGGCCAGACCAGAGGGATGCCTCTATAAATGTACTACATGTACTACTCTACCTCCATAATTAATCGACTATATCGATTTGTATTATTTTGTATCTACCATCGGCTCAGGGTGCTCATGACATGTTGCAGGAAAGTCTTTTGTATCCTTCTTCCGCTGGTTGGGGGTCCACGCATATGTGAGACTTGAGTTTTGGCTCGAGCGTAGAATCTTGAAAGAGTGAGCAGTGCGCAGACAGTCTCCTGCTCTATGTGCCGAAAGCCCCGCAACTCCAAGCAGCAACGCACAGACCCAGCGAAAATGTAGATATGTCATCCAACTTCACACTCTTCTTCGACGCTTTGCTCTCAAACTGTCCTTATCATGCAACTCAAACATGCAGAGTTCTCCGAAAAATGAACGAGTAGTTGAGTAGCTAATTATGCTGAAATTACTTAGGGAGACTCATAGTATTGATCAGTTACAAGCTTCCAACTGCGGAGCAACAGCCAAGCCTCCGCTCATCTTGGGTCTTTTTGACAATCAGCGAAGCCTGACCCTTCCATGGCAACCCCAGGCGGATATGCGGATATGAGGATATATGAGGTATGTCAGTTGCAATTGTTGAGGTTCATTGATGCTGTTGCATGTGTAGGCTGTAGTAATCTTTAGATATGTGTGGGATAGTACAGGATGACATGTGTTCGACTCAAGTACAGTAGCCCTTGGTTAGGACCCCTTTAGATAGCTTGCAGCCTTGCAGCCCTGCCAGTTGCTCAGCTGCCGTTGCTGGCAGCTTTGGCGCGAAAACGCGAGGGAAGAAGTCAGGACGCCAATCTCCGGATGGGGTCATCATGCACGACAGTCACATGATGTCATGAGTATGCATCTCCCATCATCTCCCCATGCCAAGCAACTGCCTTTCTGAAGGAAAAGGAAGGAAAGGACGCCTTGAAAGGCACCAAGAGCACAGAGACGAAAGAGGTCCAGAGGCAGGTTTTGGCGTATTTGAGTCTCACTCCTGCAATACCGGGAAAACATGTGAAAACGGTGCTGCCAGCTCATATTGTTCTGAGTTCCTACTCTATGTTCCACATCTTTCTTTGGCCTCGGCCAAGTCAAGATCCTTGCTTCTGACCCAATGTGGCTGCAGGAAGCCAAGAGCAAAGGCGAAAGCAAAGACTCTTGGTTTTTTCTTCTTTTTTGGATATTTTCTTCTTTCTCATTTTATTTGTTGAAATTTGTTGAGGTCGTTGCAATATTTGATAATATTTGAGTCACACCATTGCAGCGGCTCATCCTGTGGCGGACGGGTTGCATTCGCAGCGTGCAGAATGCAAATGCCAGCCTTGTTGCGGCTTCGGCCCTTTCACAATGCCCAACATGCATCAATATGCCATATGCGCTGCTAGATGGCCGTTGGTCCAAGATTTTGGCTCAAGCTCAGCGCACAGCTGACAAACGAAAAAGCAGCCACCTTCAAAAACATGGTACGCAAGGTTGTCAGCAAGGGTGCTTTGGCCTGACACAGCCGTGTACATCACTGGGCTAGTGACGGCTAGTGCTTCTGAAAGGTGATTACCGTACTTTGATTAGTGACAAGGTAGTGAAAAGTTCAAGGTTTTGCTGTTCAAAACAGTTCCAGTTGGCTGAGCCTAAACGGCATGAGGTGAGTCACTGGCTCCATAGTGGTGGCATCTTATGTAGGTGTCGCATGTTGATACCGTTGATACCAGGTTTACCTCTGTGAGTCTAGTGAGTCTAGTGTATTTTCTGCCTCTTTCCTCGACCATTCGAAGATTGGAAACCACTCGGGACCTGTCCTTTCATGTGACAAGGCACGGGCGATGCCTCCCCGACCTCCGCCGAGTCCACTGAGTTTCGGTCTGACAGCTCCGAAGCATCGCTCAAGGAGGCACAGAGAGACACAGAGATTTTGTAGGATTTTCTGGGAACTGTTTGTGATGTTTTTGACATTTCGAGGGGGAAGTTGAGAGAAGATACACAGCACAGGCATATGGAGACATGTGTGCGGTCACAATATTTTCCCGAATGTATAAAAGTATATGCACACATGCATGCAGGCATACATACATGCAGGCATACATACATGCAGGCATACATACATGCAGGCATACATACATGCATACATACACACACAGCTACCATCACATACCACTTGCATGAACTTGTATACATACACATGCATGGACATACATACTGTATACCTACATACAGATACATACGCTGACATACACATACACACAATGACATACACATACACTGCACACACACACACCCACACACAGACATATATATATATCTACACACAATATATTCACGTACATACGTACGTAGGTACATACATGCCATGCATGCATGCATGCATCCGTCCATCCATACGTACGTACGTAGGTACGTACGTACGTAATAATATACACTGTATATCGGAGGCATATGTTTGAGGCATATGTTTGACTTTGAGAAAGCTGCAGCATTGATGGTAAACAAACCCATTGCACTTGGTCTCTCTTCTAGGCCCAGTTGCAAACATTGAAATTCGCATGCAATTATTTGTTCAAATTGTTCAATTGTTGCCTCATTGCAAAGGAGATCCCAGCGAAGCCAACTGTGTACGACCCAAACCTGTGGTACATCCATGGCAACAGCTATGATTTGCAGCTTGGAAGACGGGAAGCTGACATGCTGGATGTACTGAGTGGAAAACATGGTGAATTGAAATACGATGCAGAGGGCAACTGATGCATCAGCATGGCTGGGGCATGCTTTATTGAACCCACCTCCTTTCTTTTTTCTGCTTGTCACTGCTTTTCAGAAAAGCACTGGCGCTCATGACTCATTCCAGGCATGAATTTGTTGACAAACATCCTGGTGGGCGCATGGCGCTTTTGACCGGTTACTTGGCATTTCTGCAATTCATTTAGCCTTTGCTTTTGGACTCTGCCATAGATCAAGAAATGTGTTTCTTGATTTTTTGATGGTTCAGTTCAGGGGCTTTAAAATGTTTTGACTCAAAGTTATGACACTTTGAACATCGTTTTGTTCTCACTTGGCAATGCATCGCCTCAGTTGCATATGGTCCATGCTGCCAAGGTCGCGGCCGTGACTGTACTGCGCTTTTTGAGTCGTCTGAGCCTGTGATTCCTACCAAACTGGGCCAAACTGTTTTTTTTCTGACCGGAGGGATGGGAGTTCTATTATGGATGTGAAAGGCCCACAGCTTGTACTGTGGCACCGAAAGAGTGGAACTTTGGTCACATTGTTTCAATATCTGTTTGGCCTTTGAGGTACCACCCCTGGAATGACAAGCACCGCAAGATTCTTCGTGCATATGGCGCAGCACCACCTCCTCCAGATCCATTTTATGAGGAAATCAAGGCAAGACATGACGAGACATGGCGAGACATGGCGAGACATTACGTGTTTGAACCTTTGAACAAACTTTGAGCAAACTTTGAACCTTTAAGATCTTTAAGTGCTTAAGACATGGCGAGACGAGATGAACACTTTGCACATCCGCCAGGCAGGGATCCGTGAAGCCTTCCCGGAAGGCTGCGGCAGCACCAAGATGCGGCTGCATGCAAAGATCGTCCCTTTGCAGCACAGCCAATATGCAACTGCAATCCTTTCTAAACATATTGAATTGAACAATCGCGACACACATGCAGATAGCATGTAGATAATTATGTTATATATAATATATATATGTACACATCCACACACATATACTGTATACAAATTGTATACGTATAACTAGACTTGTGACTTATGTGCACAACTATTTGCATGCATGCATTTATCGAAACGAGCTCTGAGCAGACCAATTCGATTTGGTATGGATGACATTTCTGTGTGCATTTACGTCGCTGGTAGCACACGGACAAGCACACACACACACAACACAACAACACACAATGCGCGCGCGCGCGCACACACACACACACTCTCTCTCTCTCTCTCACAAAATCGGCATGTGGACAGCACAGGGGTTGGCTGCAGCATGGTCGTTCATGACCCTTTGCAGCATTAGCACTTCTCCAGAAAGAAACTGAAATGAACAGAAACTATGCTCTTTTGCCCTGTTCGTTTGGCAGATTTGCAGTTGCTTCTACTTTTTGCTTTTGTCATTGCATCAGACAGATGTACCTCAGACTCCGTGGCTTCAGAGAAAGCAAAGGTCCAACTTAGATTCTGTTGATTGCGATCCCTTCAGTCCGTCACACCATGATTTGTTGCACCATGTTAAACCCTTTCCAAGGATGTGGCTCTTTTTTGTCGTAGCCACTCCACTTTCCAGCTCCTTGGAAGTCAACAGCATGGTTCATGCTGAGTGTCTTGCAATCTAAGCGTCAACAGGAGTTGGCAGAGATTCAAAAAGTGATGCTGGAGGGATTTACCAAAGAGATCCCAGTGATTCCACTCCGGTGCTTCGAAATCCAGGTCAGGGAGTGAGCGAGTTGGAGATTTGAAATTCTCATGAAAATGCACTGCCCAGCGAAAATATGAAAGTTTCAGACGTGGATTTAATCTTGAAGAACCGCAGTCTAAGTCAGCTTGCAAGATCGTATACAGTAGGTTGGAGGAATTGGGATTTCTTGGGGCTTGGGGATGTCATACTACTTCTCGGAAGGACTTACTTGCAGGTTCGAAAGTGTTTGGCTAGCTTTTACATAACTTCTTATCGTTTTCTATTTGGGTCGGCAAACAAGATTTATAATTGTGCTTCTTGAAGGACCATGTTTCTGTATGCGCCCGGTCTCTTTCTCGGGCAATGTAGGTGCTGTTTCTGGTGGTTGCTGTTTGGTTCTTGCGGCCGGACGGCTGGTGTGAGGTTTGCTTGCTGGGTGTTTGGTGGCGACAGTGGCCACTCGCATGTCCCACGAGGGCGGGCATTGGCAGGTCAGCCGCAAGGACTGCATTTTCCAGCTTGGTTCATCAGGTTATCAAATGGTAGCTAGATCTAGGCTAGATGTCTTGTTCCTTTCAGGTCTGAAATCATTTGATAATTTTCATTCTGGCTGAGGAAAATAGAAGCAACAACATTACTATTGGAGGTCGTACACACATGAAGGAACAGGTGATTTGCATCTCCAGGAGTGGGTGAACCGTTTGAGCCTTTTCCTTGGCTTCTTCATTGTGGGTCCGTCGATGTCAGGGGCTCAAAATGTTTTGGTTGCTGATTAATTTTTCATTTATTGGCCGTCGTTGAATACCACATTCAAGACTTGAGGTGCTGGTACTATCAGCATGTCGTGAGCCACCACGTTAGCACCAATCAAGACAAGGATGCGGAGAAGGATGTGGATGTGGCAGCTTGGCAGAGCGACATTGCCTTTGAGACATGGAGATGCGAGAGGTTCGAAGAGCTAACATTCAAAATCGTGCAGAGGGAGCCTCTACCAACACTTGGGTCACTTGGGAGTGAGAAACAAAGACGAAGAGACAAGGAGACTTGTGATTTCTGCAGGATTTCCGAAGGTACTTCTACTGTATGTTGTAGTGCTCTTGCAGCTGAAGCTTG
The DNA here is from genome assembly GCA_947184155.2 of Cladocopium goreaui. Classification (NCBI taxonomy): domain Eukaryota; class Dinophyceae; order Suessiales; family Symbiodiniaceae; genus Cladocopium; species Cladocopium goreaui. Next base: position 325,313 of record CAMXCT020002135.1, on the reverse strand, counting down.
TCTTAAGGAGTACATTTGGATTGCAGATAAGCTTCCTGGTTGGATGAAGGCCGTCCCTCACACGTTGGCATTTACCTAGTGAAGAGTACTTCGAATATGCTTGAATGATTTATGTGAAGATTGTGCAGCATGTCATGCTGAAGGGTGGAACAACACCAAGCTGTCAAAGCTGGTTAGAATTTAGCATCAGTGCATCGCAGGTTTTGTCATTGCCTGGCATCTTCATTGGCACCGTTGTTGAGGTTGGAGTGAAGCGTGCCAAAGCTGCATGTGGAACCTGAACCGGCAAGTGCAGCCTTAATACTTTGGTGACTAGTTTGATGTCAGAGATGTCAAGGTATGATTGTGGACCTCTTGATCCGTGGGCATGCTTCCTGGCAGCAGAATCTAGGAAAGCCTTTAAACATTTTGATATTCAATTCGTGAATAGAAGCTACGTGCCGTAGCTTTTGAAACAGATGTGATTCACCTTTGTAGTGTTCTCTTAGATGGTCATGTTGTCGTTGCCCCACAGCATCACATGAGAGGATGAGATAAACTTCGTGAGGGATTTCCTGAGAGGTTACGGTTATGTGTACGGCGCAGGATTTGTTGGGCGGAGGGGGGTGAAGAATTGTGAAGATCCCTTAGTGAAATTTGTATCACCTTGACATCGCCTGAAGTTTGAGGTCGGTGGCCATAAGGTCGACTACCGCAGCTTGGCAGTGACACCGGAAGTGTAGTCCAACTGGGGGCCCGCAGCTTTTGCATGGTAGGTGGATGTAGGTGGTAGAAACATTTCTATTGGCATTGGAAATGCACATGGTGGAATTTGTTCGATGGTTTGAGATTGGAAGTACAGAATAGTACAGATGCTCAAAGTGCCAAGAAGTGTGCTGTGAGGCCTGGGTGGGATCCTCATTGAGATTCCGTTGTGGTGCTTCCTCCACTACATGTTCGGCGCTTCATCTGCATTCTTTTAGGCAAAGCCAGCGGAACAGCTATGGGCCAGGAATTTATATAATCGAACGTAGCAATGTTGGCACGCCCCTTTTAGGCAATGGCCAACACCAAATTCAGCCTCAGGCAAACCACTGGTAACCAATGAGGAAAACGTCGAATGAGTTCTGACATGTTCTGTGGCTGTGTTTTGATTCCAGAAAGTGGCCAGTGCCCCCTGTACTGATGCCACTGTGGATCCCTGTGGTTAGTTCAGACAAATTCTGTTCATTTTTTTTCATTTTTTTCGCTTTGAGCTCTGGCCAAGGACCATCCATGCTCTGCTATGTGCTACTTGGTTGCCAGATAACACCAGATAGTCCGTTTCCTATCTTCCACAAACGATTTGATGTGTTTCGGTTGTTGCTGATGAAGTGTGTCCATGCTCTTAAGGACTGTGTGTTTGGATGGTCTCAAGAGAAGGTCATGTAAATTTTCCGTTCCTCCCAGCATTGTGAGCTGTGGCAGTTTAGGTGCATGTGGCTCACTGCGGGTGCAATCTTTGTTCCCTGCTCTCAAGTAGCTCACGTCATTCTGTATCCGGACTCTGACAAGACGCTCGTCCTTATAGGCAATCAGTCGAAATTGTGTCTATGATTTTCACATATTTTCACGAGACATTCCGCAATGGCCGCAACTTGATCGGAGACTCTGCGAGCCACGGAGCCACAAGCTGTAATGGCACTGTAAGGCATGAATCCTGGGCCAAGATGCAGATCGCCGAGAGCGTGGACTTTGCCAGTGAGTCAGACTTTTGGTAGCTGGTCGATATCATTAAAATTAAATTATATTAAGTTGCAGTGCCGACATGTGTTCAATTGTCTTCAGCCGACTCGCAATGCTCGAAATTTTGTTGTCTCAAAAGGGGTATATATTGAGTTTGTTGCTTTTGATGATTGGGCATTTGCCAGACTCTGCCGATGTTCGTTCGTTTCTGCAGTCTTTCCTGCAAATTGGGTCCTCGGGAGTTGTGGTAGTACGACTATATAGCTAATGCCAGTTCACGCCGCTCAGAGGCCTTCAGTGCAGCAGCCAGCAGCCTAGGTTCCACGTCGCATTTGGCCTCACTACACAAATTGAGCACCACTTGTTCCCTGGCATCGGTTCCATGGCTTGCAAGGGACTTGACACGAAATGGCATTGCCTTTTTGTGACCTGCACACAGAAACGCGTCAGCATCGTATGTGGCGGCCATTGCGATATTCCTATTTGATTTGTGGGTCTATGCTGTCTATGTCATCTATGCGTGTTTGTCAGTGCAATTTGCACTCGAATCCAAGGACATCACTGCTATGACACATGCAGGAAGATTACTCGGAAGGTGTGTGCCAAGCATGGCGTGCAGCTTGGCTATTACAAATTGATCAGATTGGAGCGTGGTTGGTATCAGATGCTGGCTGTCAGACTCTGACAGGCTTGGTGCTGTTTGTTATCTCTGTTGATATCCCCTGATGACTGGGAGGATTGGAGCAGAGTTGCCACACACCAATTTTGGTCGACACTTCCAAGGCACCATTCGGATGTTTCTGCCTCCGCAGCCTTCGGGCCGAGTCCTTAATCAGAGATCACAACTTTTCAGATGTCCACAATGCACCCTTAGTCAGCGAACTGTTGTGACATGTTCTGATTCTGTTGTAATTGTGACTCTGTGACCCTTTGTTTCCAACAGCTTAGCGCATCGCCTCGCTTAGTGCTTTGTGGACGCGACTGGTGGCTGCAACTCCAGCAGCCTTGCTCATGTGAGCCCTGCTCACGATAGCGCTGCTCATGCGAGACTTCAAGGATCTGGAGGCGGGTGGAGATACTGTAGAAGGATCAAATGCCTATTGTAAAGGATATATATATATAAAATATAAAAGGATGTAAAAGGATGTAAAAGGCAAGGTGCAAGCCTTGGTGCATTGTGCATATTCAAACACATTCATTAATATCCTACCAATTTCTACTTATCTGGAGCCCACATTGTCAGTGGCAATCATAAGTCTTTAAGCTGGAATGCCACGTGCCTTGCTCAGATTCTGGGAACCCTCCTGCCTGCAAAGGCACCCCGCAGATTCTTGCAGCATTTGTGACCAATCATGGAGCCGCGCTTGAATTGCTGAGCGAAATACATTTTTCGATTGGACATTTTGTCCGAAAAGCCAAAGTACGCACGGGGCCTACATTTGTGAACTTAATGTAGGATGTGTTGGTTAGCAATCCAAAAGAAGCAGAGTTTTCCAATGTTCGATCAATTAATCCAGAGGGGGGCCTGAAATCCTATTTGTTCCCGGGGGGGTTGTACACGAGACCGACATTTTGTCATTTACCGTTTTGGGTCTGATATTTGTCAACCTGTTCCTCGTGTCGATAGAATTCCTTTGGCCACCTTCACTGTAACCCAGTGATGGGCGAAGCTTGCTTTGCAATCCCTTTCTTGCTAGCCTGCAAGGACTTGAATGATCTTGAATGATCTTGAATGCACCAGTGAAAGCAACTTAATGTAGTCTTCAAGAACTGGTTCTTGCTGACGTAGCCTGTGTAATGATTTTTAGGTTTTGAAGAAAAATAAAAGAAAGTAAAAAAAACGTGTAATGGTTTTTAGGTTTTAAAGAAAAAAGAAAAGGAAGTAAAAAAACTGTGTAATGGTTTTTAGGTTTTAAAGAAAAAAGAAAAGGAAGTAAGAAAAAACTGTGTAATGTGTTTTTTTTTGTTTTGAAGTAAAAAATGAGAGTGTGTGGGTAAAAGTCTTACGTATATAGCTAAGTTTGCGTTCGTGGCTAAGAAAAAAAATCGGAGCCAAAAAATGAACGAATAATTACGTGGCAAAGAAAGCCTGCCCTACACTGCAGCTACGTCTTGGCTTAGGGGTTTGGGTGGGGTGGGGTGGGGTAATCACGTTCATGTTGCTTGCGTACATGTGATGCTACGCTGCGGCTACGTCATGGCTTGGGGTTTGGGGGGTGGGGTGGGGTAGTGACGTTCATGTGCCTTGCGTACACACGTGATGCTACGCTGCAGCTACGTCTTGGCTTAGGGTTTGGGTGGGTGGGGTGGGGTGGGTGTGCAAAAGCATCTTGGTGACAGACGGTCCCCCATGTTACCCGAAACTCGCCTCTGAAGCTGAAGCTTGCAATCATAGTAAAGGCATCTTTTGCACCAAGAAGAGAAAGACATGGGGTACATTGCTTGTGCACACCAGTGGTATCGATGGTATGTGGAAAACGTCCAAAGGTGCAGTGTCAGCTTCTTGGGGCACACGCAAAAAATTTCAGTTGCTTCAGGGAATTTGAATTTGGCAGTGGCGATGGCACCATGGAAATTGTAAAGGCTTCATGAGTCTCACGGGGCACTAAGCAAACGCTTGGAAAATTGAGACGCCTATAGCAGAAGTAAAAAGCGTCCATAATCCCAGGGCTCAAAGCCGTGTAAATACCAGGTCATCCTTTCAAAATGACTTGATTTTGCCCGGCAAAATTTATGGTGAATTTGATCCAAAAATGCGCACGGCGCCACAGCGCCAAGACTTTTTTCCCCAAACAGTGTGCTGTTAGGGGTTCTTATATAATGCTTTCTTAAGGTGTCCGTCTCGGTGTTGGATGGTGTGTTCGCCTTCCCGAAGTCTTGTCTCCCCTTTTGTCTCTCCTTGTCTCCCATTGTCTCCCCACATGTGTGCCTTTGTGGAATGGTGTGTCGGCCTTCCCGAGGTCTTGTCTCCCCTTGTCTCCCATTGTCTCCTCACATATGTGTGCCTGTGTTGGATGGTGTGTCCGCCTTCCCGAAGTCTTGTCTCCCCTTGTCTCCCATTGTCTCCTCACATATGTGTGCCTGTGTTGGATGGTGTGTCCGCCTTCCCGAAGTCTTGTCTCCCCTTGTCTCCCCTTTTGTCCCATTGTCTCCCATTGTGGCAGATGTATTCCTGTGTTGGAATGTGTTCGCCTTCCCAAGGTCTTGTCTCCTCATTGTCTCCCCGCATACGTGTGCCTGTGTTGGATGGTGTGTTCGCCTTCCCAAGGTGTGCCTGTGTCGGTCCGCATTCCCGTCTCCTCTTGTCTCCCACATGCGTGCATGTGTTGGGTGATGTGCCCGCCTTTTTGAGGTCTTGTTTCGCCATTGTCTCCCTTCTTGTTTTCTTTTGTTGGATGGTGTGTCCGCCTTCCGGAGGTCTTGTCTGGCATTGTCTTCCTTCTTGTCTCCCTTTGTTGGATGGTATTTCCGCCTTCCCGAGGTCTTGTCTCCCCTTGTCTTCCCTCGTCTCTCCTTGTCTCCCATTGTGTCCCATTGTCTCCGCACATGTGTGGCTGTGGTGGAAGGTGTGCTCGCCTTCCTGAGGTGAGGTCTTATCCCTTGTCTCGCCACATGTGTGCCTGTGTTGGATGGCGTGGCCGCCTTCCCGAGGTCTTGTCTCCCCTTGTCTCCTATTTTCGCCAATTGTTTCCCCACATGTGTGCCTGTGTTGGATGGTGTCTCCGCCTTCCGAAGGTCTTGTCTCCCATTGTGTCCCTGCTTGTTTCCTTTTGTTGGATGGTGTGTCCGCCTTCCCCCTTGTCTCCCCTTGTCTCCCATTGTCTCCCTTCTTGTTTCCCTTTGTTGGATGGTGTGTCTTCCCGAGGCCTTGTCTCCCTTGTCTGCCAGCTTGTCTCCGAGCCCAGTTGGTCTCCCAGCTTGCCTCCCAGCTGGTCCCCAAGCTTTTCAGGTTGTCTTCCTTCTTGTTTCCCTTTGGTGTCCGCCTTCCCGAGGCCTTGTTTCCCTTGCCTCCCTTTCCAGCTTGTCTCCGAGCTTGTTTCCATTCTTGTTTCCCTTTTTTGGGTGGTGTATCCGCCTTCCCGAGGCCTTGTCTCCCTTGTCTCCCAGCTTGTCTCCCTTCTTGTTTCCCTTTGTTGGATGGTGTGTCCGCCTTCCCCCTTGTCTCCCATTGTCTCGCTTCTTGTTTCCTTTGTTGGATGGTTTGTCCGCCTTCCCGAGCCCTTGTCCCGCTTGTCTCCCAGCTTGTGTACCAGTTTGTTTTCTTGTTTCCCTTTGTTGGATGGGGTGCCCACCTTCCCGAGGTCTTGTCTCCCTTGTCTCCCAGCTTGTCTCCCAGCTTGTCTTTCAGCTTGTCTCCCAGATTATCTCCCAGCTTGTCTTCCTTCTTGTTTCGGTGTGTTGGATGGTGTGTCCTCCCAGCTTGTCTCTCAGCTTGTCTCCCTTCTTGTTTCCAACTGTTGGATGGTGTGTCCGCCTTCCCCCTTGTCTCCCATTGTCTCCCTTCTTGTTTCCCTTTGTTGGATGGTTTGTCCACCTTCCCGAGCCCTTGTCTCGCTTGTTTCCCAGCTTGTGTACCGGTTTGTTTTCTTGTTTCCCTTTGTTGGATGGTGTGCCCACCTTCCCGAGGTCTTGTCTCCCTTGTCTCCCAGCTTGTCTTCCAGCTTGTCTTCCAGCTTGTCTCCCAGATTATCTCCCAGCTTGTCTTCCTTCTTGTTTCGGTGTGTTGGATGGTGTGTCCGTCTTCCCGAGGCCTTGTCTCCCTTGTCTCCCAGCTTGTCTCCCAGCTTGTCTCCCAGCTTGTCTCTCCCAAGTCTGCCAGCTAAAGTTATCGCACGCCGAGAGTTGCGCAGGCTCTGAAATTCACAGAGCACCGGGATAGAGAATGATGTAATCTATCACTTTCATCCTTCGATGTTTTCGACACATCCAATTTGACAGTCCTGTGCTGCTTGATTCGCGCGTTTGGATCCAAATAGTTGCACACCCGTCGGATGTTTCCTTCATCGTTTTCTGGCATCTAGCGCTGCAACAAGCAAAAGAAGCCGAACAAAATAAACGTATATAAAGTGGTCTCCGGCACTTATTGCAGACATTTTCACCATTCCTGTCGCTGCTATTTCATCTGTTTGACCCTGCTCCCCAAATCACTTCTTGAATCCACCCACTGTTTGGGGCCTACGGTGGTGTAATTTTCAAAGCGTGCTCAACCGCTACAGTAGCGCGGTTTCCCACCCACCGGGTTGTTTGTGTTGTGGTCACCTTGCACATTTTCAGACCGATTCGGATCGTAGCGTCATTGGTATTGTAGTGAATTCTGCCACTGTGCTAAAGTCACTTTAAATTTGGGTGTGCTGCCTTGTACTGTGTTCAGTTCAAGTCCGCGGGCCACGGCAAGTCGGTAAGGGCGCGGACGGAAACCAAGCTGAAGGATATTGAAGGTTTGAAGGATTGAAGTCTAGGCTACTGTAGGTCACTGCAGAATGTGCAAAGACACACCAGGCCACAACCCTGTTGGTCTTGCTTAGTCTTGAGCCTTGACGTTCAGATGCCCTTTTCTCCATCCGGATAGTAGATCTAGAAGGACACTATCCATAATGCCTGCAGTTGAGAGAATGCTCTCAGCATTTTGAAATGTGCATGCTGAGACTGGCATGTTGACATTGCTACGGCAGGCCTGTCCCTGACCAGGTACGTGCAGGAGTAGAATCAGTAGAACAAAAATAAGTGGAACAGTGGATAGCTGCTCAACTTTTTTCTTTGTTCAGGCTGTTAGGGACAGGGCCGCCAGGCTCCAAGTTTTTCTAATTGGAGGCAGTCTCCGGCAAAAAGGACGAGACAACGCCTCAGTATCTCTCGGTGCTCCAGCGCCTCAGTTCTCATAGCGAGTCATAGTCAGTTTTCATGTGCTCCACAGCTTCTTCTGCAAAGAAGCGAGTCACTTTTGGAGTTTCGATCGTGGCGCGGGGTATGGAAGGCAAAACAGTGAGGCACCTGCACCTGGGCATGGGTGATCCAAGAAAGTGTTGAAAACGCACATCGTAGCTTGCACGGTAGCGCCTGCAAAATCCCGCAGCATGAAATGAAGCAACGATTAGGTCACCAGTGACCGGCCCAGGCACAACCCCGCCAACAGACACACAAACACACAAACACTCTGTCACCACCTGGTTGGCAAAGTCACCAACTTGCGCAAGGACTCCCCACTCTCTTGATTAGCTGATTGGCCAACTCAGTCACACAGTTGTGAGCTTATGACTTAGCTTAATATATAGTATATATTTTTTTAATGTAATGTATGTATGTAATGTATGTAATGTGATGTAATGTAATGTAATGTAATGCAATGCAATGTAATGAAATGTAATGTAATGTATGTATGTGTTATGTATGTATGTATGTATGTAATGTAATGTAATGTAATGTAATGTAATGTAATGTATGTATGTATGTATGTATGTATGTGTGTGTGTATGTATGTGTGTGTATGTGTGTGTATGTGTGTGTATGTGTGTGTATGTGTGTGTATGTGTGTGTATGTGTGTGTATGTGTGTGTATGTGGTGTAATGTGTGTGTATGTGTGGATGTGTGTGTATGTGTGTGTATGTGTGTGTAGTGTGTGTATGGTGTGTATGTGTGTGTATGTGTGTGTATGTGTTGTGTAGGGTGGGTAGTGTGGTGTATCTGTGTGTTGTATGTGTATGTATGTGTATGTATGTGTATGTATGTGTATGTATGTGTATGTATGTGTATGTATGTGTATGTATGTGTATGTATGTGTATGTATGTGTATGTATGTGTATGTATGTGTATGTATGTGTATGTATGTGTATGTAATGTATGTAATGTATGTAATGTATGTAATGTATGTAATGTATGTAATGTATGTAATGTATGTAATGTATGTAATGTATGTAATGTATGTAATGTAAGTAATGTATGTAATGTATGTAATGTAAGTAATGTATGTAATGTATGTAATGTATGTAATGTATGTAATGTATGTAATGTATGTAATGCATGTAATGCATGTAATGCATGTAATGCATGTAATGTATGTAATGTATGTAATGTATGTAATGTATGTAATGTATGTAATGGATGTAATGCATGTAATGCATGTAATGTATGTAATGTATGTAATGTATGTAATGTATGTAATGTATGTAATGTATGTAATGTATGTAATGTATGTAATGTATGTAAAGTATGTAATGTATGTAATGTATGTAATGTATGTAATGTATGTAATGTATGTAATGTATGTAATGTATGTAATGCATGTAATGCATGTAATGCATGTAATGCATGTAATGTATGTAATGTATGTAATGTATGTAATGTATGTAATGTATGTAATGTATGTAATGTATGTAATGTATGTAATGTATGTAATGTATGTAATGTATGTAATGTATGTAATGTATGTAATGTATGTAATGTATGGAATGTATGGAATGTATGCAATGTATGCAATGTATGCAATGTATGCAATGTATGCAATGTATGTAATGTATGTAATGTATGTAATGTATGTAATGTATGTAATGTATGTAATGTATGTAATGTATGTAATGTATGTAATGTATGTAATGTATGTAATGAATGTAATGTAATGAATGTAATGTAAGTAATGTATGTAATGTATGTAATGTATTTATGTGTGTATGTTAATGTAATGTAGTGTAACGTAATGTAACGTACTCTAACGAAATGTAATGTAATGTAAAGTAATGTAATGTAATGTATGTAATGTATGTATGTATGTATGTAATGTTGGTATGTATGTATGTATGGATGGATGGATTTGTGTATGTATCCATGCACGCATGCATGGATGGATGTATGTATGCATGCAATGTAATGTAATGCAATGCAATGTAATGTATGTACAATGACGGACCAACAGTTAGAATATAAAACCTTAAGATTTGCTTAGCTGACCTAAGCCGTTCTTCGGGGTATAGGGTATTTGGACCTAGGCCGAAAACCTTGGTCTTAGAATATGGGCACATGCACTTAGAATATGGTCAATGATGTCAGAAGAACCAATATCATGTTCGTCGCGCCGCAAAGATCATGCTCCGGACTTCAATGAAGCAAGACCGAATGATACGTTTACCTGTATTCTAACTGCAGGAAATGACCACAAGTGTTGCAAGAATGTGATATAATCACATTTGGTTGATTCAATTGCTGGAGACAACATTTACTTCCAGATAATGTACTGTACCATACTTCAAGACATGTAATGTCGGCGTATTCTATCTGCAGAAAAACCACACAGGAGTTGTAAGAATACGGTACTGCAAAAGATACAACACAGTAGTTACATTTTATTGATTGGGGTGCTTTTGAAGTCCTTGACTTCAACATGGCGGATGCGTCCTCTGAAGATTTCTACGCGCTTTTAGGTGTGTCGCCTGTAGGGACAGGCGTGGAGCCTATACAACGCGTGCTATCTCTCTCGGCAATTCCTGTGGAAACCATCAAGGAGGGGTATGGGACGGCACTCAAGAGTGCCACGCAGGACCCCTTCAGGCTGAGCAAACTTGCTCAAGCTTTCCAAGTGTTGAGTATTCCGGATAAACGACGAGCTTATGATTTGCAACTTATGCAGGTTGCAGCATCAGTTACTTGACTAGAACCCGTATTCTAACTGCAGTCTGAACCATGTGGTTTCTCACAAAATATGACAGGGATTGAATTGATGTGGAGTGGTTGGTTTATGGATTGTTGACTTCCCGTATGTTTGGCAACCTGTACAGTACAATAGTCACATCAAGGTAAAGATGCTTTGTAACTTCTGGGAGTTCCTTGATTCAAAACCGTATTCTAACTGCAGTCTGAATCATATGTTTTCTCACCGAATATGACCGGGGGAATGGTTTGGTTGGTTTAGCCTAAGGCTCACTTCTCAGCCCAACAAGTAGCTCAAGATCGACAGAAACATGTGGAGACACCCGCTTGAGAGCCACCACTTCCAGGTCCATGTGAACCACCAGCGGAATCTGATTCTGATCAGGAAGCACAGCAAGATGATGCCAAGCCGACACCATTGGTTTCTTCAAGTAAGTCTATTACCATCTTCAAGCATCATGTGAAATGCACCATCGGTTCAGAGACCAGAAAGTTTGATTTCAAACCCTTTGGTTCCGGAGAATCTGCATTGCTTGCATGTGAAGCATTCCAGAAGCAAGCATGGGCTACGTTGCTTTTGTTTGATGGTGTGAAGCGCAAACCCAATGATAGACGTGAACTTTTGAAATCTGCAGGGTGTGATGACAAGTACTTGAAACAACATGCAACAGTATCAAGTCAAAAGGATGCATTGACCCGAAGGCTTTGTGCTGGAAAGGTACCTTCAATGGAAGTTAAGATCCTAGACTCAGTGTTCAAGCATTTGACCAAGGGTGTCGACACTTCCGGCATGGCAATCCTGCATGAGAGTGGCACGTACAAGGCTACCTTTCAAGGTAAATCGCATGCTGTAGAGAAGACTTTTGCCGGAATTGCACCAGCGGTTGATTGGCTGAAATCAATGGCACTAGCTGAAAAGGAGAGATTGACAGACAAAATTACGATCGACCCAACCACTGTACTGTACTGTACTGTAAAGGTTTTGGTAATACTACTGCGGTATTGCATACTATGCGGCAACGTATTTGAGTGCCCTGTCAGGACGGCAAAGTGGACAAATCCTTCAAGCAGATTGCTGCAACTACCAAGGAAGCTTTGCAAACTCAAAAGGCTTTGCAGTCCCTGGCAGAATCGCAAGGATCAGAGCTTCCTCAGATCATTTCCAACCTTGATCCAAACGGTAGCAAACCCAGTGCAGGCTCAAGTGTTCCCATGTCAGATGCCAAAGACATTACTGCTGAATTCCTAGCGCCAACCCAACAGAGTGAAGAATATACGGATAGCAGCATTGTAGTGTACAAGGGCATACTTCGAAGATTGGGCGGAATGAGGCCTCGAACAAATACTATAGCTGTTCTTGCTGGTAGTGACAAACATGCGGTGAGTGTGGTGGTATCAGATGATTTGGCAACCGTAGTCAAATCAAAGCATGTTCTGGACTACTGGAAACAACTTGAGCATGAACCGTTGGGGTTGGCAATCTTTGGGGCTATCTCTGACCCCGGCCAGTATGCAGATTCCATACTTAGTTTGCCAACCTCCCAAAAGACTTTGGTGTTGATCAGTATTTCGGATGGGATCAGCAATCTTGCTTGGCTGGCTGAGCGTCAAGGTGATGCAACGTCAGGTCTTGTTTGGACCCAGGTGAGAGTGGGTTGTCAATCAAGTACAAGGAAGAAGAATGAAAAAATTCGATTCGTACATGCTGACAGAATTGGAGTTACATTTGATGACGAGGTACGGGATTTGCCCAAAGATTGGTTTCTTTAAAACTCCTTATCTAAACCTTGCAACAATCATGCAGTTAGAATATGGATCAACATGGTGTGCCAGTCGTACAGGTATACCATACAGTCATACAATACTTTACTTACTATATATTATCACTGTATATACTGTACTGTACTGTGATGTATTCGCCTCAGGTGGCGGCTCATGCGTTGAATGCTCTTCAACAAGAAGTGCGTGCTGCGGTTGAGGATCACATCACTCAAGCTCAGAAACAGGGCCAGATCCCTTTCAAGCGCATTCCTGCACCAGCAGATGGCTTGTGCATGTATCACTGCATCATGGGAACTGCAACATTGTCTTCATGGACACAGGTGTCTAGAAATTCAGGTGGTATTGCTGTGAACCGCCGGCAAGAACGAGCAGAATCAAATGCTGCCAACACTTTGAGAGAACTCGCTTTGCAATCAACACCTGAAACAGATCCAGTCATCATGGAACAAGCTCTGTGTGCACAACAAGCGTTGTCGGTGGATGTGAGCGAACTTAGCTGGCTTGGGCAATCTTTGGGAATATCTATTCGTTGCACGATTGAAGACAAGGTGTGGTGTTACCAAAACCGATTGCTAATATGATCTACGGTACTGTGTATGTGACAATACTGCACTGTACTGTACTGTACTGTACTGCATACAGTACTTACTGTAATACATGCTGTACTCTACAGTACTGTACTGTATATGGTTACTGTACTGTACTGTACTGTATTGGGTTGTGGTGCATCTTCAAGTTGCATCTCGCAGCACGACATCTGCGCAATAGTGCCTCCAACACCCGATCCCAACGTCTTTGCCTTCCATCGACAGAGGACTCCATGTTGGCCATATGTCATGTTGTTGGATCACGAAGGGAAACAGCATTGCTGCTGCAAAAATATACAGTAGTTCACTACAGTACGGCTTGTAACAGAAGCACTGTTGCTACTGTAATGATTCAAGTTTTCTTACAGTACAGTACAGTACCGTTCTCCGATTTCCTGCCTCCTGCTGCACAGGACCCAGAAGACGAGCTTCGACATCTTCTGGACAACTCGCAGACAGAGGACCGCTGGTCCTAAGTACTGTACAGTACTGTGCAGCACATGCTGATAAAACTCTACAGTACTGTACTGTAGTTACATTTAGCGACAAAGTACGCTCAAAGATTCAAAGGTAGATTTCTTATGATTTCTTTATGTTTTTTCTTGTAAATTGTGCAACCACCATGCACTTAGAATATGGATCAATACTATCAACCGTCTCCCATTGAGCACTGTTGCTACTGTAATGATTCAAGTTTTCTTACAGTACAGTACAGTACCGTTCTCCGATTTCCTGCCTCCTGCTGCACAGGACCCAGAAGACGAGCTTCGACATCTTCTGGACAACTCGCAGACAGAGGACCGCTGGTCCTAAGTACTGTACAGTACTGTGCAGCACATGCTGATAAAACTCTACAGTACTGTACTGTAGTTACATTTAGCGACAAAGTACGCTCAAAGATTCAAAGGTAGATTTCTTATGATTTCTTTATGTTTTTTCTTGTAAATTGTGCAACCACCATGCACTTAGAATATGGATCAATACTATCAACCGTCTCCCATTGGGCAGGATCCAATGGACAAGCTGCAGCCTGCCTCACACAATCCGCAAACAGAGGACTGCCTTTCCCGTTGTAAAGCGTACTGCACTGTATTCGCTATTATTGCCAGTACTGTACAGTACTGTAAAGTAATGCATTGTATCCTTACAGAATACCGTACTGTACTGTACAGTAATGTACTGTACTACATTGCAGATCCAAAACGTTGGCTGTAACACAGTGGTTCTCATTTTCTTACTGCATCCCATCCATTGGTGAGCCGCTGGACAGGACCCAAAAGACAAGCTTCATGGTCAGACGCTTCATCAACAGCACCTTGCAAGCAAGCGGGTGGAACATGTTGCGGGCAGTGTTTGCCGGTGTAGTGTATTGTACAATACTGTACTGTACTGTAATGTAAATGAACTTCTTGAAGCGTATGTTGTTGCATACTGTTCTGGTGAATGCATCGGTGTTGCAACACATGCATTTGCGCATAACTCTAGAACTACAACTTCAACACAGTAGCTGTGGGTGGCTCAAGGCGTTCTGACTCTTGTGTTTCTAAGCACTCTACGCATGTCTTTGCTTCAAGATGTTGTCACTGTGCCATGGGAGAAGCCAACCTTTATGGAAAAGCCCACTACCAACCGAGACTACTGGACTGTACTAGATCAATGGGTGGTCAGGGTGCATGGGGCATCCAGAACCCAGCCATTCCAGCCTCTACATGAATCATTTCCTTTGCAGGGGGAAGGTTCCGAATCATTGTGCGCTGAGAGGGTAACAGTTTGCTTCTACACTGGTAGGGATGACTCAGTCGTTCGTGGGGACAAATGGAATGTACCTCCTACCCGTGAATCTCGAGCAATGTGGAAGAACATGGGGCAGTGGACAGGGTTCACCTTCTTCAAACGCAAGACCCAGCACACCACGGCAGAGGAGCAAGAGCAGCAAGATGCAACTTCTCAGCCAAATGTGAACGAGATTTCTCAGCACTTGCATCGTATCCACCTGACTCCCAACACAGGATATGCACGTGGAGGTGCTGTGGCCCGGGGCCAGGCAGCTTGCTCCCACACAGCTCATCAGGGAGAAGATGTGGAACCAAGTGATGGTAGTTTCGAGGTGCTTCAATGAAAGGATTGAGATTTGTTGCTGGCAGCATGGCATAGTACAGGACAGTGTCTCAGAGCGTAGTTTAGCGGTGCAATACTGCTGCTGCGCAGTACAGTACTGTAGAGGGCATCTTTGCCGTTGAGTCGGATAAAATCACAGCCAAGTGGGAGGGAGATTCTGAAGTAAAACACTAATCGTCCATATTCTAACTGCATAGACACACTACAGCAATATCAAAGAATCTGCGCAGTACTCTTCAATGATCCATGGGTTGTGAAGTCACCCGCAGAGCCTTCTGAGGCCAAAAGCAAACACGATCGCAAAGGCCAGGATTGAATGTCCTGGTGTTGGGTTGCAATACAATGACGGACAAGATCTTGAAACGCTCCTCAAGGTTCAACACTGGTGCTTATTCACAAATGCTGGACATTGTATTGTGTTGTACTGCAGTTGTTCTTTTTCGAAATAGAAGCAGAACACATTATACTGTACTGTACAGTACTTCAAAATTCAACATGTCGAATCCCTACCAAAATAACATTCCAAGAGTACAACCTGCTGACGAGCATCGCCAGGAACAACGGGTCAAGAACACTGTCGCCGGTGCCGGTGGTGAGAGCAATGCGCTCTCCGGGCAAACAACGGTTACTGCATAGTACTGTACTACTGTAATTTCAATACATATTATGGTTGCGGTGTAGTATTGTACTACTGTAATTTCAATATATATTATGGTGGCGGTGGTGCACTTAGAATATATACTGTACTGTACTGCAAATATATATATATAATACCCGTTAACATATCCCAGAATAAAATGCTGAGGGTCATGGTTAGGGATAAAACGTTTTATTCAGTCCCCAAGTGGGGGGTCATGCTCTCATTTTATAGAGAAATCAGGTTTTATCCTTGGCCGCCTGGGGGTCAGACTTTAGATTTTATAGAGACTTTATGTTCCCAGATTTGTGTCTATAAAATGATAGATTGTGACTCCTTGACATTCATGTTTTGAAGAATGTAAGACTCAATAATGGAGAACCATCCACAGATACCTGTCTATAAAATCTATGTTGTTGGGTTATCTAAAGCCATATTTTGATTTGTTTTTTTAAACAGTGGATAACTTTGCATAGATATCTAAAGAATTCTAAAGATATCTGTCTATAAAATGCATATTGCTGACGTCCTCTAAAACTATACTTTAACATGTATTCTTTTAAGAGTAGTTAACCTTCCAATGAAGGGTTGACAGATATTTAAGGGCTGCCGCCCCTGCCGCCGACCCCGGAAGACCTGAAAGAATTCTTAAAGCAAACCCTGCATGAAATTCGACAGAAACCTTAAAGAAACTCGAAAGAAAACTTTTAAGAGATGTAACTCTTTAAGAAACATATGTAGTCCAGGACTTTGTCCTTGGAGTTATACACATATATATATATACCAGGACTTTGTCCTTGGAGGTACAGATATATACATAGATAGATAGATAGAAAAGTAGATAAATACTACAGAGATGTAAATTGCTACAGATGTATATTAGGATGTTGTCCTGGAAAATACATACTATAGCCAGGACCAGGATGAAACCGTAACTAGTCTGCCGAACAGGCAGTGTCCTGAACAGGGACGTTTTTTTTTGAATTCTAAAGATATCTGTCTATAAAATGCATATTGCTGACGTCCTCTAAAACTATACTTTAACATGTATTCTTTTAAGAGTAGTTAACCTTCCAATGAAGGGTTGACAGATATAATGCTTGTTTGCTACCCGCCATGTGTGCAGGTTTTGGGCACCTTGCAATGTAAAGTTATGTAGTGTAATTTGGTGTAATGTAAATGTACTGTCATTGTATTCCATTGGAAGGTAATGTAATGCAATGTAATGTAATGTAGGGTGTATGTATGTATATATATATATACATAGATATATAAGTAGTTAAATACTACAGATATGTAAATTACAACAGATGTATACTAGGATGTTGTTCTTGAAAATAAAGATTATAGCCAGGACCAGGACGAAACAGTAACTAGTCTGCCGAACAGGCAGTGTCCTGAACAGGGACGTTTTTTTGAATAGGAAACATATGTAGTCCAGGACTTTGTCCTTGGAGTTATATATATATATACCAGGACTTTGTCCTTGGAGGTACAGATATATATATATATATAGATAGATAGATAGATATATAAGTAGTTAAATACTACAGATATGTAAATTGCTACAGATGTATACTAGGATGTTGTCCTTGAAAATAAATACTATAGCCAGGACCAAGAGGAAACCGTAACTAGTCTGCCGAACAGGCAGTGTCCTGAACAGGGACGTTTTTTTGAATAGGAAACATATGTAGTCCAGGACTTTGTCCTCGGAGTTATACACATATATATATATACACCAGGACTTTGTCCTTGGAGGTACAGATATATACATAGATAGATAGATAGAAAAGTAGATAAATACTACAGAGATGTAAATTGCTACAGATGTATATTAGGATGTTGTCCTTGAAAATACATACTATAGCCAGGACCAGGATGAAACGGTAACTAGTCTGCCGAACAGGCAGTGTCCTGAACAGGGACGTTTTTTTTTGAATAGGAAACATATGTAGTCCAGGACTTTGTCCTTGGAGTTATACACATATATATATATATACCAGGACTTTGTCCTTGGAGGTACAGATATATACATAGATAGATAGATAGAAAAGTAGATAAATACTACAGAGATGTAAATTGCTACAGATGTATATTAGGATGTTGTCCTGGAAAATACATACTACAGCCAGGACCAGGATGAAACCGTAACTAGTCTGCCGAACAGGCAGTGTCCTGAACAGGGACGTTTTTTTTTTGAATTCTAAAGATATCTGTCTATAAAATGCATATTGCTGACGTCCTCTAAAACTATACTTTAACATGTATTCTTTTAAGAGTAGTTAACCTTCCAATGAAGGGTTGACAGATATAATGCTTGTTTGCTACCCGCCATGTGTGCAGGTTTTGGGCACTGAAATGTGGGGGCAGGACAGTTTACAAAATCAGGGATTGCGGAATTTGAAGAATCTATTGTGTCCTTTCCATGGCTCAAACAGTGCAACAAGTGTCATTTTGACGCAGTGTCTTCCATCGCTATGCCGCGGTGTCCCGTTCGTCGTGGCCCGCCGCCGGGGTGTCCCCAATTCTGTGTAGCCAGGCATTTAATATCATTTGTTTCAAATTGTTTTTAACATATGCTGAGCGCTTGACATTCGTACTCAAGTGATCTCAAGTGCAGGAATGTGTGGAACTAAGGGGATAGGGATGTGTGTCGAGCAAATGGCTCCTCCTGAATGGGATTCAGCGAGAGGTGTTTGGCGTCACTGGGCTGGAATCACAGTGCGCACAAAGGGTCAGATTTTCATTGTGTTGTCAATATTGGCCAATGGATGTCAATAACTTTCTTGGTTTCAGATGTCTTCGAACATGGTTATGCCATGTTATGCCAACTGGTCACTGAGTCAGCCGCTGCAACATGTATTCGGGCAGACCTTCCTGGCATTATGTGTACTGGGAAGAGACGCTTGGATTTCATATCTGACAGTTTGATACTATTAGCATCGATTTGCTTGCTATTTGCCTCTGATCTATTTGTTTGAAGCAGCGGCCTAGGGGGCAATGGCATTTCACTCATGAGATTTCCCGCACAAAGAAAAAGCTCAAGCAGGCCATAGCTTCTGTGAGAGCTGGTTTTGTTGTTGGATGTTTGTTCAATTTTCATCAAATTTCATCAAATTTCCAGGTTTTATATGGTTTTATTTTATTTTTGTTTTCCCTCGTGCGACATCGTGTGCCAGCCCATTCTTGAACCTCCTGATCTTCCAGAGACTTCTGAAGCAGAGGCCACTGGATCAGAATAGATAGTTTTGAAATTTTAAGAAATGGTTTGAAATATGCAGTTTGTGAGCAGGGCTTCAGACATTTTATAGGACAGAGATGTGGAGAGGTGGGATGAGTTTCAATGAATAGTGAGATGCCTGTTGAATCCAGTTTAAATCTTGCTATGTCAGTCTCATTCATATTAATATTCAATCATGTTAATCACCTCCAGTTTGATTAACCATTCCTTCGTATTTGCATGTATTTTGATCCAGGTCACAACGGATGCTGCTGCTGTAGCGCCTGAAAGCGCTCGCCGCCCCAGTTCACCAAGGGATGACGGTTTGCAGGGCTTTAGGCAAGAACATAGAAGAACGATGAAGAAGGTTGAATTTAATTTCATCGAAAACTCTTGTAAGTGTTTTTTGGTGGGAAGATTCCTGTCCTGTGTGGGCCTGCAGCAGTTTTTAGATGTAGTTATATAGATGCTTTTGCTTGGCCAAGGCAATTGCACCGGCTGAATCTGCGTGTAGCCCCAGTTGGGTCGTGTTGGAGTAAACATCATTGTGGAACATCTCAGCCGTAGGCATGGAATTATGATGTGACAACCGATTTGGAAAGTTAGCAGGCCTCAAGTTTTTAATCTCATGATGTAATATGATGTAATATGATGTAATATGCATTTTTGGGGGTTGTATTCAGGGATTTTATAGGACATAGATGTGGACAGGTGGGATGAGTTTCAATGCATAGTGAGATGCCTGTTGAATCCAGTTTAAATCTTGCTATGTCAGTCTCACTCATATTAATATTCAATCATGTTAATCACTCCAGTTTGATTAACCATTCCTTCGTATTTGCATGTATTTTGATCCAGGTCACAACGGATGCTGCTGCTGTAGCGCCTGAAAGCGCTCGCCGCCCCAGTTCACCAAGGGATGACGGTTTGCAGGGCTTTAGGCAAGAACATAGAAGAACGATGAAGAAGGTTGAATTTAATTTCATCGAAAACTCTTGTAAGTGTTTTTTGGTGGGAAGATTCCCGTCCTGTGTGGGCCTGCAGCAGTTTTTAGATGTATTTATATAGATGCTTTTGCTTGGCCAAGGCAATTGCACCGGCTGAATCTGCGTGTAGCCCCAGTTGGGTCGTGTTGGAGTAAACATCATTGTGGAACATCTCAGCCGTAGGCATGGAACTATGATGTGACAACCGATTTGGAAAGTTAGCAGGCCTCAAGTTTTTAATCTCATGATGTAATATCATGTAATATGATGTAATATGATGTAATATGATGTAATATGATGTAATATGCATTTTTGGGGGTTATATTCAAGGATTTTATAGGACAGAGATGTGTAGAGAGGTGGGATGAGTATCAATGACTACTCTAGATTGATGCCTCAAGTTTTGTCATGTTTTGAAATCTTAGCTCTGCAGTTGTGGGGGCTCACAAAAAAGCACGACGCACCACTCCTGCTTTGGCTGTGGTTGCCATGTTCCGAGCAAGCTTGTGGTTTGGTTTGCTCTTGGGTATCTTCTTCTTATGGGCAGATGTGTCCCTGGCCGTGAAAGAGAGACCGCTGTCTCTACGAGAAGACACCACAAGCTCATCCAAGGAAGCGTCGCTGCTTGGCAAAACCTCGGGCATTCTCTCCCCACTTCCTGATGAGCACGGACCATTGAAACATTTGAAACATCATCATAGTGTAAATTAATGTAAGTGATATTTTTTTTTGGAGAGTGTTCGAGTTCGAGGTGTCAGGAACATTGCGCTCAGCCATTATATACAGGATCACACGCAATCTTTATCCATCTATACAGTATCAGCATGTATCATCATGATGAATTATGCCTTTGACAGGGGTCATGTTTTGGCATTTCATAGTATGTCTTATTCCTGTCCCCCCTACAGCTCTGCAGGTGGTTTCATGCGGAGCAGAATGTTGAGTTGTTGACGAACATAGCTCGCAGATTTCACCGAGAGAGTGACCTGGGAAACTGGTGGAACCTGCATGAAACATCCTGAAACTGCATGAAAAGACATGAAGTACTTTGAAAGACTCATAAGTTGATACAAGTTGTGTCAAGTTGTCAATTTCTTTCTCACATCGTTTTTTCTTCTCCACCCGCACCCGTCATCACGTTTCCAGGTACGCAGACCCTGCATTGCCTTGATTGCTTTGGTGCCAGCCAAAGGGTAAAGACATGCTGGGAGAATGCTGGATATTCTGCCTGTGCATTCGACTTGAAACTTAATGAGCAACATGACCTCTCTTTGTTCGGTGGCTGTGTTGAGCTCATCCGCCTTTTGTTCATGTTGCTTGGGTCAATCTTTACTGGGTCCCATGTGACCCAATGGATTACAAAAGAATACAATGCAGCACCATGGAACACAATGGAATACATGTTATTATTATTTTTTTAATCAATCTATCACAGTGATTCATATTCTATATATTCTATCTATATTTCTGTTTGATCAGAAAGGTCAGGGTTTTTGATTTCATGTTGCGTACATTTTGTGTGTGTGTGCGTGTCCTCCTGCTGTTTTTGTTTGTTCTGAGGCTTTTGATTGGAGGCATCGTGGTGGCTGGGCCACCATGCAGTCTCCACATTGCTGCCAGCCAGTCTGTGCACCAGAGGTCGTTGGACAATCTCATGGGCAATACACGCAACATGCGTGTTCGATTGTCAAAGCTTATATGGATCAACTTTGTCCGATGGTTGCATTGGAAGAATGATTTATTGCATTTAGATGCATTTAGTATCATGTAGTATCATTTAGTATCATCACCTTGAACACGTGAAACCTCAAGATTGAAGTATCATACGGTACTGGCATGCATAAACAGTATCAAACAGTATTCAGAATTCACATGATCTAACATGATCACACATGTGTTAAAATATTTTCTGAGAAGGGGCCCAAGCCAATGATTTTATAGGAGACCTCCCTTTTCCATCCTTTTCATTGCCTTTCTGCATTTTTTGTCCTTAAGTCAGCTAGAGACCGTTCCTAAATCCAACCCCTGAGCCAAGGCAATTTGCTTACGAGTGGTCCGGAGGCCAGGACTGAACCTGAGGTTTCTGTCAAGTGTCGAGACATGCTGTGTCCCTGTGCTTTTATGTGGTCCACCATCTCTGGCCAAGTTGTTGGGCTGGATGCAGGTTGCGAACAGATTTGATCTTGATAGTTGAACAACCGGCTTCTAGCTGGGCTTTCAAGATGCACATTATGAAGAAGGTGGCTAAAGAGTGGGGATTGTCACTTGGGTTCATTGTTTTTCATGAGCTCGTAGGGTTTGTCTTCATCTTTCTTCTGTATTTTCAGAAGACATTTTATTCCTTTGTGATCCTTTATTGTTTCGATATCTGTCGGAGCTCAAACCAGTCGGTGAATCCGGAGCCCCAGGAAGAAGATAACCACCTACATGGGTGCATTCGGACATGATCTTGAAAAGTGCAGCCACCTCTTGTGCAATACCCGGAGCGCCGCAGCGCCCTTTATTTTTTGTTTCGAGTCGCTGGTGTCCAGTTCATTTCGAAGTGAATGGAATGAAAAAGTCAAACATGTCAAACCCATTTGATCCGCAGGAGCACGGAACCAGTGGCCCGGAGAATCAATGCTAAACTGCGCAAAGCGATCAAAGTGCTTCAGCGATCAAAGTCAGTCGCAATATGGAGCATTATGCGATGTTGATCAAGACATGCTGGGACATGAATGAATAGATTCTACATGACTTAAAATATTGTTGGTGAAAAAGAGCCTGGTCGCTTCCAATTCCGTAGTGGGTTTTCCTGGCTAGAGGATACTAGAGGTTGTGAGATGCCTGCCAAGCCTCCCAGCGCTCAGGAACGATTTGAGCGGCGGCAAGCTCGACGACAAGTCAAGAAGGTAGGGTGTCTCTGCAGTTTGTGCTTGTTTTGGAATGTTTCCAGGGTTGAAGATGGCTTGGAAATGCTTGGAATTGCCGTTTACACAAGGGCCTTTGTCATCCCTTTTGCAGCTGCGCCGTGGCAGGTCTATTGGAGTAGGACCCAGACTGGGTGGCAAGGAGGGCGGAACCTCAGTGATTCTGCAGCTTACACTTCATTATTTGCACGTGCCCTATTGCAGTGCTGGTGCAGATTCTTGTCAGATTCAAGATGTTCAAAGCATGCTAGGGTATGCTAGAGTGTTCCAGGGTGTATGTCAAAACCTTTTTATGTCTATTCTATGCTATTCTACTGGTCGATACCTGGCATTTTATAGTAAGATCATGTTTGATCATCAGGCTAAGCAAAATTTGTAATCTTTCAATGTCTTTCATTAGTTTCAATATGTTTCACTTGGCTTTCAACTTCATTTGATTCATTTATTTCTAAGGAGAAGATATTGTCTATGTAGAGTGATCGCCCAACAGATCGATCGCCAGCTCCGGCCAAGACCGCCTAATCCTGATGTGCGTCGAATCCTTTTCTTTTCTTTTCAAATGTTTGGTAGTGGATGGTAGTGGTATTCTTGGTGCCAGCCCCTTGTTTCTGTACAGAGTGAGTGGCGACCCAGGGAGAATTTCTGAGGGACTCTCCAGCGTGGAGAACAATTGCAGATGGGATGGAGAAATGTAGAGCAATCGAGCTGAGTTTGTCACCCGTGGGAGAAATGACATGACATGACATGGAAGTGCGGGTACATGACGGTACATGCATGGCAGGTTCAAGATAAAACACAGTGAACCTTCTATGTTATTAAGGCATGTTCATGCCGTTCTTCGCTCCCAGGTGGACCCATTCGCAGCCTTTGACGATCATCTGCGCCGATTCCCAGAAGAATATCAAGGACGTGGGCTCCTGTGGCCTCGTTTGCTACCCCCATGCTTTAGATATGTAATGAATTCTAATGATATTATATGATATCTTTGGATTATATTAAAGATTATTAAAGCATCATAACATTTTATAATATATTACAAAGCAGTCTTGTTTCTTGCCCAACTACGGTAATTCCATGATATTTCATTTAATTCTGTCTTCTTGAGCTTGAATAAAAAGAGGTGTGCTTACCTTTGGATTACCATAAAATATTATGGAAATAGTTTCACAAAGCATAATGTGCAAATTGCCAGGATGGGATGAACCGAATCAAGATTCAGATCAGCATGTCCCAGCGCTGCCCGCTCCAGAACCAGCAGAGGCCAAGTGTCAACATTGTGCAAGTTCTTCCTGATGTATTTCCAGCATTTTCCAACCCGTCATTTCTTTTCATGTCCAGATGAAATACGATGAAATCAGATATTGTATGAATTTGTATTGTATGATATTGTATGAGATTGTTGGCTTCTGGTGATTCCGTGCAAGATTGATGGGTGTGATATGGTGTGATAAAGATTCCATGTGATACATTACAATCCGTACAAATCCATCAATAGCGAACAGCTTAGAGCAAGACAGCGCAAGTTTGATCACCGAAGGCTGAAGAGGTTGAGGGCAAGGCAGAGGCGCCAGCGCCTTCAAATGCTGAAGGCCATTGGATGCTATTCTGAATGTCAAGTCAGACAGATCCACTTTGTTTTCCAATCATGTCTCATCAATTTGTTCACACTTTCAATTTGTTTCGATGTGATTTTGTTGAGATGCAACTATGCACTGAAACATTGATCTCAGCTCTATGAAATGTAATGTTTAGACCCCCCTTGGTCCAATTTTCTTCCATGTCAGGAGCCAGTGGTGAGACGTCCGCAGCAGTTCCAGAGCCAGAAAAGGCCCAGCGTTTACAAGATTGCAGAATTTCTTCCAGATGGGTTTAAGCTCGTTTCCAGGTAGCGTCAAACTATAACAGTTACAATAGAACACACAAGCTGAGCACAATAGAATGTATATGAATATATCAGCTGAGACGTTGGGGGTGTCCAGGGTTTAGTGCAGCATGGAGGGAATCCACATGAAAGACATGAAGAAGATTTCACATGTAGGCTGAAGTGGTTGAGGACAAGGCAGAGGCGCCAGCGCCTTCAAATGCTGAAGGCCATTGGATGCTATTCTGAATGTCAAGTCAGACAGATCCACTTTGTTTTCCAATCATGTCTCATCAATTTGTTCACACTTTCAATTTGTTTCGATGTGATTTTGTTGAGATGCAACTATGCACTGAAACATTGATCCCAGCTCTATGAAATGCAATGTTTAGTCCCCCTGGTCCAATTTTGTTCCATGTCAGGAGCCAGTGGTGAGACGTCCGCAGCAGTTTCAGAGCCAGAAAAGGCCCAGCGTTTACAAGATTGCAGAATTTCTTCCAGATGTGTTTAAGATGATTTAAGCTCATTTCCAGGTAGCGTCAGACTATAATAGATTACAATAGAACACACAAGCTGAGCACAATAGAATATATATGAATATATCAGCTGAGATGTTGGGGGTGTCCAGGGTTTAGTGCAGCATGGACGAAATCGACATGAAAAGACATGAAGAAGATTTCACATGTAGGCTGAAGAGGTTGAGGGCAAGGCAGAGGCGCCAGCGCCTTCAAATGCTGAAGGCCATTGAATGCTGTTCTGAATGTCAAGTCAGACAGATCCACTTTGTTTTCCAATGATGTCTCATCAGTTTGTTCACACTTTCAACTTGTTTCGATGTGATTTTGTTGAGATGCAACTATGCACTGAAACATTGATCTCAGCTCTATGAAATGTAATGTTTAGACCCCCCTTGGTCCAATTTTCTTCCATGTCAGGAGCCAGTGGTGAGACGTCCGCAGCAGTTCCAGAGCCAGAAAAGGCCCAGCGTTTACAAGATTGCAGAATTTCTTCCAGATGGGTTTAAGCTCGTTTCCAGGTAGCGTCAGACTATAATAGATTACAATAGAACACACAAGCTGAGCACAATAGAATATATATTATGAATATATCAGCTGAGATGTTGGGGGTGTCCAGGGTTTACGGCAGCATGGAGGGAATCCACATGAAAGACATGAAGAAGATTTCACATGTAGGCTGAAGAGGTTGAGGACAAGGCAGAGGCGCCAGCGCCTTCAAATGCTGAAGGCCATTGGATGCTGTTCTGAATGTCAAGTCAGACAGATCCACTTTGTTTTCCAATCATGTCTCATCAATTTGTTCACACTTTCAATTTGTTCCGATGTGATTTTGTTGAGATGCAACTATGCACTGAAACATTGATCTCAGCTCTATGAAATGCAATGTTTAGACCCCCCCTGGTCCAATTTTGTTCCATGTCAGGAGCCAGTGGTGAGACGTCCGCAGCAGGTCCAGAGCCAGAAAAGGCCCAGCGTTTACAAGATTGCAGAATTTCTTCCAGATGGGGTTTGAACGCTCAGTTCATCTCATGTCCAGATGACAGCAGATCGTACGATGATTTTGTAGAATATTATAATATATTATATATATTTATATATATATATATATATGATATATTATGAATGTACCTGGTGAGATTTGGAGATGTGTGTGTGTGTGTGTTCAGGGTGAAGTGCACTATGGACGGACAAGACATAAAAAATCACACGTAGGTTGACGGAGCTGAGGGAAAGGCCCAGACGCCAGTGGCTTCAGATGCTGAAGGCCACTGAATGTTGTCTTGCAAGCGATGTTTAATCAATTTGTTCACACTTTCAATTTGTTTCGATGTGATTTTGTTGAGATGCAACTATGCATTGAAACGTTGATCTCAGCTCTATGAAATGCAATGTTTAGACCCCCCTTGGTCCAATTTTCTTCCATGTCAGGATACAGTGGTGAGACGTCCGCAGCAGGTCCCGAGCCAGAAAAGGCCCAGCGTTTAACAGATTGCAGAAGTTCTTCTAGATGGGGTTTAAGCTCGTTTACAGGTAACGCCAGACAATAATAGATTACAATAGATTATACAAGTTGATGAAAAGACATGAAGACGATTTCACATGTAGGCTGAAGAGGTTGAGGACAAG
This sequence comes from Cladocopium goreaui, assembly GCA_947184155.2. Taxonomy (NCBI): domain Eukaryota; class Dinophyceae; order Suessiales; family Symbiodiniaceae; genus Cladocopium; species Cladocopium goreaui. The sequence continues at coordinate 298,724 of CAMXCT020002135.1, read as the reverse complement.
GCAGAGGCGCCAGCGCCTTCAAATGCTGAAGGCCATTGGATGCTGTTCTGAATGTCAAGTCAGACAGATCCACTTTGTTTTCCAATCATGTCTCATCAATTTGTTCACACTTTCAATTTGTTTCGATGTGATTTTGTTGAGATGCAACTATGCACTGAAACATTGATCTCAGCTCTATGAAATGCAATGTTTAGACCCCCCCTGGTCCAATTTTCTTCCATGTCAGGAGCCAGTGGTGAGACGTCCGCAGCAGGTCCAGAGCCAGAAAAGGCCCTGCGTTTACAAGATTGCAGAATTTCTTCCAGATGGGGTTTGAACGCTCAGTTCATCTCATGTCCAGATGACAGCAGATCGTACGATGATTTTGTAGAATATTATATATATTTATATATATGATATTTTATGAATGTACCTGGTGAGATTTGGAGATGTGTGTGTGTTCAGGGTGAAGTGCACTATGGACGGACAAGACATAAAAAAATCACACGTAGGTTGAAGGAGCTGAGGGAAAGGCCCAGACGCCAGTGGCTTCAGATGCTGAAGGCCACTGAATGTTGTCTTGCAAGCGATGTTTAATCAATTTGTTCACACTTTCAATTTGTTTCGATGTGATTTTGTTGAGATGCAACTATGCACTGAAACATTGATCCCAGCTCTATGAAATGCAATGTTTAGACCCCCCTTGGTCCAATTTTCTTCCATGTCAGGATACAGTGGTGAGACGTCCGCAGCAGGTCCCGAGCCAGAAAAGGCCCAGCGTTTAACAGATTGCAGAATTCTTCTAGATGGGGTTTAAGCTCGCTTACAGGTAACGCCAGACAATAATAGAATACAATAGAATATACAAGCTGATGAAAAGACATGAAGACGATTTCACACGTAGGCTGAAGAGGTTGAGGGCAAGGCAGAGGCATCAGCGCCTTCAAATGCTGAAGGCCATTGAATGCTGTCTTGAATGTCAAGTCAGACAGATCCACTTTGTTTTCCAACCATGTCTAATCAAGTTGTTCACACTTTCAGTTTGTTTTGATGAAAATTGTTAAGTCGCAACTATGCACTGAAAGATTTATCTCAAACAACATTTCCTTTGAAAGGGGTCTTCGTGGTGAATGGGATCCAATTTTGTTCCATGCCAGGATTCTTTGAGGAAGCGCCAGTGCTGGCTCCAGATGAGGCACAGAGGGCAATTGATTTAAAGGAATACGCTAAAATACAATATAATGATATATAATGATTATATTATATTATATTGATATATTTTGCAATATGCCTTGCATGGTGATTTGATGTCTGCAAAATTGAGATTGCCTTGTTTGCCAGGCTTTTGTGGCTCGAAGTTATTAACGTCAAAGCACCCTGTCATAGTCTGTTGTCGTTTCACTTTGGTGACCGTTCCATCCCTTCACCACTGTACAATGGCGGACGTGTTTGACTTTGCCATGATCTTTCTTCTCTTTTTTCCTGGTTTCTTCCTTGGAGTTCTCTCGACCTGGTGTTGCCAGCAGAGAGCCACTCTTCGTGGGAAGCCCTTGCCCTGTGGGGATGCTGGGTGCAAGGGAAAAACCAGTTGTGCAGAAGGTGGAGGGAAGCCCCTGTCTTCAAGTCAGTTTGGAGCACAAAAGAGGAGAGAGGTAAAAAGTGAGGTTAGCTTCAGCAAGAAGGTTGCCTATGTCAGCTCAACAGGTGATTGCATTCACTTGGCTGAGGGATGCTGTGGGATGAAAGATCCTAAACAACTGAGATTCTGCAAACGATGCTTTGAGTAGATGTGCTGACAACATAGACGCTAGAGCCATGCCAAGATGTGATGAGTGATGATTAGTGGGAGCCGCAAAAACACGGCCACGCTCTGTAGACTGCTCTGTAGCTAGTTGCAAAATGGATCAAAATGGACTAAAAAGGATCGACGCCTCTGATTGGACACGGTCTCAGCCATAGGATGGTGAAACATATGCCATAATGCAGCTTGCACTTAAAGTATAGTAAAGTTATGTAAAGTTGATCGATGTACATGCAGGTTTGCAGCAATGAGATGCAATGAGCATGTTATTATGGAGTACTGTTGCCCGCTTCATTCCCAGCTATGTCAGGACAATGCCCAGCAGCATGAAAGTGCAGCAGGACAATCTTTTGCATTGAGCTGAACTGGACCAACGTGCTCTATGAAATCACAGGGCTCACCCCATACAAACTGGTCACAGAGCAAACAGAGGCGAGCAGTAGCAAACACTCAGGACGACCGAAGAGAAAGAGGAAAAAGCCTGCATGGTTTCAGGTGCAGAAGAGTTCAGACTGTGCCTGTATGATCCTGTATGTATCTGTATGTGGTATGATGACGTATTCTGATGTATTATGTGGTATATGGTATTGTATGGTCACACGTTTGCCCTCTTGATTCCTGTTGTCCCAATATTCTCCAATATGTCTCGTACCGAGCTGTTGCCAGGATCCTGACCAGCAGCCCGGAGATGCAGCAGGATCCGTTTTCCTGGATTTGCCCCCCCAAATTCTATAAAATCATGTGTCTCTACCCACCCTGACCAAATAGTTCTGTGATGTTCAGGAGATGTTCCTCATACATTTGATACTTTGTTGATCTCTTTTGATATTTTTGATCTTTTTTGGGGTAGATAGAGATTTTTTGAAATGGATCGAAACAGTTTGCTCAGGAGCTTCTCATTTCAAGATTCTTTTAACTTTCGCCAGGAAGTTCTACTGATCTTGTTCCAGATCCAGATGCAAGCAAGAGCAACGCCAAGAAGAAGAAGAAGAAAAGCAAGAATCAGGCTTAAAGTGTCAGAATCTTTTGATTGGGTGCTTGGCCGCTAGCATTTGCTTATACAATCTAATACATTCTGATACCATCTGTATCCATCTGGACTGACATTGGTTCCAGGATGTTTATAGTATGTCTGCATGTGTGGCCAGCCACCTTTGAGGCCGCCCTGCCTCCAGAGGATGATGTCAATGTCGATGGGGATTGGCAGGACGACTCTTCCACCCTGGTGAAGATAGAGGTTGGGACACGCGATCTCTGATTAGGGATGATATGCGATGATAACAAGGGAGTAAGTGACTCCATGTAATTCCATTGACATGTTTGACATTTATAACATTTTATATCATTTTATATCATCGTTTTTAAAAACATGTTATTTGTTCATATGTGTTCTATATTTTGATGGGATTTGACCTGTTTTGAAGAATTTTTTGAATGCTTGTGATGGAAGGCCTCGGAAAAGCTGCATCACCACCCAGGACTTCTGGTGGGTTCCAGGCATTTGGATCATGTTGGAATTGTGCAATCCAGATTGAAGAACCTGGCATTTGATACATGCATATATGATTAGAGAATATTAGAATATATTAGATATGATTGTATTTTAAGATTATATATGCTAAGATACACATTATATAATTATATATATATATGATATTTTATGTTTTGGCAATCCTGAAGTGAGGGGGTGTAGCCAGGAGATTCTCATGCATCTGGCGAAATTGATGCAGCCAGAAGCACAAGGATCACAAAACTCATTGACGCTGGGCTCTATTCACGGGGAGTCCTCATAACACCTCATTCTATAGAAACTCATGCCGAGTAAGTTTCTCATTCTTGAATGGGTTTTGCAGTTTGTGGAGCTGGGGAGTGTCAGAGCAAGTGATTTTATTTTTGCATCCCGTCAATACGAGTTATGCGCTGTCTGTGCTTGATTCCGTTGGATCCCAGGAGAAGCATGCAAACGTGATCAAGAAGATGGGCGAGGAGTTGGATGTCTTGGATCTGATGGTGATGTCGAAGTACCTTAACATGAGCTTCATGCTTTGCGCAGACAATCAGAATCACAACACCCTGAATCCCACATCAATCTTGGATTACCTCAAAGACTTTGGGGTGGACATGAGCTCCGAATTGGCACCAGAAGATTCTCCAGCGGGTGTGCTGATTTTGTGCTCTTCATCGTTTGGAGGACAGGGTATCAACCACTTTGTCCCTGCTTGGTTTGCAGAAGAGTTAGGAGACGATGACTTTGAAAAGGTGAGATATCGTTCCCTAGCAAGATATGAAAAGACAATGGAACGCTTGAAAAGGGACCAGAAGAGGCATTCTGCCAAGTTGCGCGTTGAGAAGCAAACGCATGGTGATGCTTCTGATTCTGCAAGCTTGGCGCAACTCACGTTGACCTCTCTTGAGGATGAATGGCTGAGGGAGACACAATGGCGGGAGTTTGAGATCAAGTGCCACGCATCGGGCCTCCATCCTGTAGATGTCCCTGGCGATGGCAACTGTTTGCTTTGGAGCATCAAGTGCTTGTATGAGAACGACATTTATGGCAGCAAAATCGATCCAGAGAGCAAAAAGGACATGGCCGTCATCAAAGAGTGGAGGAAGCAGACAGTCAAGGCATGGAATGAGAGGAAAGGCATTCCTTGCTGGCAATTGTTGTACGAGAAGATGTATGTCGATTCTGATGAGCAGATGAAAATTCATCAGCCCTCCAGTGTGTCCCAAGGTGCCCTTGAACTTGTGAAAGCGGAGGTCGAAGGATCCAAAGAGCAAGGATGTGGAATTCCTCCCAACAAGCAAGGTCAGGATCTTGGCAACGTTGATGCTCCAACGTCACATTGTTCTGATGGAGCCCAGCAGCCGAATCCCAAACGGATTGCACGGGCCCGGGTAGCTCCTGGCTTTGGGGATTCTGGCAAAGAGATGGATGATGCTAGCAAGTTCTGCCAACCCGGTCCATCCAAGCCCACTGTCAAGAAGAACGCATCAAAGACAAAACAACAGAAGAAGCAATCCAAGTGTTCAAAACAAGACTCAGCTGCCGGGAACGACGACATTGAGGACTCGCACCAAAAGCAGGAAGGTGATGACAGTGAGATTGACATTGATGTTGCAGAGAACCTTGCCAAGGACACTGTCCAGGAGAACGGGCCAGCCCAGAAACGGCGTCGTGTCGCCCGAAGAAAGCAGAAAGGTGATCGAGAGATTCAGCTGTTAGCCTTGCGAAAGTATCTAGCACATAAGGGCATCACTTACCCTGCCTGGATGACTGCTCACTGGAGGCCAGACCTGATGGGTTTCCGTGGTTTTCCTCTACATTGTTTCTTTTGCATTCTTTTGCTATGTGTTCAGGTTGAAAAAACAATCAAAACATGCAGGATGATAGGTCAGGACAGGGCATTTTATAGAATACAGTGATTTGTTTTACCACTTCCATGTTTTGGCCATTTCTTGCCAGAGCCTGCAGGTTTGCTGGGTGCAAAAAGGCTGCGGCCTGCCGACTCGGCTCTTACACTCAGATGCAGAATGAGTTAGTGATGAACACCAAGTCCTGGACTGACTTCTCGTGCAAAGCTTGCCAGTACTTGCTGGAATCTCATGGTTTTGATTCCGACCTTGCTTCGAGGCACACAGCTGCAGCAATGACTGGGGAAGATGTTGAAATAGTAGATGGTGACATCAACATGCCTGACGATGCGAAGAACATCTTTGATGGAAACGAAGAGAAAGGAGAAGCTCAAGAGGAGGAGAACGGTCTCACCTTGGAGCAATTGGTCATGTCCATCTCTCCACATTTTCAGGCATGAACTGGAGCGTGATGGATTTTAACTGTAGTTTGATGCTGTTTGATGATGATCTGATGTTTGTTTGTTTGCTTGGAAATAAAAAATGCCTTATGTGATCTTATTTGATCTTATTTGATATCTTATTTGATATTTTTTTATGGTTATGGTACCCTGGGCACATGAGATTTTATAGGTTATGTTTGGTTGCCTTCGTTTGTGTGGGCAGGTCGTGACGCAGGGAGGGTACAAGCAGCACGTGCCCATCAGATGCACCCTTTGCACATCCAGAAGCCAACCACATGGGAAGGTTGTGGACGCTGTCTCCATGCACCCCAAGGATGTTAGAAAATTTCTCGGGCAACACTTGCAGACTGATTGTCACAATAGAGCATTGGGTGCACTTGCTGCGAAGAATGCTGCGCAGGATGGCGAGCAAACACTTGAAGAGGTACCTTGTGAAGCGGTGATCCTCAAATTTGACTTGGAAGCGGAGGGAGCAGCCACCAAACTACATGCTATGGTCCATCATGTGCAACAGTGGATGAGTTGGCAAAAGCAGGATTGCGGCCTCCAGAAGCACAGCTACAAGCTCACCCAGGACTGTGTCGAAATCCGGCACTCAGATTGCACGCGCACTGTGGAGGTGGTCAAGGGCGCTCAGAAAATTTGTGGGCCCTGCAGCAAGCTCACAGACGGTCTGAGCATCAGACGTATGATACACAAGTTTGCTTTGAAGAAGTATGCTGCAGAGCGGCTCCATGCTATGCTCTTCCATTCCGATGAGAGGCTGCAGGAAGGAGAAGCCAGGATGAAAGCTGACCCTATCTATGAGTTCTTCAGAACATCGTTCGACCGCATCATGGGCTATGATGCGTTGAACCTAAAAAACTGGGTGAGGTCATCTTTCCTGAGCCTTGAAGAAAGCAGGAGAAGTCAGGCAATGCAGAGTTTCATGGAGTCGATAGTCACGCCCTGTGTCCAGGTCAATGTGCACGCTGCCCTGGAGGCCAGACCTCAACTCTTGCGAGTCCAAACTGTGTTTGAAACTGCTTTGGAGCAGAGATCGATTTCAGACATGGAGCGCATCAACCTCGAAATTGCCAAGTGCAGTGTGGAAGGAAGACTGTCACAGCATCCTTTGCTTCAAGGTCTCATCTTGAGCTGCATCAAGCTGTTGGAAAGAGAAGAGAAAGGACTGGCAATGACCGGCCGCAATGCAGCCAACTCAATCGCTGCCAATGATGAGGCCAAGGGCTTGGTGCAAGAAGCAGGTGCCACTCTAGCCATTCTTGGTTGCAACGCAGAGATGCTGAAAAGATTTGGCCAGAGTCGTGCCGTGAAAAGAAGCTTGAAAAACATGACCGAATATGGCTTACCGAGTCCTATGCTGGCGCTCTCGCAGGAAAGCAAGATTCGGGAGAACCTGACGCTGATTGATGAACGGCTGTCTGCCACCACTGGCAAATCAGGATGTGACTGGGTTGCTGACAAGAAGGTGTCTGATGTTGGATGATGTTGTCAATTTGATGTCAAGTCTATAACATCAGTAGGTCCACACATGTCATTTCATAGTATCCAAGGGTGCTGATATTTAGAATTCACTTCAAATTCCGAGGTAGGCTCATGGCGTGCTTTGACTGCACATATTTGCTGCAGCTGAACAGCCAATCCTATGACCGCAAGAATGAGAAGGTCTCTTTGGTTGGAGGCGCATGGTCACCTTGGAGTAGTGGCAATGCGAGCGTCGAGCTGAACGAGGAGATGGACATGGCAAGCATCAAACCAGCCACAGACATGTTCCTTGTGTCAGCTTCCGTGTGCTTTTTACTTTTGTATGCTTTTTTGTTGGATCTAAAGCTACACTGGCATTACATGGCATTACTCTGGCTGCAGACTGACATGGACCCAAACAAATCTGAAGAATGACAAGTACCTCATTTTTCATTGTCATAGAGGGGGTTGGGACAAGTGATTTTATAGTAGTTTATAGATGTTTATAGTATTTTATAATATTATATTATCTTCTTTGAGCAATTAATGCAACTTAATCTGATGTTTGGCCTTTCAAAATTGGCTGGAGTTCGCACACATGAGGCTCGAGTTCTTGCTGTTTGATCCGGGGGCAGAGAAGCAATTGGCACTTCCTGCAGCAGAAATGCCAGTCAACATTGGTGATGTGGATGGCAAGTTCATGACCCAGACTGTGGACCTCTTTATGGCTACTGCCTTCCCATACGTGAGGTGCATTTGCTTTGATGGCCACGGTTCCCATCAAGTCATCCGGAGGATTATGTTCGGCCAAGGTGGAGAGCGTGACCATGAAGTGTTGTTTCTCGGATATATTATGATATGTTATGATATGGGATGATATGTGACCAGGTTTTACCATTTTTGGAAGAAGGCTTGTAAAGGCATGTAAAGCCAAAGAGTAAAGATATGTAATTAAAGAATATCAAAGAATTATAAAGATATTCATTATCCATTCCTCCATTTTGGGTTGTGCATTGAAGACATTTTCCTGATCTTTCATGTAGGCCCGTTGTGATTTGTCATTCTATCGAATGGACATAAACTGACTGTGTTTTATGTTCTCTACTTCACGAAGCATAAACAGTTTACACACGGAGCCTTGGAGAGAAATTTGAGGGGCCCATAGAGTATCAATGTTGTTCTCAGGTCGTTGTTCGACTCAAAATTTTTCCGGGAGTTGAAGTTCCAGCCTCTACCACTTCACAATTTGCCACGTCTCCCGGTGATGACACCGAGCTTTCAAGGGCAGCCCTACTATTGCGTTCCAGGACCATGTGCCTAGGTTCAGATTCAGAGGTATTTGCTGGGCATCTTCTTGGTGCCGTTTTAATCATTTCTATGGGAACATATGGGAACGGAATTGAATGGATGGGTTGGGTACAGTCATTTTATAGAGACCCTGTGGTTATATGATGTTATATGATGTTATATGATGTTATATGATATATGATGATGTTATATGATGCTATATCATGCTATATCATGCAAAATGATTTTATATGATGTTATATGCACACACACACTTACACACACACACACAGAGTCATGCATATGAAGAAGTATGAGAAGATGGTATGGACAGAATGATCCGCAATGAAGCAAATAATTTGGATGACAATGTGATTTCTGTATGTTTTTTTCATCTTTTCCAGAATATTCTGGAGCTGATTGTCTGAGTGATTCCCAGGTCATGCCAATAAGAACAGCGGGGGCCAAGCCCAAAGTTCTTTGAGAACGATGCACCTGGGTCGTTTCTGGGTTGACCTTAGTGGGTCACTCCTATGTGGAATGCCTGGTTCTGCATTTGCCAGGGATGATCCTCAGAGCGACAGCCTCCAAGCGCTCTTGGCCAACCCCTTCTTCTATGTCCACACAACCTCGGGCACACTGAGCATGATTCCGATTCCATGGATGAACAGGGGAGCATTGCTATGGTCCTTGTCAACGGCTTTGGTCTTCAGTCCCATGCTCCACAAGGGCATGTCCTTGAAGGCCAGGACTGAGATTTCGGTTTCGGGCTACATTCTCCTCGACCTCTGGTACCTGATGGGGGCGAAACTGGAAGCATCCCGTGGTGCCTTTGTGGGTTCCATGACCATGGCCAGAGAGACTGTCACCAACTTGCAGAACCTGACGCTGAGTTTGGTGTGCATTGCGACCTCGAAGCCAGTTACGTGTCTCAAAGTATGGATCGCTCGTATACATTGTCAATGAACATTCGTACTTTCTATAAAATCATCGGTTCTGACATGGTTTCCTCCCATACTTTGAGAATGTTTTAGTCTAATTTGATAGTTTTGCAATGTTTTGCATACACCATGATATGATTGAACCTGAACTTCTGCCTCAGGCAGATTGGTGCCCTTGGCAATATGGAACGGCAAGGCTCAGCGAGCTGAGCATTGAGCAGCTCTTTGGTAGGCTCAGACGAAGGCAAAGCAATGCCCAGCTTTCCCCGATGCAATTCTGGGAGGCGTCCCAACGAGAGATGTTGCGTGCGTCGAACCAGAGATTCAAGGACTGTGTCAAGCTGAAGGACATCAAGCAAGAGCCAGCCCTGACTGAGACGGAGTTGCTAGTCCCAGTCATGGTCTTGTGATGTGTTGTTAGGTAATAAAAGTTGATAAAATTTGAAAAATATATAAATAAAAATAGGAGCAGGATGGAGCAGGATGGATTAGGATTGAGATTCTACAGGTTGCAAAGCAAGGATTATTCTAGGATAGCCAGGTAGAGACGTAGGACAATGCATCCTGTGCGTGCGCACCCCAAATTTGAGGTTTCAAGGCTGCTGTCAACGTGCCTACAATGCAGCGGTGAAGCTTGCAGCATGGGCAGGGGGCTACACAGAAGCATCGCTCAAGAGCTACTATGAGGAAAGCGCCGCTGCAGGGTGGTTTGATCAAACTTTTGGCCATGTCATGGAGTTTGACACTCTTGATGATCCTGATGATCCTCATGAAGCTGAAGCCCGGGACATGTCACTTGGCCATATATAATTTATTTATATATATATAATTTATTTATATATATATAAATAATTATATATATAAATAATTACATATATAAATAATTATATATATATCATTATATAATATTATATACCAGTTTTTAAAGTTTTGTGGTATCCTGAACGTTTATCATCTTTTATCAATGAATATCAATGATATAGTATGTGGATGTATGTGGATCTATGTGCATCTGTGATATTCTATGATCATCTATGCGCTTCTATGATCTTCTATGTGTATCATTCTGATTCTGATATTTTTTTTGAACTTCGGAGCATGGTTTGGCAATGGTGCTTCCTATGAAATGACTGTTCCTGAGCCAAAGGGGTGTAAGCTTTGAAACTGTCAGCTTTTTGCCTTCAGGTCAGAGACTAATCGTTTCCAACTTGTCCTGGCAGAAGTGACGAGAAAGGCTTGCGTGCCTGATCCTGAGCCAGCTTCTCAGAGTGAGATGAGGGAGGAAGATTTGGACCTCAATGCAGATCTTCGGCGTCTCGAACCAGAAGACAAGGAGGATGTGTTGCCTATGATGCATGATATGCCAAGCAGCAAGAGATTTGATGAGGACCTACCAGCAACACTGGGTGTTGCAATGTGCCCTTGCTAAGAAAAGCTAGGATGTCAGGTTTTGTTATGCTTTTCACCTTGACCCCTATGAAATCATTGTATTTGAGGGGGGAGAACCACATGGATCTGTTTTGTTGTTTATGTTGTTTGGACTTTTGCCAGATCCAAGGTCATGTGGAGGCGACAGGTGGAACGCGCTTTGGAGATTATGTTTGCATTTGCGATGCGCACCGGATGGATGTGACGCCCAATGGGTCAAGAATCCTAGAGCGAAGCGCAGTCGCACACTCAATTGGCATCAGCGCAATTGCCAGTTGCTGAAGATGAAGCAGATGAAATCTGTGGAATCACGTGATCGGGTGCGAGCTGGAAGGCTGGAGCGTTGGTACGAGCAGGGGAGAAGATTGAGAGCTTCGTTCGCAAAACCCTTGGCTGAACCAAACTCACTTCAGTTCCTCAAGCTGCACCCGATGTTGACCTCTGTCGTTTTGTTTTTTTTTCACGTGTTTTACTCGCAGTGTGATGTGCATGTCCCTTTATGCTCTTTATGTGTTTTTTATCCGATGGGCTTCAGGTCTGGGCATGTCGTGCTCTATGTGGACGAGCAGCAGACGATCTGCCTTGGATTGGTTTTGACGGTTTGGCGCATCGGCAAGAAGCGCAAGCCGGCACCAAATCCATGTCCAGTGAATGGTTGCTTCTGCTTCCGGGTGGTCGAAGCAACGCAACAAGAGGATTCATTGTATTTCACTGTGCTGTTTTTACATACTTTTTTTTATCCTTTTTTACCATCTTGTATTCCATATTCATTGTATATTGATGTATCTTGTCAGATCTCATAGAAGGATTATACTCTTCAAGAAGGTCAATACAGGTCATTTTATAGAGGTATCCTTGTGCCCATTGCAGGACTCTTCTGCATCCTTCGTGGTTTCAGACACCAGCATTGCCCGGGTTGTTCCCTTGGACGCTCTCATTGCAGTCCTGGACTGTGAAGATAGCTTCTTGGAAAGCAAAGTCCAGCCAGGGACATGGTGCATCGCATGTGATCGCAGTGAAATCGATAGCATCAGAACTTGATTCTATTTCACAAGGGGGGGGTCACACCTGTCATTTTATAGAATGTGTGCTTTGTCAGGCCTGTTCATGCCTGGTCCATTTATGTCATTCTATGTCCATTCATATTTTGCCCTCCTGAGGCAAGTTGCAGGAACACGAGCTCATCGACCGCTGCTTGCTGACATTGACTGAGCAGTCCGTGGAATCGTTCCAACAGGCACGTGAGACCAAAGCTGAGGGGTGGAGATGCAGCTTCGTGGGGGCAGAGGTTCCTGAGAAGGGCAATGGCAGGGGCCGCAAGAGGAGGGCTCGTGTGGTCAAGCGGACCAGGCTGGCCAAGGCGAAAGCCGCACCTAAGAAGAAGAGCAAGAAAAACAAGAAGAACAAGAACAAGAAGGACAAGAAGGACAAAGGAGGCAAGAAGACCAAGAAGCAGAAGGCCGGCGAGGAAGAGAACAATACGATTCCTGCCGTTGCCGCCAACTTCACCCGTTCCAAAAAAGGAGACAAACTGATCCAGCAACAAATGGTGGCTCTTCTCAATTTGGACATCAGCAAGTTTCCAGACAAGCCTGCCTTTGACCCTGCCTCTGGAGCTTGCAGGTTGAAGATTGATGCCGCGAAGGGGCAGTCATGGCAGAAGGTTGTCGACAAGGCAAGCTTTTACTTCCACAGTATCTACATGACCAGGAGCAGACCAGAATACGGCCAGTCGTTGGAAAAGCATTTCCAGACTCTCGAGAAGAACCTCAATGATGGCAACCGATCGCCGTGGCTGCGCTTGCTGAGGTCCATTTGTGAGATGCCGGATGTGAAATGATGTGAAGACTTAATTCAAGTAGCACCAAGTTGAAAGTGTACGGATAAGTGGTGCAGCTTGGTTTGATGCCAATTGGTGCAATGCATCCTGAGTGTTTGTGTTTGAATCAGAGGATTCAAACTGAGGTCACCTCGTTTCGTGTCAAGCGGAATCAAGCGATATCAAGCGGAGTGATTTTTATCTGTGTTTCATCACTTTTTACATCGTGTCATTGTTTTGTTTCTTTGGAGGTGACAGTAGGTGCTGTAGGTGAGACAATGACTTGGCACTGCGGGCAGGTGCTTTGAAACGACATGAAAAGACAAACGGAGAGACAGCGAGATGAAAAAGTTGTATGAATGACAGCGGATTCCATGTGGTTTCCGTGCAGGTTCCGTGCAGATTGATCACCGGATTCCGTACGGATTGGTCATTGGTCACCGGTTTCCGTACGGATTGGCCACCGGATTCCGTACGGATTCTGGTCTACCTTCATGGGCCCCCCTCCCCAAAGAGTTACGGATGAGTTGGGCATCACTTTGAGGGGGGGTCAAATCTCATTTTATAGAGCATTTTTTTCCCTAGGGGCTAATGATTTTATTTTAAAACATATGAACCAGGGTCATAGCTAACCAATTTATCACTATAGAATCTATAGCATGACCCCCCCAGGGAATTCTTAACAGGTATTATATATATATATATGTAAAGTATGGGTTTTAACTACTGTATTACTGTAATTTCAATACATATTATGGTGGCGGTGTAGTATTGTACTACAGTACTGTACTGTAATTTCAATACATATTATGGTGGCGGTGTTATCCAACCCTTATCCAACCCTTATCCACCCCTTATCCAACCCTTATCCATCCCTTATCCAACCCTTATCCAGCCCTTATCAAGCCCTTATCCAGCCCTTATCCACCCCTTATTAACCCCTTATCCAGCCTGGATCTAGCTCTCCAGCCCTTATTCAACTCACTTTGAAGGATTGTGAGTGATTACTGTACTGTCATCTACTGTAACCCCAGAGATGTTCAAAGCTAAATGTTATTTGAAAAGTTGACAACGGTGATGCAGTTAGAATATGGATCAAGTACTGTACTGTATTGTACTGTATACCGACCGAAAGCTTTGTTTGTTTTTGGAAATTTGTTTCAAGACTGTCAACTCACTTTGAAGGATTGTGAGTGATTAAGATATGTCAGATAAAGTGCCAGAATGTTTGCCAGATAGAACGCCAGAAGATTTGAGTAGATAATATGCCAGAAGATATGCCAGATAGAATGCCGAATAGAATGCCAGAAGATATGTCAGATAGAATGCCAGAAGATTTGCCAGTAACAAAATGTATAAATGTTATGGTGGGGATCACACGAAGTAAAGTAATTGGAAACCTGTTTCAAGACTGTCAACTCACTTTGAAGGATTGTGAGTGATTACTGTACTGTCACCTATTGTAACCCCAGAGATGTTCAAAGCTAAATGTTATTTGAAAAGTTGACAATGGTGATGCAGTTATCCAGCCATTATCCAGCCCTTATCCAGCCCTTATCCAACCATTATGAACCCATTATCCATATATAGTATACTGTACTGTACTGGATATATATGTAAAGTAGAGATTTTAACTTATAACCATGGTGTCGCTGATGCCCTGAAGGCGTTCCAACGACTACAGATGGGTGGGATGAACCTGCAGCGCGACGCTGTCTATGGCAAGAGCGAGGACCCTGACGTTCATGTGCTATACCAATTTGTGGAAAACCCTGATTCGAAGCAATGGTACTCCCACTATGACATTCTGGTTCCCGCTGATGATAGCGAACAGAATGGCAATGACATATGGTGGCTCCCCAAAAATGCACCGTTTCAAGAACCAATGTCACAAGAGAGTCTTTACAGGGTATCAGAAGAACGTGCTATGATTGAAGAAGGTGTTAGATTAGACATGGAAAAAAGAATAGCTCCTTTTGCAGCAGAGAGCAAATCAGCAGAAGCACCTCCAGATGCAACACAGTCTCCAACACCAGCAGAAGCAAGCGCAGAGACACATGCAGTTGCAGCCGCAGCACCGGAAGACGAACAAGCAGCAACTGAAGCAGCAACACCAGCAGATTGCAAATCAGCACAAGCACCACCAGAGTCAGAGGTGCCAGCAGCAGACGTATCAACTGAAGCAGCAGAAGCACCTCCAGATGCAACACCGTCTCCAACACCAGCAGAAGCAAGCGCAAAGACACATGCAGTTGCACCGGCAGCACCGGAAGACGAACAAGCAGCAACTGAAGCAGCAACACCAGCAGAGAGCAAATCAGCACAAGCACCACATTCAGAGGTACCAGCACCAGACGTATCAACTGAAGCAGCAGAAGCACCTCCAGATGCAACACCGTCTCCAACACCAGAAGCAAGCGCAGAGACACATGCAGTTGCACCGGCAGCACCGGAAGACGGACACGCAGCAACTGAAGCAGCAACACCATCAGAGAGCAAATCAGCACAAGCACCACGTTCAGAGGTACCAGCACCAGACGTATCAACTGAAGCAGCAGAAGCACCTCCAGCTGCAACACCGTCTTCAACACCAGAAGCAAGCGCAAAGACACATGCAGTTGCACCGGCAGCACCGGAAGACGGACACGCAGCAACTGAAGCAGCAACACCAGCAGAAAGCAAATCAGCACAAGCACTGCCAGATTCAGAGGTGCCAGCACCAGACGTATCAACTGAAGCAGCAGAAGCACCTCCAGCTGCAACACCGTCTTCAACACCAGCAGAAGCAAGCGCAAAGACACATGCAGTTGCACCGGCAGCACCGGAAGACGAACAAGCAGCAACTGAAGCAGCAACACCAGCAGAGAGCAAATCAGCACAAGCACCACATTCAGAGGTACCAGCACCAGACGTATCAACTGAAGCAGCAGAAGCACCTCCAGCTGCAACACCGTCTCCAACACCAGAAGCAAGCGCAGAGACACATGCAGTTGCACCGGCAGCACCGGAAGACGGACACGCAGCAACTGAAGCAGCAACACCAGCAGAGAGCAAATCAGCACAAGCACCACCAGATTCAGAGGTGCCAGCAGCAGATGCAAACGTACCAACTGAAGCAGCAGAAGCACCTCCAGGTGCAATACCGTCTCCAACAGCAGCAGAAGCAGACGCAACCACACTGGAACTTGCACCGGCAGCACCAGCAGAAACAAAAGACAGGCAAGCACCAACTGAAGCGACAGAAGCACGTCCAGCTGCAGAACCAGCAGAAACTGCAGACATTGAAGACCTTCTAGATGATGAGATAGAAAAGGCAACGGTTGCTAGACCGTTCCAACCGGAGCATCTTTTTGACATAGACCGCTGTGACACACAGGACACTACCCAAGCAGAACAAGCAGAGCACAGTTTCCACCCAGCCAATCACATAGAAGCTATGGCAACAGAAGGAACAGAAGCGCTTCCAGCAAGCGCATCTCAACAGCAGCCAGCAACAGCACAGGTTGAGGGTGACCAAGCAACAGAAGACAAGCAAGCAGCGCCTCCAGCAATGGAGCCACAAGGTCAGAAACGCATTGCTGAGAAAAGTGAGCAGCAACAAGACAAGCGGCCAAAGAAACGTAAGCATGCAGCAGAGCAACCACAAGAGGATGAACTCTTGTTAGTCAGGATTTCACGTCAAGTCTTTGAGGCGCTGTGCAAACAAGACTCAGGAAATGCAGTTTGGATTTTTATCTGGCCACCGAACAAAAGAGTTTTGGAGCACAAGGCAATTTGCTTTGTGGAATCTGGAGGTCAAGAGGCATTTGGGACAGCCACCTTAGCAGGGTTCAGCCATATCCAGAGCTTTGGTGATTTGAGATCATCAGTTGCATTTTCACTTGCTCATAGCGTACAAAAGAACGCTTGGAGATCACGCACCTAGGCTTTGCCTAAAGATTGGTTTTTTTAAAATTCTTTATCTAAACTTTGCAACAATCATGCAGTTAGAATATGGATCAATATGGTTCCAGTCGTACAGGAATACTACAGTGTACTGTAACATGGTTCTATATTGGTACAGTGCAGCACTGCACTGTAACTACAAACAGAAATCATGACCCATTGCTGTTGCGAACAGAACTGTAGAGCAGTATGATGTTGACACGCTGTTTGCACCCCGACTACACTCATCCCGGTGAGGCATTCTCGACACGAAGACGAAGGGAATTATCGTCCAATGGGTGTTCTCGGGCATCAGCAGGTTTGATGTCAAAACTACGATTGGTCAACTGCCTAGAGGCAATTATTCTCAGATTCCAAGGTCCATGCTCCAGCAGGTTCGAATTGATTCGCCAGCGATGTCACTTCGGGCCAGCGCTGAATTCTTTGTTGACCGATTAGATCCAGGAGACCGGGAAGCTTTGGCCACAACCATGCAATTGCTGCATAACAAATGCATCACCTTCGGTAGTACCTGCTCGGGTACGGACATCATCATACCAGTGATGCAACATACATTCCAGACTCTTTCTCGGATGTTCAATGTGGCTAGCCATGCACCAGATACTTTACTGTAGCGTTTTTGTTCATAACCAATGGGATGTGTTATGATTTTCTATTGTACTGTACTGTATCTGAATTGCACAAATGGTTTCTTCTTGCTCTTTGTGGCCATGCATAGCCAAAGTACGGCAACTTAGTCCGGGACAAATGCTTTCAAACCACAGTTGTTTGGAAACACGATCAGAATCATTGGTTTTGATTTGGGATTCCATTAGAATATTGAAACAGTGATGCAGTTAGAATATGAACCAAGGTCTCGGTGACTGTGAAACACACGTTCTCAGTGGAGCTGGAGGAATCTAAGCGTGCCTTCATCATGGCGGCACATGGTGTGCACGATGACATGCACGTATTTGGCGATGTGAATATTTTCCATGCACCATCTGAAGATCACTACTGCTACACATGCCAGCGAAGCCATGCACTTCCACACAGTGTCGACCTGCTAGCATCGGGCCCTTCATGTAAGAACCTGTCCAAGCAGTTTAGCAATAGAGCAGCTTACAGTGGAGGTTTCTTGGTTTACCGCTGTACAGTACGTACTGTAATTTCTATTGTAAAGTTCATTACATAATGTGCATCAAAATATGCAGATGGAATATATTTGGTGGTGTGCCAGCCTTGTTGGCTACCATTGGTGTGCCAGCCTTGTTGGCTACCATTTACATGTATATATATATATGCATATATATATATATGCATATATATATATATGCATATATATATATATTATTTTTATATATTTATATAATACTTCTACAAATGCAGAAATGTACGAGAGGGGGGGGTTCCCCCACCCCACAATCAGGAGGGATCGTACTGTACTGTATGCAGTACTGTATTGTAGTGTTGTACAGTATTGTATGCAGTACTTCTTGCAGGGTTCATTCTTTTTACAGTACATTACTGTACAGCACTGTATTGTACTGTGCTACTGTAATTTCTTTGGAACATTCCACCACGCTGCACTGCATTGTCACAGCCATCCTCAGGCTACAAATCGGGCATTGGCTGCTCCGGGGCCACGTATCAGGGAGGTGTCAGGGAAGCAGCTCGCCAAACAAACCCGGCAATCATTCTCTTTGAGAATTTGGTCGGAGTGGCTGAATGGACCCGAGACTCTGCTGGACAGAAGCAAGAACCAGCCGTAAAGGCTTGGTTTTCAAAACAGATTTTTACTGTACTGTACTGTATCCGCAACAATTTTTTGCCCAAAACCCAACACGATACCGGTGCTGTGATGTACTGTACTATGCTGTACTGTATATTTTGTTGTGTTTCGGAGGGAAACCATGCAGTTAGAATATGAATCCAGCAGTTCGATCATTTGATGATAGCTCTGATAGGTCATCACTGATGATTTGAAGCAGCTTGGTTATGTCTTCCAATGGTCGAAACTTTCAGCTCAACATTACTTGCTGCACCAACGGAGAAACAGAGTCTACGGCACTGCAGACGTGGATAGCGGTCAAGATCCAGAAGTGTTTGCCTCCAAAATGCACCACACATTGAAATCTCTTGCTAGCGACATGCGATTTGATTTCGGTGACATTTTCGACACAACACTCCCCGAATCACCGGCAGAGGGTTCAGCAGCAACCAAAGTTGCCGAGGTTTTGCAGAAGGTTGCCCTCAGGAGTGGGTCTAGCAATGTGTTTGTGGATACTTCCACAAGTTCAGCGTGTGAGCATGAATACAGTGAAGGAGTCACAACATGCATTCGTCCAAGCCATTCCATTTTCAGTACCAAATTGAACCGGTATCTTACAGTTGCCGAACTATTTCGGGCACAAGGTCTATTCAAGCAAGATTTCAAACATCCTGATGCCATTGATGCAGTGTTGGAAAGACCCAGGGAAGCTCAAGATTTATGTGGTAACTCGTTTGCTTCCACGTGCGCGCAAGCGCAACTGTTGTGTTCCTTAGTTCACGCAGAGGGTTGGAAACACATTGGAACTCATGAGACTTCCGGGATCATGGATGCTCCTCTTAGCAGCCCTGCTGCATCGAAACAGCAGCCTACTTCAACATGTTCGCCAGAGGCAACACTTGACAGCCAGGTTCATGCCAGCACATGCAAGCGCAAGCTAGGCGTGGAGAGCTACTTTGAACCTGTTGACTACAAGCGATCCAAGTTTCCTGCAGCCAAAGCTGCATCTGGATTACCTCACCAGGCTTGTGGTTCAATTACGGCATGGTAAGATTTGTAATGGTTGGTAAGATTTGTAATGATGTCCACATGGAATCATGCAGATAGAATATGGACAGTTTAAGCTGCGCAATATTGTACTGTACTGTTGCCAGGACACCTCTCTTCACTTGACGGATGAGCAACTTCAAATATTCTGGGACAATTTCAAGGTTCTGGATTCTGAGAAGAAGCATTTTGCCAAACCACCATGCAATTGGATGCCACCACCATTTCGAGACATGAATGGCGACGAGCTAACTGCCTACTGGAATGGCTTCAGAACCATCATGCAGAAATCGGCACCTGCCCAGGACAGTGGTGACTGCGGTGATGGCAGTGCTCCTTCCATTGATGCTTCCATGAAGCAAGCGGCATCTTCGTCAAATTCCACGGTCGTTTTGAAACGCGTCAGGGGCAAGACCAACCCTGCCGTGCTTACATTGCAACAGCTCAAGAGTGATGACAATAGGAAACAAACTCCAGTGAAGGCCAAAAAGACACCGTCATCACCTCCAAAGAAACGCTCATATGTACCAAAAGCCAAGATTTGCCGAGATGGTAAGAACCATTCTGTGAGCATTTGGTCCAAAGTTCAGCTTTTCAAGGAGACCTTGTTGTGGAATTTTACTGAACAGTACAGCACTGCAGTCATGTTGCTTTATTTTGGGAACCACAACTAAACTACTGCACAGTACTGTAAAATACTGCAATGTAATGAATCCATATTCTATCTGCTATTCTGCAGTCGCTCCCTGCCAGGAGTACGATCGGTTGAAAGCAGATCCAGACATCAAACACCCAGAGAAGTACATGCTGAATACCAGCCGCCGTCAAGGCCAATACCAAGGGTGCTTTTCGAAATCCCACTGGGGTGGAAAGAGGATTTCCCAGCAATGGGACCTCTTTTGTGAGATCGCGCCGAAGCAAGCCAAAATGTATTCGGAGTTGCCCAACCACGTCCGAGCACTACTCGGAATCGAGGAGCGCAAGCACAACAATTCCAAGTTCAAGGCCACTGAAGGAACGCATCGTGTGCCTACAGCTTTGATTGTAGCCCTAGAATCACTTCTGATGGAAAGAATTCATTTGGGTGAGGAGGTGACTTACGATCTAGCAGCCAGTGTGCTCTTGCGCTTGGTTGGGCTTTGGAACGAGAAGCTGCAGGAGCTTACTGCTGAGGCAAGAGGCGTTGGCCATCAGGTGCTCAAACAGCAAGACATGGCCATCACTGGGCGTCCCACTGAAGAAGAGGAACACGAGATGGAGAAAGATGGAGCTGCGCATATGGCCGGTTTGTTTGACAGCCTGCGTGAATGCAAGATCGTGAACAACTCACCTTCTCTAATGATTCTCGGCTTGGGGTACCGTACTGCATCAGAATGTTTTCATATACTGTACTGTACAATACTGTATTGTATGAAAATTCAATTGAAGTTTGTGATCCGTGGTGCAGTTAGAATATGATCCCACATCTAGGGTCACGATCTTTCGCCGCAGCTCAGGAGAGCTACTCAGCGCACATGCTCGCGCCTGGGATTGAAAGCATCGAGTGTCACAAAGCAGACCCGCCATCTCCCCTACAAACATCCATCAATGGTGGCAGTCAGACAGTGGGTTCAGATGATGATAAAGCAACAGCACATAGAACCCAGATTGATGTGTCATTTCGACCAAGTATGGACGACACATTATGAACCTGCCAAAAAAGTGTTGTTCAAGCCAACTGAAAAAGCTGGGCAAGTGGATGCCGAAGGCTACAAGCCATCGACTGAGAAAATGCTGAACAGTATCAAACGGGCACTTCGCATTCATGATCATGATGATTCCGTTGCGAAGGCTGCTGGTCCTGCCCCTCCTACTCTGTGTGCTCAATCGACACTTGTCCCTGTGGAGTACAACAGAAATGCAAGAACTACCACAACATTGAGCTTTGCTGATGGAACTATGGGGAGAGCATATGTCACAGCTTCTTCAACTGCAGTGTCAGGGGCTCAATGACTACGGTATTGTGATTTCTTCGTTGTTTGAAGCTAGCGGCAAAAGTAGATCATTGCTTAGTACAGCACCATGCAGGTTCATGCAGTTAGAATATACATGTTCTTATCCAAGTACTACTGTACTTATACTGTACTCTACAGGACTGTTTGGTGCTGCATCTCCCTTGCAAAGCCTGATAGCGTGGTCAAGGCGATGAACCGAGAGCTTGGGCATGTGATGCACATCGCCCGGAACCATGATTCTGGTACACACATGTGGAATTCCAGCACTTTGGGGCATTACCTGGACTTTCTCAAAGAGGAGCCCAGAAGTGCGGAGCATGCAGCGTCACAAATATCATTACAGTATAGTACTGTAATCAACATCACTCAATCAATTCAATTATCTTTTGGATACAGTACAGTTTGTTCTGCCAAGCGAAAACGTGTTGATTACTGTACATGCTGTGTCATTGCCAGGAATTGAAACGAAAACGTGTTGCACTTGGCGTATCAATGGACGTAAAGGGGCTGGTGATCTGTGATGCTGCAGCAGTGCACTCTTGCTCGCTGTTCGACAAGATCCGTGCTCGATTTGAAGTCGAAGCCAACTGCATCATGCTACATGGCGGCTCCTGGCACCACGTAGTGGTGCCAGGAGGTTGGGGAGCTACTGGAGCTCCCAACGACGCATGGCACCAGTGGTTCCACTACATGAGACGTGGATATATGCGCTGTGCAGTAGGCATGTCAGCATCCTCAGCACTTCGGACTGCGATGCAAAACTTAGATCTTGCAGTGGATGGCAACACACGAATTTCGTCGCTCGAATCAGCTTGAGGACATTGCAGGATTCTTTGTACAGCTCTTGTTGAAATTGTGCAGTTAGAATATGGCATTGTATGTAACGGTACTGTACTGTAGATATGAAAATCATTCATAGTTCAGTCACATACTATACTGTACTGTGCTGTTCAGTATTGTACAGTATCCATTTGAAAATCTAAGGTTGTGATCAAAACTGGATTAATGCATAGATCTTGTGGAAATTGTGCAGTTAGAATATGACGTTACCATTAGCCATAGTTCTTTAGATAAGAACCCAGGTTGAGCATCGAAGCAAGCTTGAGATCCGATGCATGGGCTCTTCGAAAGGTGGCTGAGTATTCTGAAGGCAAAATCCTTCTCTGGTCTTGGGTTTCCCGTGGTCTCGTGGACACAGAGTTTGTAGCCAATCTCTACTACGATGGAGATATACAGAAAACCAATGAGGCTCTCAGCGGTGTGAAAGGTAAGCTAGCTGAGCTATGCGCCCTGGATGAGCTCCCACTTGTTGATGGAGCTCCTGACCCTGAAAAGGATTCTCAGCCTACTGTGATGGAAGGTGAAGTCTGTTCCTTTTGGTGCATCAGCGATCCAGAATCAGAGTCTGAGTCTGAGCCGCTTCCACTACCGATGTGGATGCGACCATCGATTGACAAGGCGGTTCTGCAGTGGAGAGACACTGCCTCCAAGTGGCAGCAGAAACTCAACAAACGCAAGATTGAGGGCAAAGACTGCCTACCACCAAAAGCACAGCAAAAGTATGATCAGTTCTTCGCAACAACAACCAGATGCATCGTTTTTGACAAAATCAAACAAGCTGAAGTTGTCAACGTTGCTGCCAAGTCCGTTGCAAAACTGAAGAGAACATGCCTGCTACTGTGCATTCACATGAGTGAAGATGCTTCGAAATTGAAAGTAACTACCGGGTGCGGGAAGCTTTGGCTGTTGAAGTTGCTGCAGCATAGCTCGCCCGTGGCTGACGTTGTTCCGGAGGTGATCGATCACTTTGAAGGATTGTGAGTGATTACTGTACTGTACTGTCATCTACTGTAACCCCAGAGATGTTCAAAGCTAAATTTTATTTGAAACGTTGACAATGGTGATGCAGTTAGAATATGGATCGCAGTCCTGTATTGTACTGTATACCGACCAAAAGCTTTGTCACGAAAGGTAGCTCCAGAGGGGCTACCTTGAGTTTTACTTTACGAAGTAAGGGGGAGGGCGGCCAGCCCCGTTACCTGATTCTTCAGGAGATTGCTAGTCATTTTAGTACCCCCCCTCCCCACCCCCCCCTCCACACCTCCCACGCACCCTAAGAGCAGACTCAAAACATTGTAATTTACAGTATTTTTGTTCTTTTCGGATCAAGAAACCACATTTTGCTACATGGTGAAACCTCCGTAAATACCAGTGTTTTTGCCAGGTGCTGGCCAAAAAACACTGTAAATACCAAAAGCTTTGGAAAATTCTATACTATTAAGCATTGGGGCACCCCAATTTTTCCAATGGCTGCAAAGATACCCCTTAGTTCTTGACAAGATATTTGACCAATAGATCCAAGTGCTTTTTACTACCAGAGGCAAAAAACATCGTAAATACCGTGGTTTTGGGCTTCCGACCCGCCAAAAACATTGGTATTTACGGTGTTTTTTGCTCCGAGAGTTGCAAAAACACGCGAAAACACCACCGATTTGACGATTTTCGGCCACTACGGAACCGAGCAAAAACGCTGCAGGGGTAACACCAACACCAACACCAACAACAACAACACCAACAGCAACAGCAACAACAACGACGACGACGACAACAACAACAACAACAACAACAACCCACAACGCACAACGCACAACGCACAACGCACGACGCACAACGGACAACGCACAACACACAACTCACAAAACACACAAAACACACACAACACACACACACACACAACACACACAACACACACAACACACACAACACACACAACACACACAACACACACAACACACACACAACACACACAACACACACAACACACAACACACACACCACACACACCACACACACCACACACACCACACACACCACACACACCACACACACCACACACACCACACACACCACACACACCACACACACCACACACACCACACACACCACACACACCACACACACCACACACACCACCCACACCACACACACCACACACACCACACACACCACACACACCACACACACCACACACACCACACACACCACACACACCACACACACCACACACACCACACACACCACACACACCACACACACCACACACACCACACACACCACACACACCACACACACCACACACACCACACACACCACACACACCACACACAACACACACACCACACACACAACACACACAACACACACCACACACACCACACACACCACACACACCACACACACCACACACACCACACACACCACACACACCACACACACCACACACACCACACACACCACACAAACCACACACACCACACACACCACACACACCACACACACCACACACACCACACACACCACACACACCACACACACCACACACACACACACACACCACACACACACACACACCACACACACCACACACACCACACACACCACACACACCACACACACCACACACACCACACACACCACACACACCACACACACCACACACACCACACAAACCACACACACCACACACACCACACACACCACACACACCACACACACCACACACACCACACACACCACACACACCACACACACCACACACACCACACACACCACACACACCACACACACCACACACACCACACACACCACACACACCACACACCCCACACACACACACACACAAGCCCCTTTGCCGCCACGAGCGCGGCGCCCAAGTCAACCAGCCATTAGCGGCTGAAGGAGCTGTTTGGGGGGAGCGATTCTCTCTTGTTTGCCTGTTTGTCCCTTAGCCATTGCTGCTGCGACCATTGCTGTTGACACAGCACCTGCTTGTCCTCAACCACGATTTTTCACAATTTGGCACGTTTGATTTTTTCCTGCATTGCGATTGGTGGATTTACAGCATTTGACTTTTTGGATTCTGACTACTGGCATTTACCGCGAGTGTTGCTGCAAGTGGCTTGCCTGGCACAACTTTTACTCTGGTTCCTTGCAGGTATCAAAGATCCTTCTGTCTTGCTGACACCGTTCATTTATTTTGCTTTCTGCGGTGGGGCACAGCATACAGCCAGACAGAGGTGGCTGTGGACACCGAACAATCCTTTGGCCTTCTGCGGTGGGGCATCAGCAATTTGTGTTTTGGCAGTGCGAGCTTTGAGCTACAATTTTGGGTGGCTACAGGCCTTCTGCAGTGGGGCACATACACTGGAAACTCCGACTGTGTCTCATATAACCGATAGACCTCAACTGGCCTTCTGCACTGGGGCTATACAGTGGTGGACGCGAACACCGAGCATTCCTGGTGCCTTCTGCGGTGGGGCATTTGCAATTTACATCTTTCTTCTACATATTTGGTACTACAAATTTTGGCAACAATTGACCTTCTGCAGTGGGGATTTTACACTGGCAACTCCTTTGTTTTTCGCAGTGATTGTTTCCAGTGCAATACTTTTCACAGGTAGACATCAACTGGCCTTCTGCGCTGGGGCTCTACAGCGGTGGGGGCGACACCGGACAACTGTGCCTTCTGCGGTGGGGCTTTTGCAATCTACGATCTGACAGTGTGTTTTTGGTGCTTCAATTTTTGGCAGCTTCTGGCCTTCTGCAGTGGGGCATATACACTGGTAATTCACACAAGCTTTTCCCAGGTTTTTGCAGTAGTGACTTGCAGTGTGGCACATATCACAGACAAATATTCACTGGCCTTCTGCACTGGGGCTATACAGTGGCTGCAAACACACTGGATTTCGACTTCACAATTGATTACACTGACCCAGTTCACACCGTTTTTTGCGGCCTTCTGCGGTGGGACCACACAGACTTATTTGGATTGCAGGCTTTTCAGTACTCTCTGGCAGGACGTTTTAATTCTGATATTTTGGTGGTGCATTACATTGAGCAGCAAAGCAACCTTCTGCGGTGGGGTTCACACTGAACACCGGATCACGCTGCTCACTCTTCTTTTGGCTTGCAACAGTACAGGCCTTCTGGTTCAGATTTGCAGACAATTTTGCGTGTGGGATCGTGCCTTTGGTACTATTGGCCTGTGTTGGCCTTGGTACAGAAACAGGTTTCTTTTTTACTGCAGCTGGACGCGGCTCCCGCTGGCTAACTTGGCCCTTGAGCTGGCCCTGCAGTGGTATTCCAGTTTTACAGATTTTTGTGGTTGGTTGGACAAACAGTGGACTTCAAGCAAACTCCTGCAAACAGGACCACACAGACTGACTTGGTGGCCTCCACAGTGGGGCAATCCCGGTCCCAAGTCCGGGCATTCCAGAGGCAGCAGAATCAACAAATTTTTGCTCAGGTATTTGCTGATTTCCTTTATCATGGCTAACTTTCTCTGGAATGGGGGTGAGGGTTGCGGCAGGACCATGACTGCCGCTGGAACATCGTCCTCAATGGGCATTTTGCACCCTGACAATGGAGGTGTGAAGTTTCATGGACCGCGGCCAGAAGCGAGCTTCGGCCCAATCACCTGGCCCCATGGAGGAACGAAGGTGGTGAAACGAAGCATCAAACGTGCCTATAGAAGAGCTCAACTCCACGGGGTTAGCTGGTATCGTGGGCGCTGTTTGCAGCCCCAAGACTTCCAATTCTCTGCTCAGACATTGCCAAAACAGCAAGCAGGCCCACAGCCTTCCTTACAGCATCAACAGCGTTGCGGACGAGGTGGCAATGATTCTCATCAGTCCAAACGACATTTGAAATTTCTGCAGTGGAACTCTTCTGGACTCTCAAATGCGCGACTGGATGAGTTGAAGTGTTGGCTTCACCCCCAAAACCTTGACGTTGTTGTAATATTGGAGACGCATTGGCGATTTACTGGAGAATGGAGCGATACAGACTGGAACTTCATCCACAGTGGGGCGCCTGGCTCCTCGGGTGCCGGTATCCTCCTCATGATCTCGAAAAGAATTGCCAAGATGCAGGACCTCCAATGGAACGAGGTTCAACCTGGCCGCTTGGTTCATGCCAGACTGGGTTTTTCTTCACGACACGTTGACCTGCTTGCATGTTACCAGCATGCCAATACTTCAGGGCAAAGACGCCTTGAACACAGACGAAGTTGGTGGTCCCTTTTTGATTCTTATTTGACAAACCTTCCAAGAAGGAACGTGCTCATGGCCTTGGGAGACTTCAATTGCTCCCTTGAAGCTTGTGGTTCACATGTTGGCACTACCAATTTTCGCACTGATCGGGGTCTACTACCTGGAGCCCAACATGCTGATGCAGGCCAGTTTCTCTCGATTGTCAGAGCGCATGGTCTAGTTGCATTGAACTCCTTTTGTCCTACCCTTGGGCCAACATTTCAACATGGAAGTAACTGCTCTCGTATTGATTATTTTTTCACGCGCATCACCACTGCTGATGGTTGTGCCAAAAATGTCAAATATTTGCATGATCTTCCTTTTTTAGGTCCCAAGAAATATGGACATGTCCCCATGATTTGCCAACTCAAGCGTTATTGGATCCCTCCCAATGCTGACAGTGGATCCACAGGCATCTCTGCCCAGCAGAGAAAACAGGGACGTGATGCGTGCTTTCTGAACACTGACCAATGGAGCCATTTCCTGTTTGAGTCGGCTCAAAACATGACTGCCTATCTCAACAATGCGGAGCCCTCAGATCCTGATTTCATTGTCAAACTACATGCCATTGCAGGAGATGCTTTCAACCGTAGTTTTCCTGCGGGACATGGTTTGCACACAACTCCTCATTGGATATCCAACAGATCGATCATTTTGGACAAATGGCGACATCGTGAAAGCTGTAAGCACATAACAGTGGTGACGCCTAGTAACGTGTTGCATGCCTGGATGCACATCACCCGATTTCAGGTTCTGAAGCGGCTTCACAAACGATTTGCATGGCAGGTCAGACAGAGCCAGTTTCATCAAATCCTTGATGAAGCTCAACATGCAGCCTGTTGTAATGACTCCCATAAATTATTTCAGACTATTTCCAAATTCTGCCCCAAGCAACCGCGCAGAAGGGTCCAGTTAAGAAACCGATTAGGTAGCATTGCATCTCCAGTTGAAGAACTTGCCATTCTCAGTGCATTTGTCCAGAAGATTTGGCAGGGACCTGACCAACTTCCCATGCCGATTTTGGATGATGATGCCATGCCCTTTACAGAACAGGACTTGCTTCGAGCTTTGCGGAACATTCCCGCTACTAAAGCCGTTGCCAAACCTTTTGTTGCTGGCTTTGTTTGGAAATCGCAAGCCTCTGTCATCACTCCTTTTTTGTATCGTGCTCTATGCACATGGTGGAGTGCAGGAGCAGCCTTCCTGCCTCAGTGCTGGAAAGATGCCTGGATGATGCTCATCCCCAAACCGGGCAAAGCTCCGGTGGTGCCTGAATCATTGCGCCCTCTGGCGCTGCAGGAACCCATCGGCAAGGCAGTGATAGGAGTGCTAGCTCAGAAAGCCCAATCTCAATCACAATCATGCTTTGCTTCCCTGCCCTTTTGGGCGTATTTGCCCTGCCGATCGACACAACATGCACTGCAACGTGTAGCGATTCATTGCCGTGCGGCCAGAGCACTGGTGAGCTCTCAGAAACCCACGGCTTTCCACCGATATCAAAATCTCCCAAGTTTCAAGGTTTGTGGGGCCATACAGTTGTTTGTAGACCTGCAACGAGCATTTGACTGCATCTCCAGGGTTGACTTGTTTAGCAGACTCTGTGACGTCGGTGTGAACACCAGGATTGCTCAGCTACTAGCCAGCTGGCACTGCCAGACACACTACCATGTTGCGGTAGGAGGGCACAGCCATGCACTGCCTGTTGGATCTGGCGTACGCCAGGGATGTAAGGCTGCACCCTGGTTATTCAACGCCTTTCTAGCTCTCTACATGCAAGATTTGGAAGCTCATATTGACATGACTTGGCTTAGAGATCACCTTGATCTCTACGCCGACGACTTTAGGGTTGGTTGCCTGTTTCATAGCGAGTATGAGCTCAAGATGGTTTTGCGTAAGTTTGGTATTCTCCTGGAGCAATTACAGCAGCATGGCCTCACCGTCAATACTGCAAAATCAGCCATCTTGCTTACCATGGCTGGGACCTCCTACCGAGATGTGCGCGCCAGACTTGTGACCCAGACTGCGGATGGTCAGTGGATCAAAATATTGGGCACTCAAGGGCAGCTCTTTCAGATTCCACTTGTCAAGAAGCTCAAATATCTTGGTTGCATTGTCAGCTACGATCGCATGGAGACTGACACGCTCAAACATCGACTGTCCCTCATGAAGATTGCATTTGATCGTTTGCGCAAGTGGCTCACAGCTAAACATGGACTGACTTTGCCAACCAGAATGCGACTCTGGCAGACATGTGTTGTACCAGTTTTGACATATGGGATTTTTGTGATTGGATTGACACCAGCAGATCTGCAACGAGTTCAGGTCACGATGTTTACCATGATCAGACAGATTTTGCACAACCACTCATATCGCACTGGCATGACACACAATGCAGTTCTGAGCCACTGGAACCTTTTGCATCCGCTAGTTTTGCTTTGGCAAGCTGCTGACTCCCTTTTTCAGTCAGTGACCCAGTGCCTACCTGGTTTGCGATCAGATGACGTTGCGAAAACCATTGATTGGACTGGCCTTGCAGAGGTTAGGGACATGATTTGGGACCACTATCTCACAGGTCTGAACGTGCCTGGCACCGCTTCACTGCCAGTTGCCCAGGCAGATGACATTATCACTTGTGAAATTTGTGGTTTCTTGTGTCAACATGTGAGTGCACTTAGACGTCATCACACCCAGACCCATAAGATAACCCCGCACCTCACCTTTGTCCCTAACCCTGCTGATCATATGATTAATGGCCTCCCCCAATGTAAACACTGTTTTCAATCCTTCACCACATGGAGAAGTTTCATGGCCCACATCCAGCGTAGCTGCCAGGTGCTGCATCGCCAGTTGCCACCTGATCAGCTTCCGACTGGTCTGAATCCTGACCGGCATTTTGCTGACATGTCCAACCCAGATGCTGCAGTCCGAAGCTGCACAATGCTCACAGACCAGGAGCTTGCCTTTTTCCGCAGCCTTGAATTTGGACCACGTTTACAAACGCTGCTCCAAAACCGACAGTGGCAACAGATCTTGCGAGACAAGGCAGCCTGCCAATATATGGCGCACAAATGCATCTTCTGTGGACAATTTGTTGGCAGAGCACATGCTATGCACTTGCATATGAGGACGGCCCATCCCATGGATCATGATGCCATCCACACCAAGGCCACTCAGCTCACCAATATGCATTGTGATGAAACACCATGTGATGCCTGCGGTGTTACATTTCTGTACAATCATGGGTCAGATCTCAGCCCTCCTGGTGCACGGAGCCGGGCACTTTGCCCCACTTGACTCCTCTACTACTACTGACAAACTGACCTGTGCCATTTGCGATCTCAGGTGCCCTGATGCCAATGCGCTGCACCTGCATTTGATTGATGTGCACAAATTAGTGAGTAGCTCATGGAATGCTAGCAGGGACAGCCTTGCAGGTGAGCCGGCATGCAGTCATTGCCGCAGTTTGTTTGAGACCATGGAAGGCCTTCGCAGTCACATCAACCAGGGTCGCTGCAGAGCTTTCAACCCAGAAGCACCGACAGAATCAAAGCCAGTTGATCCAAACTGGGTCCTTGCATGCTGCAAAGGTCAGATGAGACAGATCCTTAGGGATGCACGTGTGAGAATGCGCCTGACGCTTCATTGCCAAGGATGCACCAGAACCTACACACGCTCGAATGACCTTTCCCAACACTTGCAAATTGCCCATTCCAAATTGTGGGCTGATGCAAAAGCTCTGACGTTGCAGATGGTTGAACTTTATTACAACTCCTTGGGATGTGTATGCAACCCTTCCTGTGCGGTGGCTCGTCTCAACCACACTTGCCTTCCATACACCCAGCTAGCCATGCAATTTCTCCGCCTTCCGGAAGCTGTTTTTCAACCGTGGCAAGTGCTTGAAACAGATCTTGCTAGGCTAGTTCCAAAGGGTTTTCCAGCTGCGCTGCGTTTCAAACTTGAACAATGTCTGATCAATCATGATCTGCGACCGCTCTGGAATGAGGATGACTTGATGCAAGCCTTGAGTCACCAATGTTTGCTCTGTGGCCACATTTGTCCAACAGCAGAACTTTGTCTTCACATGTATGAGGCGCACAACTGCACCAGTGGAGTGATTCAATCATATGTGCAACAACTCATGGTGCAACCAATTGCTCTTCTTGACACAGATTGCTCATGTTTTGCTTGTGGACAGATTTTTAACCACAACAAGCTTGTCACGACGGATGCCCACAAATATGTGCGACAAACACTGGTTCAAGGACACTTCAAGGCTCAGTGTCCCTGTGTACTTCAGTTGGCAGCTGTTCTTGCCTCCTTGCATCATGGCGGAAGATTGGCAGATGGACACCGAAGATGCTTCCAGCCAGGTGTTCCAGGCGTTTCGCAGTCTGGCCCCCTTTCTGGATGGATCACTGAAGTTGACGCCCAACCCGGGAGCTCTCAAGAGACAAAAGGTCCGCCCAGACAGCAAGGACCACAAGGACGACAAAAGCAGCGTCGACTCCGGTCTGACGCCAGCCCTTCAGGTGATGGCCAGGATGCTGATCCACCTGGACAGAGATCAGCAAATGCAGAAACGCGAGGACACATACATCTTCTTCTTCAACAGCGCGGAGGAGACAGGGTCCCTGCACCTTCTTCGCAAGACGGCAGAACAATGGCACAACCAATCGACACAGGGATCATCATCATTGAGGACACCGCTGAGGCAGCTCCTGTTACAGAAACTGTTTCAGGATCTCATGGACAGGATTCAGAAGCTCCTGGATGCCCCGGAGGGATCAGAACTGATGCAGAAGGCGATGGACGCCATGATTCTTCTGCCAGACCGAACCTTCCCGTACCTGGAATGGAATCCAGTCAAGAAGGCGCTGCAGGTGTCCAAAAAGACACCCCTGAGTCTGAACAAAATGCACCAGAACTGCACAGAGATGTTGGACATGCTGAGCGACCCATCGATCATACAACGATTTCATGCCCTCCCAGTCAAGGAGAACAGCAATGTAGCCCCCTGGCGTCTCCAAGTCAGCCTACGGGCGGACAGACCCTGGGAGCTTCTCCAAGCCCTTGCAAGTTCCAGCGTTTGGACACTGATGGCTACGAGCTTGAAGCCTCACAGCAGGATGCAATCTCCATTGGCGCTGCAACTGGAACAAATGATGGGCCTAACAACTGGGAAGGATCACAAGAAAGGCAAGGGCAAGGGCAAGAGTCACAGACCCTCGCCGCAGACCACCAAGAAGGAGCGCAACACACCTTGACACGCACCGACATGATGTCGATTCTCTCTCATGCCGTCATGGAGAATCCCAACAACTGGTGCTTTGCCAATGCAACTGTCCAATCGCTGCTATGGTGTATGCTGAGCCTGACACATTTTGATCCAAACATGTGGGGTTTGCAATGCAGCACTTTAATGAATTTCCTTCATAAGTTGAACACTCAAGCTGGCAATCTTTCACAAGAATCCTTTTTCACTGAAGTGCTGCAGTGCTGGGGACCGGCTGACATGGCCGCCACTCAAAGTAGCATCTCACAACAGGATGCAGCGGAGTTTGTCCAGCATTGGTTGCAATTGTTGGACACGGACACATTTGACATGCGATGGGAGAAACGCCTGACAGTTGCAGATGATGTGCGGGTGATGGACACAAATGCCAAACATACTCCCATTTGTTTCAAGTTCAATGTGCAAACGATGCTCATGCAAACTTGTGATTTGACCTCCCTCGGCGTTCACTGGCATCAGGATGATGGGATGCTCACGTGCTTGGTGACGGCCTCTGATTGCTTGTGTATTCACCTTGACCGCAGTGTACATGGACCCACTGGTATTTCCAAGTGCCTTAGCCCGTTGCAGTCGGACACTGAAGTTTTGTTGCCAATCTTCATTGGAGATACTGATTTTGATCATGTTGGATATACCATTGTTGCCCTGATGGCACATCAGGGAAGTGATGGCGCAGGTCATTATCGTACGGCCCTGAAGGTGTCACCACATGTGCGTGATCGCATTGGCCCTGTGAGCTGGCTCCTCTTGGATGATTGGCGCAACCCTGAACCAGTCTGGAATCTCCCAGCCTGGTTCACCAGCACCGTGACTGTGATCTGGATGGTGCGAACGGATGTACTCCACCTGCATGCTTTTAGAAGGACTGCAGTTGAAGAATCCCAACGAGCGCTGTGGGACATGCTTGCAACCAGGCCGACCCCTGGCGATGAAGCTCCTTGAAGGTTTGAATGGCACGAGACTGACGGAATCAACATTTTTTCACCATTCGTTTTTTCTCCTGTCACATAAACATGTGATAAACCAATGGGTGCCAGGAAGTTTCCAACAAAGGAACCGCCTGTGAACAGGTGCTGGCCGGCATGGACCATTCTGCAGTGTGAAATGGCGTGTGCGCAAAAACACACACACACACACCCACGCACGCACGCACGCACGCACGCACGCACGCACACACACATACACATACACATACACATACACATACACCAACACACACACACCAACACACACACACATACACACACACACCAACACACACACAAGCCCCTCTGCACTCAAAGAAGTGTCTCAAAGGTTGAGGAAACCTCAGGTCAGGTAGATACGGCACGTTCTGTTTCCTGAGCAATTTCGCTTGTGCCTCTGGTTTGGATGATTCATTGGCTGTTGCTTTCATCACTTCTTGTACACGCTGCTTTACAGAATTTTGGACAGATATTGATCTCAATCTGCGGGGTTGGCTCCCGGGCATTTTGCATTACTGGCCAGAGATCACCTGTTCATTTTCCTACACGTGGTGGACTTGCAGAAAGCAGCACACACATTCTGAACCTTGCTGGTGACACAAGACAACAGGTTAAGCAACATCCAATATACGGGATAGCATTGCCGGAAATTCCTGACATCCTCTCCTTGAACAGCAGACCCGGTCCCAAGTCCGGGCATACCAATCCTTTGACAATTGCAATCAAGTGGACAATGCACGATGACCAGCAGAGTTTGCAATTCACGATGCATACCCAAGGGTATGGGGGTGAGGGTTGTCTCCCATTGTCTTGGTGGGAGACAGGAACCGGAATACACAATAGCTTCAATGCCGAGGACCTGAACCAACTATATCCGGTGAAACAACAAGACAATGTGCCACAGATGAGCTTCGGCTCTAAGCGCTGCCCTTTGATGACCACTGACATGCGCAGCACAATGAAACGGAGTTTGCGACGAGCATGTAACAGAGCAGCTACTGATGGATATGCATGGTATCGAGGAAACTACATTCCGTATGAGGCCTTTCCAATAGCCCTGAGGCAACAAACCAGTTCATTGCCCAGGCCAACAAGGAGATCTTCAGGAGCTGAACATCCTAGAGTTACACCACGACACAGAATGAATGTCCTACATCTAAATGTAGGAGGACTGTCCACAGAACGTTTGGCAGAGATACAAACCTGGTCCCAACTTCGAGACGTGGACATTGTGGTCCTGACTGAAACCCGATGGCAATTTTCATCGGAATGGTCCAATCAAAAATGGAACTTTGTACATAGTGGTACCAGTGATGACAGGAGTGATGGAATCCTCATTCTGCTTCGTCGACACATATGTCCCTCAGAATGCATAGGCATAACTGAACATCTTGTTGGACGCCTCATACAGATTAGAATTCATTTTCAAGCTCGATCTTTTGACCTTTTTTGCTGTTATCAATACGTTGACAACAGAAGTCTCACCACGAAGCAACAACGTTCCCTTTTTTGGTCTACTCTGCAACAGGGTTTAGACAATGTACCCAATCGGAACTCACTACTGATAGCTGGAGATTTCAATTGCTCCCTTCAACAAGATGGACATCATGTTGGCACGACCCATTTCAAATGGTGCAATGCGAAGCAGACAGGCAGACAACATTCTGATGCAAAGATCTTTCATGAGCTCCTTCATCGTTTTGACCTCACTGTCCTGAATAGCTGGAATGCCGCTGCGCCACCAACATTTTGTAATGGATACCTTGCCTCCCAAATTGATTTCTTCATCACTCGACATGCTGATAGTGATTTGTTCTCCAAGCAAGTGGCCTATCACCCTGATGCTGAGTATCTTCCATTGAGCGGTGCCATGCACATACCTATCCTGTGCACAATTAGGAAGATTCCCTATGTTTTCACCAAACGCGCAGGCATGCCAACATGTACCTATAGGCAACGACTTCAATGCAGAACGGTTTCCAAGACTGATCCACAACTTTGGACTCAAATGCAACATCAGATTTACACCAAGCTTCATGAATTTCAACAACACATCCATGCTGATACCAGTTTTATTGATGATGTGCACTCCTGTATCATGCCCATTTTTCAACAATTTTTCCGAAAACATGCGTGACCAACAACAATTGTCCCGCTACAGACATCATTGAGTCCAAGTGGACGCATCGTCGACAGATGCTAGCACTTTCTTTCCCTACGCTCAAGAATATGTACAGAGCCTGGTATCACCTGGCCAAGTTCTCACGATTGAAAAAACAACATCGAGAACATGTCAAACAGCTCAAAAAACAGCAGCTTCAAGATCTTCTCACTGAGGTAGACACTGCCGCTGCACGGTTTGACAGCTTTCAATTGTTTCAAATTATCAACCGTTATTCCCCCAAACAACCCAGAAAGAAGATCAGACTGAGAAGAGCCGATGGTGCACCAGCTTCACCTGCTGATGTCAGGCAACTTACCACCGATTTTATCAAGACCAAATGGGCTGGACCCACAACTGTGAACCTTCCCGCTTACTCTTTACAAGAACTTCCTTTCACGGCTGATGAGTTGGAACAGGAGATTGCTAGGATCCCAGCTGTCAAATCCGTAGCACCCCAGTTTTTGCCAGGCATCATTTGGAAGAATGCATCCGTACAGATTGCACGAATATTGTACAGCCAATTAAATCTTTGGTGGAAGACCAACCATATTTTTGTACCAGCACAGTGGCGGCATGCCTGGATAGCATTCCTTCCCAAACCCAATAAAATTCCTTGTCAATTAGATCATCTCAGAGCCATTGCATTGATGGAGCCTCTAGGCAAAAGTGTGCTTGGAATCATCACATCCAGATTCAAAGACTCTTTGTATCCTATTGTCTCAGCATGGCCCCAATTTGCATATATTTCTCACCGATCATCCAGTGATGCTATCCGAAGGGTAACAGAACACTGCAACGAAACTAGGCAGCTCTTGCGCAATCAACAGAGGAATGTACATCAGCGGGCAGCCAATCTCCCTTCATTTGCTATTTGTGGTGGAATACAGATGTTTTTAGACATCAGTCGTGCCTTCGACGTCATTCCTCGCCAACCACTTTTTGACCACCTCAGCGCTCTTGCTGTTGACCAGGAACTTGTTTCCATCCTAGGTGCTTGGCACTCTGATACTGCGTACATCACACAACATGATCAAACTTTTGTTGAGACACCAACCGGTTGTGGCATTAGACAGGGGTGCCGTGCAGCGCCCGTCCTATGGACGGGATTTACCAATCTCATTTTTGAAACCCTGTCCACTGAAATTGATGCAGCCTGGATCAGGAAAGCCATAACGATATATGCAGACGACATTCATGGTGGAGCAGTTTTTCATTCGGCATGGGAATTGACAGACATCTTACAAAAATTTGGAATCATTTTGGATGTCATTGAAAGACATGGACTGACCATCTCACTTCACAAATCCATGCTGCTGATCTCTTTTGGAGGCACTAATTACAGAAAGGTTCAAACCACAGTGGTGCAAAGAGATGACCACGGCTTCTTTGTCAACATACCCAGAGCCAGTGGACGCGTCTCGAAAATGCCGGTGCACAAAACTGCGTGTTATCTGGGTGTTCAGATGTCCTACACCATGACAGAGAAGCTGACGCTGCAACATCGCATGAAAGCGGCCAGACAAGCATTCTTTCGACTGCGAAGATGGCTCAGAGCGAGACAACTGCGGATTCAGACCAAGTTACATCTCTGGCACTCCAGCATCTATACCACGCTAATCTATGGTTTGTTTGCCACAAACATCACCTTTCCTGGACTTTTTCAACTGTACACATTTGTATTGCAACATTTCAGGCAGATCACAGGGAACCACAGTTTTCAGACTGGGCTCACACACTCCCAATTTTTGCTACAATATGACCTTCGACATCCGTTTGCCATGTTGATGCACTCCATCAAACAGCTGCGCAGCCTACAGTGTCAGAGACTCATGCATTTGGGACCCAGGGATATTTTACACACTGTTGATTGGACCAATTTGCACTGCCTGGAGATGCTCATCCAAAGCGCCTGGAACACTCAGGACCCCAACATGGACCACCTGCTGCCCAATCTGAATGCGGAGGTCCACTACAGATTCTTTGCATGTGAATGGTGCTTACAATACAACGTTTTGACAGCCTGCCCAACTTGCGGAGACATCAAACCCATGTACATGGTCATACACAACTTCGAACACACCAGATCAATCCTGCCTCATTTGCACTAAATGGACTTCCCATTTGTTCACATTGTCATAAAACTTTCAGCACATGGCGCAGATTTCGGATCCATCTTGAACGGAACTGCTGTCAGGCCTCAACGGGAGCTACAAGTTCCTCAGCACAGAGAAGCACCCAGGAGACTCCCCAACATGGACTGTCTCGCAATGACCTCTCCCTGCTGATGAGCAAGTCCTATGGACCTACCTTGCTGCAAGCTGTGCAACAGCGCGCATGGGCTTCACTGAGGGCACTTGCACAGGCACATTCAGACTTGCGCAATTATTGCATACTTTGTGGAGTTTACCATGGCAGACCACAGGAATTGAACATGCACATACGCACACAACACGCACAATATGTGGCCAATGTTTTTGCCAAAGCAGCACAGCTTGGGAGAATGCAAGCATCTATTACACCCTGTTTTTATTGCAACAAACAGTTCCTACGCCATCATCAATGTCCTTTCTGGACTCAGATAGCTCTCCTCTTGGTGAATCTACCTACAGGTGATGCTACTGGCGCAGATGTTGTTCTCCAATGCGAAATTTGCAGACAGCAGTTCGAGGCCATATCCACACTTCATGATCATCTCTTCACTGAACACAGGTTAGAAGTACATGATTGGCTGCCCAACAGGGACCTGTTAGGAGCAGATCCAGTCTGCTCGCACTGCTTAGCCTGTTTCGCAGAAAAATCTGCCGTCAGGCAGCACATCACGAGAGGACTCTGCCCGAGCTTCAATGCGGCCAAGCCGATGGAGGAACTACCGGTGCCACCCAGCTTGCATCAAATCATCCTACATGGAGATCTGGGACTATTGCAGAAATCACCAATGTTGCGTCTTTCCATGACCCTGCACTGCCAGCTTTGCGGAGTTAGGTTCGAACGCCAACAAGATCTCTCACTACATCTTCAGACGGTTCATGTGGACAGATGGACTCAGACTCAGACTACGCTCCATCTCTTGATGCAAGTTGGCACATTGGACACCACATGCATTTGCAATCCACAGACAACAACAAGGGGAGTCTCCCATGTGTGCCCTGCGTATAGGCAACTTTCGATGCTCGCGCAGAAGGTGGATCACGAGCTCTTTTTGCCCTGGACCTTTGACATGGAAGGCACCAGAACATTCCTGACTTGCGTCCAGAATCATGCAGTCATTGACACCATCTTGACACAGCTTGAACACAGACAGTTTTCAGCTCTCTGGCACAACATCAGCGTTTGCAAATTGCTCAGCAGCACATGTTTGATTTGTGGAGGCATCTTTCATCCAGCTGTTCTCTGCGAACATGTGAAGGCTATGCATTTTCACGCATGCACATGGATTCCAGACCTGCTGCCTCAATTGCTGCCAGAATTCTTGAAACATCAGCTCTGTGATTTTCAGTGTCGATCGTGTGAACTTGTGTACAACTTGCCCATGCAGACAGAATGCACCTCAGAGCAATTGCAGCAGCGACAGCAACTGGTTCAAATCCATGCACAGCATCACTGTCCAGTAGTGTACCAGCTTGGTCTTCTTCTGACTCATGGATTACCAAGCCGAGCCGGTGGACACTCAGATGGGCGATGCCGAGATCCTGGAAGCCTTCAAGGCGATGGGGCCCCTCCTGATGCAGGACAAGTATCAGCGCGACACAAAAGAAGAAAAAGATCCCAAAAAACACAAGAGGGATCACCATCAGGAACCACCGGCCGGGACACCCGATGTGGCCAAATTGGTGCGCCTCATGGGCAACATTCTGCTGCGCCTGGACTCCGACAACCAACTGATGAAAAAGCAAGACTCTTTCGTCTTCTTTCTTCAAACAGCCGCCCCAGCTTTGTTGCCTCACTTGATGACGAAAGCGAAGGAGTGGCATGTGCAGATGAAACAGAGGACCCAGGCCACAGAGGAACTGCCGCCATACACCCCATTGCGTATGGTTCTCTTTCAGGACCTGACGAACATGTTGGAGGACAGAGTGCTCAAGCTGTCGAAGGCTGGTCAGGAGGACGAACTGTGGCAGACAGCTCTGCATCATGGAGTCATCACAGCGGAAGGAGGCTTCCCCTTTCAACGATGGAGTCAGATGCAGAAGATGTTGGTCCCAACGAAGAAAGATCACATCACGATGAGCAGGATGATCAAGTACATGGAGCAGCTCAAACAGATCTCCAGCGATCCGAATGCCATCCAGAAATTTCATGCGTTGAGACCGGCGGAAAACCAACAGACAGTTCCCTGGATCCTTCAGACGGGCATGAGACACGACGAACTCCAATCCTTGCTGGAGACATTACAGGGGTCGACGGTATGGGGGCTCATTGGTGCAACAATGAAGCCTCACTCACAGACGCAGAGCAAGCAATGTCAGGAGCTACAACAAATGTTGGGGAAGGGAAAGGGCAAACAGAAAGGGCACCCTGTGAAACCCAAAGGACAGGGCAAACAGACCCGACCACGCTGATGCCACCCTCAGTTCATCAACTTCGAGAAGGATTTGAAGCCATGATTCTCATCAATCTCGAAAACTGGTGCTATGCCAACACAGCGACTCTGACACTCCTGTGGGCCCTTTTGTCCTGCAGCACATACTCCAATATGGAGTGGGGACCACATGGACCAGACATTGTCCGTTTTCTGCATACTGCACTGCAGAAACCAGTTCATTTACCAGATCTAGATTGGTTTCAAAGTCTAATTGCTTCCTGGCATCATCAAGACGAACAATGTGATCCAGTGGAATTTTTGACTCATCTTGTCCAGGGGCTTCAAGTACCAGGCATTGACTGGTCATGGGAAAGACGCGTACAATTGGGGTCAGACATCAGCGTCCGAGACAAAAGCGCTAACCATGTCCCAATTACGTTGCACATTGACCCTGAACTCTCACATGCAGGATGGATCAGACTGGATGACATGATTCATACATGGTTCAACTACATGGGTATGCAGACTGCACTCACAGGAAGCACACCCATCATTTGCTTCCATGTTGACCGGCACGTGATGGCAGGCGATGGAACCACCCACAAGTCAGACCTCTCAATTGGTATGCATGGTGTTTTTTCGGTACCATTTTTCACAAATGACCGAACAGAGCTGGCATGGCATGACTACCGTGTGGTGGCCGCCATTGCACACCTAGGTGCAGATCAAGCAGGACACTGTCGTGCCACACTGCGCGTACAGGCTGATGTCAGTCACCAGCCGCCATACATGCAGCTGCTCACTGATGACAACGCTCAACCCTCTAGGTGCTGGCATGAACCCATGTGGTTCCTGCAGAATGTCATTTGCATTTGGCTGTGCAGTGTGGACACACTTGATCTGCATTCGTGTTCCAGTCCTTCACACATGCTGCCTGATGACAACACATCTCCAAATGATGCCTTGATGCGATTGCTCCGACAGTTTGGTTGACTCTCAGACCCGACCATGATGGTTGCATTCATTGAGTTGTTTTACCATTTGATTCACCACAGCCGTAAATGGACCCCATTCCAGCCATACCAAAAAAAAAACTGAAGCAGTGAGGTCGGCGCCGCATTCGAATCATTTTACTCTTGTCATGCTTGCCCATAGCTCGCAGCCATTTTGGCAATGTGCACGTCCACTTTGGACCAGCCTAGCAGGTGAACATTCCAATGTGTATTTGATCTGATTTCCCAACCTGCCATTTTGGCAAAAGCAAATGGCCACTTTGGCCCTGCCTAGACGGTACCTCCAAATTGAATTCCAACCCTTGCCTGGATAGATGGAGAGCCCTCCACATCCAACCTCCCCCCCTGCAGTTGGCCCGTTGGTATCCCCAACGTGTACCCCAGATGAATAAAAAAAAAACTGGTCCAAGAGGCACAGCCCACCGTTTCACGAAGGCCAGTATAAAAAAAAACGCTGTTGCTTCATCATCGTAGTCTTGATAGATCCAGTCTCACTGTACAGTGTTTCACCTTCAAAAAAAAAAGAGGGCTTTGACCCCAACAAGCTGTTGCTTTCCTCTTGAAAAAAAAAAGCAGTAGGATAGACCGGTCTCACTGTACAGAGTCTCACCTTCAATCCAAGTAGGACCTTCTTCAAGACCCCATGCACCCCAGCGCCCGCTGGCAGATCCCCCACGGTTGCCCCTTTTCATGCCCGTCGAAACCCGACGTGTACCCCCAGTTGTAAAAAAAAAAGAGGGCTCCAATCGCCCCATCAAGCTGTTGCTTCCCACTAAGAGACAAAAAAAAAACTGGTCCAAGAGGCACAGCCCACCGTTTCACGAAGGCCAGTATTAAAAAAAAAACCATGACAGGTCTTAGACGAGCGACTTCTCTTTAGATCAATTCTCACGGCTTACCACAAGCCACATAGATGTGCCACTGTGCACTCATCCCATCAAGCCTGCCTGTATATCCGTAGAACACCACTAGCTTTTGTGCATATGCATGCTAGATAGGCGGCAGCAAAAAGACCCTTCAACAGGGCCGTCAGGAAAAGGACTGACGTGGCACACGCGAGACTTTTCCACAGAAAAGGAGCGTAGGAGAAAAACACACACACACATACACATACACATACACATACACATACACATACACATACACACACACACATACACATACACACACACACAGCGGCACTTTGCGTGGCAGGCGTGGCACAACCTGACATCCACCTTGGTTTCACGTGGCAGGCGTGGCACAAAGTTACATCCACCGTCGTTTTGCGTGGCAGGCGTGGGACAGATGGCACTGGGTGGCGCGCTTGGTCCGGCTTGGGCGCCTGTGACGCCGCGGCACTT
Source organism: Cladocopium goreaui (assembly GCA_947184155.2). NCBI lineage: Eukaryota > Dinophyceae > Suessiales > Symbiodiniaceae > Cladocopium > Cladocopium goreaui. The sequence continues at coordinate 256,059 of CAMXCT020002135.1, read as the reverse complement.
TGCGTGGCAGGCGTGGCACAACCTGACATCCACCTTGGTTTTACGTGGCAGGCGTGGCACAAAGTCACATCCACCGTCGTTTTGCGTGCATACACACACACACATACACACACACAGCGGCACTTTGCGTGGCAGGCGTGGCACAACCTGACATCCACCTTGGTTTCACGTGGCAGGCGTGGCACAAAGTCACATCCACCGTCGTTTCGCGTGGCAGGCGTGGGGCAGATGGCACTGGGTGGCGCGCTTGGTCCGGCTTGGGCGCCTGTGACGCCGCGGCACTTTGCGTGGCAGGCGTGGCACAACCTGACATCCACCTTGGTTTTACGTGGCAGGCGTGGCACAAAGTCACATCCACCGTCGTTTTGCGTGGCAGGCGTGGGACAGATGGCACTGGGTGGCGCGCTTGGTCCGGCTTGGGCGCCTGTGACGCCGCGGCACTTTGCGTGGCAGGCGTGGCACAACCTGACATCCACCTTGGTTTCACGTGGCAGGCGTGGCACAAAGTCACATCCACCGTCGGTTTGCGTGGCAGGCGTGGGACAGATGGCACTGTGCACATTTGTAGCAATCCCTTTTCACGTGGCATCTCAAAGTCGATCTTCATCTTGCATGGCATGCACCAACAAAATACATATGACATGCGCTTCATCTCATCAGCACATCGGCAAACCTGACAGTTCGCAAAAAGGCTCGTATCCGGAGTTTGAATTCAGATTTAATGGGACAGCATGTCCAGCCACTGCTGGTAGGTCAAATTACACCCTCACAAAAAGCATGGCACTTTGAGGATTTAACAACCGACCCCTTAATTCAAACTCAGTACGGCCCGGGCCGATCCCGTTCCCCCCCCTCCGATTTCGGTGGTGGTGGTCGGAGTATGTGTGCCGGCCATGCTGTCAGAGGGCGTCGTGGGCTGGGTGGTCTATTGATCATCCCTTGAAACACTTTAGCAGCCGCCACAGGTGCTCCCGGAACCTTGTGAACCACCGCAGGTGGTGGCACCGGAGGAAACTTCGGAGCTGCCACAGATGGTTCCGGAGGAATCATGGGAGCTGTCACAGGTGGTTCCGGCGGAAACGGAAACTTGTGAGCTGGCGGTGGAGGCAAAACAGTCAAAGGAGGAACATCCGCACCACCAAGCGAAATCCCAGTCGCCGAAGGAACAGGGGTAGACGAAGGCACAGGGGTAGACGAAGGAACAGGGGTAGACGTAGGAACAGGGGTAGACGTAGGAACAGCTGGAGGAGCAGGAATTGCCGGAGCGGAAGACTCAGGGAGAGATTCAGATCCCGAACTCGGCGTTGCCTGCGCCTTCTGCAGGCACAACTCAAGCAAAGGTCCACGCATGCTTGACTCCCAACCTCAACAGCGGATGGCCCATGAATGAGACAGGATCCTTACATTCAAACCCACCTTCATGACAAGGCATGCCATGACTCATCATGGACGTGTCAAAAACACATGAGCACTTCAAGATTCTCATGATGACCCAGCATGACCACTTCCAAGATTCAACAACAAATCAAGAACTACCATTTCATGCCATGGCGTGCCAAAAGGAACATGAAAACTCAAAAGGTTATCATCAGCTAATGTTGTCGTCCATGCTTTTTAAAGATTGCCACAACAATCACATAGTATGTTAAATTGAAATGCATGCCAAAAAATATCCGACGAAGGCTCGGTACCACAGTCCTTTGCGCTGATTCTGGCCCAAACTCGGAAAGTACACCTCAACGTCCTGAGTAAAATGGCTGATGTATCCAAAGATAGCACCTCGGAGCATTGATGGTCAGTACCATCACTGCAATGGACATGCCATGTCAAACTATGCCAGCCATGTCCAGCCGTGGTGTCACATGCCATGTCACACGTCTTTCATGCCCCCATCATGCCCCCATAATGCCATTTCAATTTAGGCGCCATGTCATGCCAGCACATCCCAAGTCATGCCATCAAATGCCATGTCATGCCATCAAATGCCATGTCATGCCATCAAATGCCATGTCATGTCATGCCAAAATGCCATGTCATGCCATGCCATCATGCCATCAAATGCCATGTCATGCCATCAAATGCCAATGCCATCAAATGTTGTTGCCATGTCTTTGCAAGTCACGTGTATGTCAAACATGCCAAGCTTGAGAACAAGTGGCACACCAAGGCAACACTTCGGTGACAACCCCAACTGCACCAGATAATGGGCTTCACCTTCCTGCCAGAAGCCGCCATGGACCTTAAAACGGGCACCAGTGTTATAAGACCTTGAAGACCCATAGATCCAAAAAATATATATATTTCTGGGTTTGCCTGCCGTCAAGGGGCAATACGGTTTTGGCCACATTCTTCGCCCACTTCACCACCTCAGGATAGTCTTCCATCAGCTTGTTTTGAACGAAGTCATCCAAGCCAGTGTTCTTCTCCCTTGTCTTCTCGAGGAAGTCTCAGGATTCAATGGCCAGCAAATCAGTACTGACCATGGTCGTGCTAAGGCATGTTGTGTCATGCATGTCATGCATGCCACTTATGCTCATGCCACCTGATGTCATGTCATGTCATCCTAACAACTCATGGCAAGTCATATCATTGTGTCAAACCGTGCCATGCCATGCCATGTCATCATGTCAAACCATGCCATGTCATCATGTCAAACCATGCCATGTCATCATGTCAAACCATGCCATGTCATCATGTCAAACCATGCCATGTCATCATGTCAAACCATGCCATGTCATCATGTCAAACCATGCCATGTCATCATGTCAAACCATGCCATGCCATCATGTCAAACCATGCCATGTCATCATGTCAAACCATGCCATGTCATCCCAACACAACTTCATGCAATGTCATTTCAGGATACGATGAGGGAAGAGAGTGTCCGCATATACTTCCATGATGATAAAATCCTGGGGCGAAGTTCTTGGAGGTACAAGTTCTCTGCGGAAGCCTCAGGCGCTCCAATGAAAATGACATGACCGTGTGTATTGGCCCCAAAGTCATGCACATGATTGCGGTGCCCAACCTAGATATCAGATCATCACACAGCATATCCTAGCACATGCAAAAACAAGCAACCATGGCACAACGCCACCCAAAAAGAAGTAAGTTCGCCCCCACCCCGTTTGGAAGTTGAGCACCAAGGCACCGTCAGTTGAGTCCCCCCTCAGTGACCATACGCACTGTCACATCCCGTCAATACTTGCCGAACAAGAGTCCATGCTACAGGTCATGTGACAGCTCATGTGACAGGTCATGCTACTCTGTTACAGTTCATGTGACATGGTCATGTCAGGTCATTAGTCAATGGCAATTGCAAATCAAGCTACGGTCCCTGAAATCCACGGTACTCAAACTTGCGACCGCATGCAATGAGTTGGATATTCCCGTAGATAGCCCCAGTGGAACCAGCCGCCATCGAAGACGTGAGAGAACTTTGCTCTTAGTCAACGTGCACGGCCAACAGTGAAACAAAGATGAACAGTCACAAATCAGTGACAAGTACTTTCCTGTTTTTCATCATTTTATGATCCCTGAGACTCTGAGAATTGTTAGAATCAACACATCAACCCAAGATTCCATAAAAGCCTGTTGGGCCTGTTGAGCCGAATGGCGTGGCGGGGTCGCAGCAGGATTACAGTACAACATCATTGCGGTGCCCACACGGCTTCTTCGGCAAACATAAACAGGTCAGGAGCACTAATCCGGCCAAAGTTCTGAAGTGTTTGGCTGCACGGCTCAGCTTTTGAACCACTGGACATGGCATGGCAACGTAGATGCATGGCGACATGACAATCCCCGACATGTATTCCATGCATGCCATGACATGGCAATCCCCGACATGTAATCCATGCGTGCTATGCCATGCCCTATAACATGACAAGCCCCCGACATGTATTCCATGGCATGCCATGACATGACAAGCCCCCGACATGTATTCCATGGCATGCCATGACATGACAAGCCCCCGACATGTATTCCATGCATGCCATGCCATGCCCTAACATGACAAGCCCCCGACATGTATTCTATGCATGCCATGTCATGCCATGACATGACAAGCCCCCGACATGTATTCCATGCATGCCTGCATGCCATGCCATGCCCTAACATGACAAGCCCCCGACATGTATTCTATGCATGCCATGTCATGCTATGACATGACAAGCCCCCGACATGTATTCCATGCATGCCATGACATGGCAATCCCCAACATAACTGGACATGACAAACCATGTAGCCCATGAATGCCATACCATGAGAGACCCTCCAAAGCACCCCCACCCAGCATCAAAAAAGTTGTGGCATCAATTTTAACAAATTTCTTCATACTATTGGACTGTACAGAATCAAGAGGAGCGTGAAACGCATCATCGATGGCCCTGCTACGAGATTCGTAAGTTCGGGTATCACGCGACTGTCTTCTGTCAGGACGATCTTGGCGACCGCCACGCGGTGCATGCTGAGGTCTTTGACCACGAGGGCTGCGAAAGCCACGCGGTGTGATGTCCGCAGAAGCGGAATGATCGGTTCGGCCAGCCTTCGAGAATTTCGGAGGCATAAAAAGGGGTCAGTCACTTCCTTTCGGCTGTGACTTTTGAGAAAATGATCTTCGAACAAGATCTTTGAGGTGTCTCCAAAGATTGGCTTAAGGGTTTTTGAGAACAGTGCCAAGGGACGTTCTTGTCCGGGCGTCGCGAAAGAATATGAACCCTGTGAGCCGAGAGATTGCAGACACAAATTTTCTTGAGACGAAAATTTACTCCTCGAAGTACATCATTGCAAAAACATGATCTGAAATGTCTTCACAGAAAAATGTTAACACATTGTGTGGCTCGGACAACGTTTCAATGACCCATGTAGTCAAAAATGCCTTATGTTTGAGTAACGATCGGAACGGCGGGTGCGTATCAACATTCTCAAGTTTGCCAGTGGTTATAGACGACACTAATTGGTCTGGTTTCGCGGTTGACTTAGTAAGTGGATCAGCCAGACAATATTCACTTGCAATGTGACTCAGGTCGTCTAAGTGTCCGGAGTTACTTTCATGTCTCAACATTTGTATTAAATGATGGGTCTCCTTCTGTTCAGGTAAGTGTGTTGTCTGAGCGGTGGTGACTAAGTTGTTTGCGTCAGTTCGGATGTGAATGGGGACGATCTCACCACTGATGTCGGCCCAAAGTGCACGCAAAAACAAACATGTTCCAAAACATTTCATTAATGCATTCAATTCGGCAACAGTAGTGGATTGTGTTGTAGTAGTTATCTTATGACTCTCATAGTCAATAATCGATCCACGGGTTGCTGAGTTGGAACCGTCTACACGGTGTGCTTGCTTGTCGTAACCGAAATTGCGGTATGTTCCCTTGGAAGGCAAATTGCGGTCTTCAGCTAAGAAAATGACATGAGCACGCTGACTGGACTTATCACTGTTGTTGCGATAGGATGCATCAGGCATGCCAAGGATACGCTGCGAACCCTTCAGTGGCCAAAATCTGCCATCAACATACTGACTCTTGAGGGTTCGGACAACCTTGTTAATTTCCCTGACATCACCGATAGTCGGACTAGCAGCGGCTGAGGCACAACGCGAAAACTTGTAACAAATGTGAACCTGAGTTCTACTCTGTAACCAGTTGAGCTGTCCAAGAAAGGATCGATAGGCGGTATGAAGCTGTGGATTGCATTGGATGTTATCCTTCAGGGACTTATCGATCTTTACTTCTTCAACTGCATCTACAGCAAGTTTCTGGTCAACAGAAATATATGGTCCATACTTGTCATGAGTCTTCCATTTTATGCGTTGTCCTACAAACATAATGTCATTTTTGTCTTCTGAACCGACAGCAAAATTCTTACGCAGACTGGACAAAACCTTGGACTCAAACACCTTGTCGCCTGCCATGAACAGGTCATCAACATGAAGGCAAATAAAACCATGTGGTCGGCGTCCCTGGGCATTGTTTCGGGCTACCGGATCCATAAGATGGTCAATTGCTTCAGAAATGGTTACCTGTTCAGTATTGACACTGCGAGGTGGTTGGTAGGTCCTTGTCTTAGAAGTGCTATCATACAGAACATATGTACATCGGTCTGCGCGTGTGGGAACAAGTCCACAGTCAAGTAAGGCTTTATCAATGATCTGCCACCAGCGGCGTGGCGCATCATTAAGACCGTAACCAGGTTTCTTAAGCCTAGCACCAATATAAGGTGGATAAGCGTATTCAGGTGGTATCTGACAAATGATGTCTCGGGTTTCATCATAGGCTTCACCTTGAAGGAAAGCGGTCTTGAGGTCCATATGGTACAAGTCCCAGTGATAGTTTGCAGCCAACTGTGTTGCACATCGAAAACCTGCTCGTGAAGCTGCTGGACTATCTGTTTGCTGGGTGTTCTTCTGTTTGTCTTGAAAACCCTTAAGGACCCATCTTGCCTTACATTTCTGGAAGTTACCGTCTTTGTCTTTCTTCACGGTAAGAACCCATCTTCCGGCTACGAAATTCCGAACTCTGGTTTTTCTCATATCAACAAGATCAAAAACTTCATTGTCAATCCATGATTGGCACTCAGCCTTTTTGGCATCTAAAAACTGTTTTGCAAGTTGCCTCTTCTCTTGCTGAGTTGCTTCCTTTCTCTTCTTGCCAACAAGATAAGAAAATTTGTCTGTCATGGAATACAATGTCATAAAGGCTTTGTCTTCTTCATTAATGCCGTGATATTCTTCAATGATATCAGATCTAGTCTTACGGCATCTGGTGCGTTGTCTCTCCGAAACAACGGAATAAGACATACCAACAGAATTGGAAGAATCGACACTACTCAGAGCTACTCGTGAACCGTCAATCAATCTAGGCACAGAGAATGAAGCAGTATTACTGCACAACTTTTGTTCCTGGGACAGGAAACACCATTTTGAATCATCAATAACAAGATCGCTATAGTCAAGAGTCTCATCGGTATCAGTAGAACCATAAGGAAATGTTTCATCTGTGTCCTCTTCTGGTTCCTCTTCTTCTTCTTCTTCTTGTGGCTCTTGCTGATCTTGAGTGTCAGGTTGTGGATCATTCTCTGGCATTGGCGATGGATTAAAAGGTTCATCTCCGTCTAGCGGAAGTATCGGCGGTCCAATGTGTCCGGATGGTGCGGCATCTGGATCAGGCTCGTCATCATCAAAGTCATCAGGCACAGGATCATTCTTGGGTTTCTTCGGTTTTGAAGTGCTTGGAGCGACTACAGCGGGTTGTGTGGTCGCATTTGGTGTGACTGATGGCTGTGTATCACCCCCCAAATGGTTACTAGGCTGAAATTGGGTTGAAGACGCAGGAGGCATTTGTTTGGATGGTCGAGCCTTAGTTGCAGGTGGTATCGGTGGATCACCTGGTGGACGCTTAGTGCTCTGTGTCATTGGTGTGTCGTCAATGTTTGGTGGTATAATGGTATTGGGCACAATAACTGTATCTGGAGCAACAGGGATGCCAGTGGCTCCAGGAAATGGTGGTTGAGGATGATCAGGTGGTGATGATGGATGAGGTGGTAAATCTGGTGAATCATCTTGTGGTGGTTGCATTTCATCGTCAGGTGCATCATCACTTGGTCTTGGTGGTGAATGAAATGGTGTGTGAAACTGATCATCATCAGGAGGAAAGCCGGGATGCGGCGTATGCGGTTCGTCTGGCATGGGAACATCTGGAAGGTGTGGTGATGAAGGTGGTGTGTTAAGATGTTCAGGCGGATGATCATCATCTTGGTTGTTGTTCTGCTGAGGTGGAAGACCCGGTGGAGGGTCGATGTTGGTGTCCTGTTCAGGAATGTCATCTGTGTTATCCGTAGGGATACTTCCATCATTGTTCCAGAACAATATTGCTGACCAGTGGCTAGCAATCAACTGCGACAAATCTCTAGGATGTACGCGCAGGAAAACATGAGACGCATCTTTCTTCTTCCAAAGTAGGAGTACGCCGTGTGTGTGGCGGTATTCAACTCGTAAGGACTGAAAACTACCACGAAAAATAACTGAATTGTCAAACATGGACGTACTTAGATACATCTGTCTGACATGTGAAACATCTTGTTGTGCTTCGATCTGAACAGGGTGATAAACATTACCAGCGGGTAGGGCATTAATGCGGTTGAGCAGGCGTTTCGTGTAATAGTCGCGTACTGGAAGACCCTGTTCGTACAAGTCAGTTGCCAACACCGGATGCTCGGATGCCTTTAGTGCGGCAAGCTGATTTTGCACTCCTCGAAATTCATCGAGATTCAAGTCTTCCAGCAGGTCTACTAAAAGTGACAGCTGTGATGGATAGAGAGCCCTTGGATTTCCTAATGGAAGGATGCATCTGATCAAAGTGCTACAGAATCGGTATGGATAAACTTGTGCCAACTTCGTTCTTGATCCATATCCCGGAGCACTACCTTCCAATGGTTGATGATAATGAGTTGGATCCTTTTTGGATTTACTATTACATCTCTTGAAAACTGGATTCAAGACTTCCTCAGGAAAATTGTGAAGTAAGGATGTTGGTTTGTAGTAATAGTATCCATTTGGGTCTCTCATACCAAAGGCGCACATATCTAGTGTCCCATAGGTTACGGCATGCTTCATGAGAAGGCGCTGAAAGTGTTTGGTAAACCAAATTTTGGAAGTCGCAGGATTTTCAATGATGAAAAATCTACCATGTTCAATCTGATAAAGAGCGACTCTTGCACAAAATTCTACCATGGGAAGATACTTTTTCCTTTTCTGATAAGTATCTGCAGGATCATGAATATTCTGCATTTGACTCCATAGTCCACAAACAGGTGCCATGTGGATGATTTTTGGCTGTTGTCGCTCAATGACTTCCATTGCCTTTCGCCGGCCTTCGGCAGTGAGCAAGTCGTAACCTGTGCGCAGGTCTATTGGAGCGCCGACTCGAAGTCCTTGCATTGCTGCCGCTTGACTAAGCTTGGCAGAGCCGCTAAACAGCTCAAGGAAATCTAATTTTCCTGTCATAGCTGGCTCCCATGTATAACTACCATAGTGAATACCTTCAGGACCTGACTGAATGGCATCGTGTTCTATGATGTTATTTGCATGGTCATCTGAGCGGCATGTGGACTTCACTGCTGTACAGGCGCCCCTGGCCGAAAATTCGGCACCGGCGGCAGCTTTGGCCGAAAAGTCGGCACTGGCAAAGTGCAATTGGTTCTAAAGGAATGTCGATATCCTCAATAGGATTATGGCCTTTTCTTACAGTATTTTACTGATATTGACCTTTACGATTCTGGTTCCTAAGTCAACTCCAACCATGCTGCCATCTACGGAAACCAACTTTCCTTTTATCCATTTTCCTCCATGTGAACCGTCTGATTTGATTTTTGATTTGTCTTCGGTCCAATAGTAAACTTTATCACCAGGAAAGAATGGTCCATCACTGAGTTGAAGTTTACTTGCAATATCTCTTCGAAGGTCATCAGACTGTTTTGCCTCTAGAAACTTTCGCATCGCCAGTGACCTTAGTGCTTCAATTTGTCTCTCAGGAGCAGGGGCCTCAGTCGTGAGCTGTGCTGGATTCATGAGCTCAATCGCCGTAAGATCGGCAGGTCTTCTTCCAAATGCTAATTCAATAGGAGTGACACCACCAAGTGTTACCATGGTGTTCCTTGAAATGCAGGCTTGTCTCAACAACTGTTTGTAAGTAATGTTGGCAAGCAAAGGATCGTTTTTCAAGGAAATTAGCATTAATGAAACCTGTTTCTTGAACATGCGAATGGCTGCTTCAGCTCGGTTTGGCCATGGTGTTCCTGGTCCTAGAGAGATTGGCCTGATGCTGTGCCGGTTGTAGTAATTCTCCATTTCAGTGCCCATGAAAGCTTGATCGGCAACAATATATTTTGGATTCAGCTGATAAGTTTCAAAGTACTCTTGAAGATGAGATATCGTCACCGTGTCAGACCTGTTCTGAACTACAAAGGCAGTAGTCAATGAGGTTGCACCGTCATACATAAGTAGGAATTGAAGTTTTGACTGAGGATTGATAGGAACTTCACCATTATCAATGAAAGTAAGTTCACCAAAGACTTCACTTCGGATTCCTGAAACCTTAGCTCTCGATGGTGCAATCTTGGCAGTGGAACATGTGTCACATGATTTTGTGATCTGGTCAAACTTGTCATAAATTTCTTTTGGCAACTTCAGAGCTGATGTTCTTCTTTTGAATTGTTCAGTGGTCATATGATAATGCTTCAAATGCAACTTGAGAAGTTCAGTAGGGGATTGAAGCTTATCATGAATTCTCTGAAGTGCTAACGACAATGTTCCTTTAGGTGACGGTTCCTTCTTCTCTTCAAGTTTTACTTCAACCTTTGGTTCCGGTTTGACTTCAGGCTCTTCTTCAATCTGAGGTTCCCGACGTTTTGGAATACCGTCCTTTGAACCGGAACTTGGCCCAGAGGCCACCATTGGCTCTTCATCAGGATCAAAAGGTTGAGCTGGTACTTCTAACTTGCTATCAGGCTGAATTACCTTCTTGACAATTTTCTTGGAATCAGACTTGGCCGGTTTCGGCACCTGTGCTGGCTTAGGCTCTGATCCCTTAAATCTCTTACAACCTTCCTTATTTGTGTGTGGTCGATGTTTACCATTGCATGCTGGGCATGTGATGTCTTCGGACTGAAAGCTGTACATCGGTTTCCAACTGGAAGTAGCAAGAGCCATAATGTCAAGAACTGGATGGTTGGATGTACTGACCGCCAATGCGGTGCGTTGCATTCCGAACAGTGGACAAGTCATGAACTCACCTACAGGTGTGTGCTCAATGTTCATGCGAAGATTCCTCATTTGTTCAACTGAGAAGAGGATAGGAACCTTACCTTTGTCTAGGATGTCAACGCATGTTGTTATCCAACCAGTCTGTGCACGATCATTGCGAAAATGAATCACTAATCTTTCTTTGACAGTAGATTGTTCTCCATTGGCAAATGAAAATTTACTTGAACACGGTTGCTTGGAAAACCAAATGTGGTCACGCTTAGGATGTTGTTGGCAAGCCTGTACAAGGCGATCAATGGCAAAGCGGGATCCCATGGCTCGAGTGCAACCTGAGTCAAGGATGACATAAGTCGGATGAGAACCTAAATCTACATACTCACAAAGTAATGCTTGTTGGGCACCATGATCATAATTGAGAAATACACACTCTTCCGTATAGACGGAATTGAGCGGGCTTGTGCGCGGCTGAAACGAATGCAGATCACCGATCTCGGTAGAAACACTCTTCTCAACTTGGCGGATGCTCTGAAAAAGGGACCTGTTCAAATCAGAAAAGCACTGGTACATCACAGACACGAACAGAAGCACGAATGTGAGGGCTTCTACAAGTTCGTGTCCGAACAATCGGAACAAGCTAATGCCTGAAAAACAGAACCGGTTGATCTTGTCGGTCTGTCCGTCCTCAGAAATGACGTCTGAATGCTTGTCCTGGGATTCGGTCAGTTCCTCAGCGGAAGCAAAGTAAGACCAATTGTACCAATCTCCTTGGGAGTAATCTCCATCATATCCATAGTAGGATTCATAACCTGACCAGTCATCTGTCCAATAGGTGTCATAGTCATAACCCCAGCTTTCTTCGGCATGGGCTGTTTCTTGTTTTTTAGGGGCTTGTGATGCACTAGATGTTGCAGCCTGTGCTACATTAGCTTGTGGAGGTTGTGACAAAAATGGATTGTTTCCTCCTTTGTTCTTCGCATCACCTTTTCCTTTTCCTTTCCATGAAGGCATTCCTTTGAAAGGATCCTTTCCTTTCATCATTCCTTTCTTGCCCTTTTTACCTTTTCCTTTGCCCTTGCCTTTTCCCCAGAAAGCTGTGTCTTGCTGGTCATCTTCCCATGTTGCAAAACCTTTGCCCTTTGACCTCGGGCGGAAGCCGGGTCTTGATCTTTTTCCTCCTTTCTTGCCATAACCTTGGTCTACCTTTCTTGAAGGACCTGCCGTAGATACGGCGCTTAGAGTATGAACCCTTGGCGCTGAGAACCCAGAATTCGTTCTCTGTGTACAGACCTGTGAAACCTTCTTCACCCGTCTCTTCATCGAAGACCCAAAATCCGTACTCACCTTCTTCGGTCTCGCCCTCGTCGATGACGTAGAAGTTGGACCGCTTGCGGTGCGTGATGTTTGGGTCGGCAACACCTGTGCGAGAAACGGCAAAAAGTTCTAAGAACAGCTGTTTCACCTGGAGATAGGTATACTGAGGCATTGCAATCTGACGGATGTTCATGGACGAGACAAAACGCTCACGTTGTTGCTCGTTGAGGTCTGCTTGAACTAGGAAAATCAGTGACATCAAATTGTCTGACAATGGAAACTGCTGTGCATGTCTGGTCCTTCTATTGGTTATGGTCTGTTCTCTCAATGTTTGTTGATAAGCTAGCTTATCTTCATCTGATACTATTCCATTATAGTGCAGTCTTTGCTCATCTGTGAGTGCTGCCGTAAATGCCGGAGTGCCTGCTTCGGGAAGATCGGATATGTCCAGCAGATCGGACCAAGAAGCCAACAAACGCTTCTGTGCGATCTCAAATCGCCCTATCCAGTGCACGAATTCACTCTGGCCTCGATATGTGCGAAACATCTGGAGGAATCGCCAAAGGAACACATGATTTACTCCCTTCACGAAGTATGGTCTCAATGTGTCCTTGAAATGAGAGAGGCCACGATCCGGATCCGGAGTAAGGCATTATCGAGCATCGACTTATAAAAAGAAGCGGAACCAATGAGGGCATTCTTTAATGATGGTCCGTGCTTATCTGCATCCAATGTTGTGATCCTTAACCAGTCATCAATTAAATCTTCATATTCAAACCAGCTAGATTGGCCATCAAATTGGGGTGGAACCTTCGGTGTCATTTTGATGCCCATCCGGTTTTCGGAATGACTGGTGGCGGCATATGCTTCCGGCTCTTCATAAGAGACAATCTGGAGTTGTTCTTCATCTGAATCCATGTTGTGGATTAAGAATTAAGACCATGGCAGCTACTCTAACTTGACCTACAGGTTGCCTCCGCAAGTCCGATATACGGAATGTATGCAGAGAACGGCAGTTCGGCACACGGATCTAGACTTGGCGAAGGCACAGGCTCCGCTACCACTTTGAGGTAGCTTTCCCCGTATTAAGGGAGCCCTGGAAATTGATCTAAACACCTGTGTCAAGAGTGAGCGACGGCACTTCTTTTCTACGCAAGATTCTGCTAGTCTTGAGCCATGCGGAGTGCGCATGAAAGATATGAATTAAGTGTACATGTCAACATGCATGAAAGCATTGTGTAGACACGTAAAACAAAATAAGTAACCGAGGGGAGGGATGGGAGGGGGAGGGGAGGGGAGGGGAGGGAGGAAGAGGGGAGGGGGGAGGGAACCCAGCTGGGAAGCTTCCAAGCCACCTGACTAGACCCCGGCCCTTGCAAAAATTTTCCAAAAATTGGAAAATTGCAATTTTCCTCGAGTTTTTTTCATTTTTTTATCATGTTTTTTTCATGTTTCATCATTGTTGCTTCCAGTGGTGCAAAAATTTTCCAACAAATGGAAAATTGCAATTTTCCTCGAGTTTTTTTGCATTTTTTTATCATGTTTTTTTCATGTTTCATCATTTTTGCTTCCAGTGGTGCAAAAATTTTCCAAAAAAATAGAAAATTGCAATTTTCCTCGAGTTTTTTCATTGTTTTATCATTTTTTTATCAGGTTTTTTCATTTTTCATCATTTTTGCTTCCAGTGGTGCAAAAATTTTCCAGAAAATAGAAAATTGCAATTTTCCTCGGGTTTTTTAATTGTTTATCATTTTTTATCATTGTTTTATCATTTTTGCTTCCAGTGGTGCATGTTTTTTCCAAAAAATAGAAAATTGCAATTTTCCTCGAGGTGCTTTCATTTTTTAATCATTTTTTTATCATTTTTTAATCATTTTTTTTTATCATTTTTCAAGATTTTTGCTTCCAGTGGTGCAAAAATTTTCAAAAAAATAGAAAATTGTAATTTTCCTTCATTTTTTCATCATCTTTTATCATTTTTTTATCATGTTTTTATCCGTTTTCATCATTTTTGCTTCCAGTGGTGCAAAAATTTTCCAAATTAAAGGACCGGATAACCCCACAAGTCAACTTCTTCCTAAAATGAGCTTCAATGGTTTCAGCGGGGACAGGGAAGGAAGGAAAGACAAAGGAGGTGGTGAAAGATCGTGTATGTATGTATGTATGTAGGTAGGTAGGTATGTATGTATGTATGTATGTATGTAGGTATGTAGCTGGTTGTCAATGCAACTATGGAAGACACGACACAGTCACAGTCACAGGCAAACACCATGACACTAACTGTGCAGGTTTTTCCAAAGATGTCAAGCAACCGCACAGTTCAGAAACACATAGGCGTCGCGATTTTTTCCACATAAGTGTCGCTTCGCCACGGATCTGCATACGCTTCTTCCCACATTGGGTCAAAGCTCTGGCTCCCGACGTCATAGATTGCTTGACTCATTGTCGGGCCGTGAGACACGCGCCTGTCCTCCGTCCAAGAAGCTCACTGGAAGGGCCCCTGCGGCAGTTGCAAAGACACAGAGGCTTCATGCGTGCTATCTTGTTACTACATGACAGCTGCAATAGCTCGGCACGGGATGAACCCCAAGAACCAATCTATTCTACATAGCTTAACCACAGTAGATATCTTATTGATCAACCGTATAGATGGCCCACACTACGCCGCAAGTGCAGTTCCCGGCCTGCGCATTACTTCACCATTGACAAGCAATACCTGGCAGCACAGAAAAAGGTTCAAGACGAAACCACAAAATAAAATATATAGTTCTTTGGTAGAGATCCACAGCGCAGCCTGCAGTTGTTGGCATCGACCGCAACAGAGCGGAAAAGTACCTGGCCGCAAAAGGACAGAACGTGTATATGCAGCTAGCTATCAAAGCAACATGCGTAGAAACGATACAATGCAGTCTGTTGCACGAATTGTCACCTTTTCGCTGTGATCCAAAGCCTGGCAAGACCTGTAGCGCTTCTTCCTGCAGTGGGGCAAACCCGACACATGTCACGAACGGTTTTGATTTGGCCGTTGCGACCCCACTCTTCCCACATGGGGTCAACAATGGGTCTAGGAGAAAACGAAGAGAGTACTACGATGACTTCAACCGGTGACCTACGAAGAAAACCGCGCCTGCCCTAAGGTCACAGGCCCGATGACGATACCAGAACGGAAAAGTACCTGGCCGCAAAAGGACAGCGATGTATATGGAGCTGGTTGTCAAAGCAACAAATACAGAAAGGATAAAATTCAGGTTGCCGCACGAATGCCACCTTTTCGTCGTGATCAAAATCTTCACAAGGTCTGTAGCCCCTCTTCCCACAGTGGGGCAAAATGCAGACATGTCACGAACATTTGTAATGTAGCCGTGGCGACTCCAGTCTTCCCACATTGAGTCAACCATGGGTCCCGCAGCTAACAAAAGGTGCGGTGGCCGTCGTCATTCTCATGTCTTTCCACACTGAGTCAATCATGAGGTGAGAGTTGACAAAAGATTCGCAGGCCGGCCCCACGCATGTCTTCCCACAGTGAGTCAACAATGCGCGCGGCTAGTGCGTCTGACGACGTCAATGCGGCCGAATACAAACTCACTTCATTGCTCTCGCCAGCCTCTCAAAGCTCTATGATACCTTGCTAGCATTTGTTCTCGCACTTCGCATGATCGTTGCTGTAACTCCGCTTCTACGTTCAGGATATTATCTTTCAGCATAGCGATGACAGCCAAGCTGTTGCGGCTAATTGCCCTGATCTCTTCTAACAGTGGTATCAATCGCTCCAGAAGTACGACTAACGTCTGCACTAACCTCAGTGCACTTGTCGCGCGTTCTAGCTCGATGAGCTTGCCAATGAGTTGATCATTTTCTGCCTCATACATGACATTGTCCCTGGCACTATCTCTGGCATCCATCCCAGGCAACACTATTGAGATATGTCTTGATACCCAAATTTCTCGGTTCCAAAAACAGGGTACAGTGGTTTCCAAACCTTGAACCAAATCAATTTCTACAACGCTCTACACATCAATCAATGTGACAGGCATCAAGCAACTTTCGTCTGCAACACATCATTGTTTATGGTGCATTCCCTCGTGCGCCAACACACATCAATCAACAAGCCTCGGAGTGCTGACATCAGGCAGCATTTTCTAGCGACGCAGTCACACCTTCTTATGCCGCTACCTGTGCAGTCTTTTCCCAAATATGTCAATCGCACGCAGTGCGAGTGAGATTGGGCTCTTTGCACGTTGCGCCAAGCCATTCCGGTTCACTGCGCGTTCCAATGTCATCTTCGTGGCATGTCTTTCCACATTGAATCAACAATGCCGGCAGCCAAAACAGCAGATAAGACAGCTTGCGTATAGACTTTATACGCTTGCATGCTGAATAGCCTCGCAGATTTCCGCGAAAGCCGGCTTATTCCATGGACAGACTTTGCCGTCTTCCACCACAGGCACACGAAGATAAACTGGATCATACAGCAACTTAGCACGTAAAGTCATTCTCTGGGCATCTGAAGACACTAACACGTGAAGGTAATAGGTTGACGTAGACTCATCAGCACGAAATTCGGACAGCGTCCGCTTTCCCAGCTTCACGTTGCACTGCAGCATCTCATAGAAGCGTTGTGTGTGTGTGTGTGTTGGTTGGTTGGTTTCCTGCCACGTGACACCAAGGTGGATGTCAGGTTGTGCCACGCCTGCCACGCAAAGTGCCGCGGTGTCACAGGCGCCCAAGCCGGACCAAGCGCGCCACCCAGTGCCATCTGTCCCACGCCTGCCACGCAAAACGACGGTGGATGTGACTTTGTGCCACGCCTGCCACGTGAAACCAAGGTGGATGTCAGGTTGTGCCACGCCTGCCACGCAAAGTGCCGCGGCGTCACAGGCGCCCAAGCCGGACCAAGCGCGCCACCCAGTGCCATCTGTCCCACGCCTGCCACGCAAAACAACGGTGGATGTGACTTTGTGCCATCTGTCCCACGCCTGCCACGTGAAACCAAGGTGGATGTCAGGTTGTGCCACGCTTTGTGCCACGCCTGCCACGCAAAACGACGGTGGATGTGACTTTGTGCCACGCCTGCCACGTGAAACCAAGGTGGATGTCAGGTTGTGCCACGCTTTGTGCCACGCCTGCCACGTGACACTAAGGTGGATGTCAGGTTGTGCCACGCCTGCCACGCAAAGTGCCGCGGTGTCACAGGCGCCCAAGCCGGACCAAGCGCGCCACACAGTGCCATCTGTCCCACGCCTGCCACGCAAAACGACGGTTGATGTGACTTTGTGCCACGCCTGCCACGTGAAACCAAGGTGGATGTCAGGTTGTGCCACGCCTGCCACGCAAAGTGCCGCGGCGTCACAGGCGCCCAAGCCGGACCAAGCGCGCCACCCAGTGCCATCTGTCCCACGCCTGCCACGCAAAACGACGGTGGATGTAACTTTGTGCCACGCCTGCCACGCAAAGTGCCGCGGCGTCACAGGCGCCCAAGCCGGACCAAGCGCGCCACCCAGGGGTAGGGCATGACATGTCATGGCATGGTGTGGCATGACATGTCATGGAAACATGTGGCATGGCATGGTAGGAAATGATTTCTTGTTCCATCCAATGCACTTAAACAGAAAAACACGTCGGGTTTGACTGTTATAGTGCTCAGATTGAATGTTTTTTGGCGTTCTGCCATGCATGACATGTCATGGCATGGTGTGGCATGGCATGGTAGGAGATGATTTATCGTTCTATCCAATGCACTTAACTGAAAAACATGTCGGGTTTGACTGTTAGTGCTCAGATTGAATGTTTTTTGGTGTTCTGCCGTGCCGTCGGCCAGGTCTGGAAAAGCATTGTAGCCCTGGCATGTTTCTACAGTTAGCCTGTCATGTGTTTCATCATAAGCCATGAATGTGACCTCAGTGTAGCACGTGAGAAGAAATGGTTGGCTGCTTCTGGATGCCATGCATGCGATGCAAACACCGATTCCTGGTTCATCCTGGTTCTCATTTGCTGATGTGGCAGTACTTTAAAATGGGCGTTCCACAAATGTCAGGTGCTAGTGCTGCTCACTTTGAGGCCTCGTTTTCATGTGTTGAAGCATGATTCACAAACAAAATCAGTCCACGCATAATCCATGCTAGGCTATTATCATGAACTGCTCCTAAAGCAATTTGAACCTCAAGTTTGTTTGAAAATACAGGATGCCAATCATAGGCCATGCGAACCTTATTTTATTGACATCAACAGCTGACTGACAAGTTGCAAGCTGTGATTGGCTTCATGAGTTTTAAAATGACTTCTACGGGGCTCCATGCCACATTTGCTGAATCATGAGTGACATATACGTAAACTTGCGCAGCAATGCGCAGCAGTAGTCAGCCTTTTGCGTTCCCCATTACATCCGGAGGCCAAAACCATTGAAACTCTGCGAGAGGCCTGGCAGGACTTGGCATGACATGACGTGTGCGACATGGGATGACATAGCATGGAGTGGCATGGCATGGCATGGTTGACATGGCTTCCATGAATGACATGGAATCTCATGGCATGGCATAACATGAGTGACATAGCATGGAGTGGCATGGCATGGCATGGCATGGTTGACATGGCTTTCATGAATGACATGGAATCTCATGGCATGGCATAACATGAGTGACATAGCATGGAGTGGCATGGCATGGTATGGCATGACATGGTTTGACTGAATGACATGGAATCTCATGGCATGGCATGACATGAGTGACATAGCATGGAGTGGCATGGCATGGCATGGTTGACATGGTTTGACTGAATGACATGGAATGACATGGCATGGCATGACATGAGCGGCATGGCATGGAGTGGCATGGCATGGCACGGCATGGCATGGCATGACATCCTGCGGAATGGAATGACATGGTATGGCATGACACGGTGTGGCATGAAATGTCATGATTCATGATTTTCACTGGTTGTTTCTGTTTGTAGCTGTGCCCAAAACTTAGGTTTGATACGCTTTCAATAATCGCCACAGACGATCCATGAAGCGTCCAGCTAGTGTCATGGACAATGATGTCGGCTACCTCTCTGACGAGACGTTGGAGTTGCCAGGCACGAGAGACATGTCGGCTACCTTCAAAGGGTTGAATGTCAGGCCGCCATTTGCACAATGGCTGGTGGAGGGATTCAAGACCATGGAAGTGAGGAAGTACAATCTTGGAACCCATGGCATGGCCCCATGCATGTGGGTAGTCAAGACAAAGGCCAGTGCCAATGACATCACTCTCGTTGTCGGCATTGTCCAGTTCGATGAGTCAAAGGTGGTGGAGTACACGAACAGGGAGCAGTTTCAGCAGGATTGGGGAAAGCACAGGATTCCTGATTTGAAGTTCGGGATTGGCTGTGATTGGAACTTTGAGAAGCCATTGTATGGCTGGCCCGTCAAGAAGTACATCAAGCTCGTGAATGAAATCGTGGTCGATGGAAGGTTTCCAACAAGGTCAATGCTGGGATGGATCAAGGACCCAGTGACTCTGGACATCACGGTCCATCATGATGAGGTTGAGGAGGTGAACGAGATGATGGAGCGTTGAAGTGAGAGAGCCCCTTTGCCATAGCTTGAACAAATAGAAGGGGGCTGCACAGGTAGATAATCCCATTCAGGCTCATGTTTCAAAATTTCAAACGGCTCCTTCTATCATGATTTCTAGGATTGCGCAAGATCATGTAGTGCCGGTAGATAAACGATGAAGTGAACCCGGACCGCCATGCCTTAAAAAAAAAAGGCTTGACATAATGACACGATGAGCCGGTATGTCATGTCTGACTCATGTTTGACATTGCATGACACTTGGATGCTATAGGCATAGAATGACTCTGGAATGATATTTCAACATTCAGATATCTACGATGAACAACTTATCAAGCATGACATGCCAGCAACATGCTAACAAGCCTGTGCCAGGTGAAAGCAAGTTGCCTTTGAGTTCCTGTGCTCAGATTGGCAGGGTTTATGCGCTGTCACCTTTTGAAAAAAAAACATACAACCAGCAATAGCCATGAACAACCAACATTGGTGACCGCTGAAACTCATCTTTATGACACTCACGCATGGGCGATGTATAGGCTTTTTGCTAGCCACAGGTTGTGTGACTGAGGATACACCACAGATTTAGGTGCTTCCCACCTACCTTGCCTTTGTGATTTACAGTACTTGTCATGTGTTGACACGCAGACCTTGACATGGCATTGCTGGCAATTGGCATAATTGCTGTCATGCTAGAAGGTAGCAGTGCTGTTGTGTTGTCATGTTGCCATGCTGTCACAGCATCGTTGGCTGTCATGTTATCATGTTGCCATCTTGTCATGTCATGTTGGACTTGTCATGTTGCCATCTTGTCATGTTATCATGTTGCCATCTTGTCATGTCATGTCATGTTGCCATCATGGTGCCATGCCAACTTATAATTTATAGACATTTGGGCTTGACTGTTAGAAATTTGAAACATGAAGCGTCCAGCAGCCAAGCCCCTTCGCCGACCTGCGGCTGTGGCCAAAGCAAAGTCAGCACGGGCCCCGCGGGGTGCTTCGTCACTGGCTGGGGAAGGGGCCCAGCTGGCAAGGGCAAGCAAACATGACAAGGAGTGGTGTAACAAATCCAATATCTAAATTCACGAATCATGGCTTTTCTTGAGCACAGGACCACAACGAAGATGCTGCCTACATGTGGTTTGGGGAGATGTCGGCACCACCATGGTGCCAATCTTTGGCAGAGCTGGTGGCGAACAAAGACCCCACCTTGGAAATGGAGGAAAGGGTTTATTTTGCTGTCAACATAAAAATTGAATCAATACTTCTAATGTACGGTACGTTGCTGTGCATGCCAATTTTGGAGTTTGGGGATTCATGCATGCTCATGTTTGGGGGCAAAGCATTGGTCTCATGCAGGACATGTTAGTCTTTAATGTTTGGTCGGATTGCGCCGGCATGAGCTCGGAAACTCTGGCCCTGAAGTCCCTCGGATTGGATGTTTGTCTTGCCGAAGTATGTCAAGATTATTTCCCCATGTTGTAACCGGTATTCAATGTGACTGGAGAAATGCTTTCTGATAGTGAGGCAAGTGTTTCGTGCTTTGTCCGAAGCTTCAAACAACAGAATCAGCTTCCAAGCATTCTTGGTTGGAGCTTGCGAACCTTGGTTCAAGCCATGGACTTGTAAAGGGTTTCATGATTCTTGTTCATGATGGGAGGATGTCATAGACCCAACATAGATGTTGGAACATGCAAACGTAACATCGGATGGTCAAGGATTTCACGCCTGTTGATGGATCGTTTTCATACTTCCATGAGTGCCTGCAACATACGAAACATGTTTCACTGCATTGGAATTCATAGTTCTAACAATTTGACAAAGAACACTTGGACCTTTGAACACTTGGACCTTTGATTAGTCCAATTGTATGTTATCGTTCTGTCCCTCCAATCATCAATTTATGAGAAACTTTTGTTACAATCATGTTTCGACAAATGGATGAGGAGAAAGACACCAATGCCCGAAAGTTTCTGGAGAGGAACTACCGGGAACTGAATGAGCATATGTGGTTGACAACAGACATGGTTTCCAGATGCCTTAGCGAAGATCAGAAGGTGTTGGAAAGCACAGAGAACGGGTTCTCAGAAATGCCAGACTTTGATATCTACGTGGCCGGATTTCCGTGTACACCATGGAGCAGGTTGGGTTTCCTTAACTTGACATGACATGTTACATGCTTTCCCCGTGACATGCTCGAGCATGAGACGCTGTCATACATTGCCATATTTTCGGTTGCATGTGGTCATGTGAATAAATAGTTTAGCATCCTCCGCCCACCAAGGACATGATAGTCTGTCATGACCATGTGAATGAAAAGGTTTGCTAGGGCATGATAGGCTGTCATGACTTGCCATGTTAGGTCATGTGGCCATGTGAAAAATAGCAAAGCATATTTAGGTTCGCTTTCCAGGCGTGGGAAGCGGGAAGGATTCGAGGATGAGAATTCCAAGCCCTTTTTCACGGCCATCTTGACAATCAAGCTGAAAAAACCTCAAGTGTTTGGTCTTGAGTGTGCCAGGGCCCCATACACGTAAGTGCTTGGTTGGTGCTAATGAGAGCGTGTGCAAAAACACAAACCATAGACACAGCCACCTTTAAAGTACAGCCTGTCTTGCTCAGGTCTCCAGTGTGGCTCAGGGGCACACATCCGATGAAGCCAGTGGCAGTGGCAACAATGACCTTGATGCAATGGTGGACTATATGAACAATCATTTGCCAGATTATGTTTTTACCATCATGCGGAACCGAAGCCCCACGCACTTCAACTTTCCGATGTTGCGTCCGAGGCATGAAGGATGTCATAAGGATTCTTTGCACATGGCATGTCCTGGCATGGCATGTCATTTTTTTAAAGCCGGCTTCCAAAATGGTGTCACAGGTTCTATGTGATCGGCTTGCTCAAGACCTTAGCATTCCCTTTGGACAATGGAATGCTGCATGAAAAGTTGACCAATGTTTGTGAGAAGATCAAGATCGAGACCGCTCCTGTCAGGGACTACATGACCTTCCTGGGCTTAAAGCCTGACGTAGACTGGGACATACTGTGACTAGATTCCTTCGATAATTTGTTTTTGCAAGTGCTACGGGACCACTGCCGAGGGTAACTTGCAAGTGCATGACATCATGGCATGACGTAATGGCATGTCATGACGGCACGCCCGGCATGGCATGATGACATGACATGATGGCATGGCATGATGACATGACATGAGGCATGGCATGAATTGAAATGAGGCATGGCATGACATGACATGATGCCACGGCATCACATGACGGTAGTGATGCCCAGTGATGCCATGCATCTGGCGCCAAGGCACACCATTCCGATGGTCTCAGTGCTCCGAGTGCGCTGTCGGTGCACCCTGGATCCAAACTCGGTGTGTGAGACACACCCATGCAAGTGCCCGGAATGCCGTGGTGCAAAGGGGAGCCCAGGTCTGACATGCAAATGGCGTTCCCTGCACACGGAATACCTGTTGAAGAACCTTTCCCATGTGGTGTTGGCAAATGAAATTGAGAAAGTCACCTACTGTGAGGCGTTGGAAATATCAGGCACAAAAGCCCCTTCCTCCCCTCGTGAGCGGAATCTTTTGAACATCATGTCCTACCACAGTGATTCCATGGCAAGCTCCTTACTGGTGTTGGACAAGAGCCAAGCCATCAACCGTACTCAAATGTGCCCTGCCTACATTCCATTCAAACCTGGAAACTTTTTTAATGGTGAAACATGTCCAACTTAGAAGAAGTGGTCGTTTTGCCATGGCATGACTTTAGGCGCAATGATGGGATCATCCCAACGTTATGCACCTCCAGTTCTCTTTGGCTGTTTGCCATGGGGCGGGAGTTGACTGCTGCCCAGCTGGCGGCTCTGTTTGGCCACACCAGTGACAGCAAGTTTGGCGGGCTCACGGAGAAGGGGGTGATTGGACTTCTTGGAAATTCAATGCACTTGGCAGAGGCCAGGGTCTTACTCCAATCTAGTCTGGGAATAGCCACTGCAGCACCCTTGCCTCAGGTTGGAACCCTTGTGGCCAGCGCGGTCTTCATCAAGGGGCGATTGCTGTGACCAGAAGCATGCACATGCGTCATCTGATTTTGATCACTGAACGTGCCAACTCCAGCGTGGAAAACCGGCAGTGTTCTAGTCATGTTGTGTTTCTGTTGTATCCCATGGTGGCATGCTTGCATTTGAAAATGTTGCCACATCATGATGATATGTCATCCCATTGTATCATGAAATGTCATGACATGTCATGTCACCTTGTCATGTCAGCATGAAATCTTGTGTCATGCCATGTCATGCAATGTCATGCCATGTCATGCAATGTCATGCCATGTCATGCCATTTCATGCCATGTCATGCCATGTCATGCCATGTCATGCCATGTCATGACATGTCATGTCAGCATGAAATCTTGTGTCATGCCATGTCATGCCATGTCATGCCATGTCATGACATGTCATGTCAGCATGAAATCTTGTGTCATGACATGTCATGTCATCGCATCATGTCATCACATGTCATCCTCATGTTCGTGATTTGCCATGTCTCCACATGTTGTCATGTCTAAACTATCTTCGCCACTTGTGACTTCAGGCTCAGAATAAGAATAAAGAACAGCTACTTTGGTGTGGCTCCCATTGTTAGTCATGACGAATAGCGTTCCACCCCCAAAGCGACGCAGAATGATTGTGGACCCCGAAGAGATGTGGGAAGTACGTGATGACCCCAGGTGGGTCCTGGATGAAACATCCGACACCCAGTGCTTGATCTGGGTTGGTGAGGAAAGTCCCGAGCCTATCTTGGTGGTCGAGATTGAACCTGCGGGTGAAGGGCCTGTTGAGAATCCTTCCGCGTCTGAGCCTTCTGGGAGTTCTAGCCCAAAGAGAGTGGAACCTGAAAAACAATGAAAATGTAGTATTTAGGCACATGATTAATGCGGAAATTAATTTTCCAATGAAGGGACAAATCACCTTTCGTTGGCCTAGTTGCTTTACTTGAGGAACACGGACTCATGGCAAAGAGCGAATGGTTAAAAGAGCTTTACGAGTCATTTCATGTTGACATGGCATGTTCTCCATGTTTTGCAAGTCTTGTCATGTTGACATGGCACATTCTTCAGCTAACATGTTACTTGATATGTTATGCAAACATGGTCGTACTTCAAAGTTTACGTTGTCCTTGTCTCATTTGCCTTGCATAGTTGAACCCTGCCCCAAACAATTTCTTTTCGGAGATAATGTTGGATTCGCTTGCACGCTCAAACCTGGGTGATGGAGGTAATGCTCATTACTATTACTCAAACAAAAGGATTTGTCACAGGCTTTGCACATGCTTGCCTAGATAGATACTAGACGTGCCAAGATTCCAAACAGCTTCCGCGAACCAAAATGCCCAAAAACACCAAAAAAAAAGACTTCCCTGGGGGGAGAGGTTTTTTTTCATCATTTTTCGATGTTTTTGAGCCACTTCATTTTAAATCTAGCAACTAGACGCGATGGTCAACTTAGGATTTGTCACAGGCTTTGTACGGCCGTACCCAGGTACGAGACGCGATGGTCAACTTAGGATTTGTCACAGGCTTTGTACGGCCGTACCCAGGTACGAGACGCGATGGTCAACTTAGGATTTGTCACAGGCTTCGTACGGCCGTACCCAGGTACGAGACGCGATGGTCAACTTAGGATTTGTCACAGGCTTTGTACGGCCGTACCCAGGTACGAGACGCGATGGTCAACTTAGGATTTGTCACAGGCTTTGTACGGCCGTACCCAGGTACGAGACGCGATGGTCAACTTAGGATTTGTCACAGGCTTTGTACGGCCGTACCCAGGTACGGGACGCGATGGTCAACTTAGGATTTGTCACAGGCTTTGTACGGCCGTACCCAGGTACGAGACGCGATGGTCAACTTAGGATTTGTCACAGGCTTTGTACGGCCGTACCCAGGTACGAGACGCGATGGTCAAATTTGGACTTGTCACAGGCTTTGTACGGCCGTACCCAGGTACGAGACGCGATGGTCAACCTAGGATTTGTCACAGGCTTTGTACGGCCGTACCCAGGTACGAGACGCGATGGTCAACTTAGGATTTGTCACAGGCTTTGTACGGCCGTACCCAGGTACGAGACGCGATGGTCAACTTAGGATTTGTCACAGGCTTTGTACGGCCGTACCCAGGTACGAGACGCGATGGTCAACTTTTTGCTGTGCAACATACCTCATTGATTTTGGCGTGCAAGCCAAGTGACGTTTTGTCACTTGGCTTGTACGCCCGTACCCAGGTACGAGTGTGCAAGCGGGCATTTTTCTATGTGACGCCCCTCTAAAACCCATACCTGTCACATACCAACCCCCCCCGCATGTACGCCCGTACCCAGGTACGGGCGTACGAGCCAAGTGACGTTTTGTCACTTGGCTTGCACGCTGGCATCACTGATGCAGCTTGTAAGGCTCAAAATTTCAATTCGATTTCAGGATTCTGACCTGCTGACCTCGTCTGACTCAGGGCTATGGCTGATGCGTCCGTTGTTGCAGCCCAAAGGCAACAGGCAGAAGCACGAAAGATGGCGAAATCCACGAAGACCGATGTGGACTTGAAAGCACATTTGGTGGAAGCCATGACTGAGGGGTTTGACTCCTACATGGAGAAAGTCCTCGCATCCTGACATATTTATCTTGGAGCCATGCATGAATGTCATGTTTGTCATGGGGTGGTCTTTGAAGATGAGACATGCATGTGACTTCATGGTGATAGAACGTATAGGTTCGCTCATGAACATGAGTTACGGAAATCTAATTTCATGACGTCATGACATGGCCCTGTTTTGCTTTAGGCATGGACAGCTTCAGATGAGGGAAGGCTTGGAGAGCCCTTGGGGTCAAAGTGCCCAGTCCGACCAGTGGATGAACTCAAGGACTTGGTCTCGAAGAAGACACGAGTTCAGACTGGGGGGTCTTGTGCAATGCTGGCCCTCGGTGACACTGGTCAAAAATTGTTATTCTGTCAGTAAATATTTTTTGAAATTGCTGGAAGTCAGCTTGAAAATGAAAAATCCGAGCATGTCCCACAACATGTCACTTGTGAGATTCACCAACAGTTTAACCAGCTCATGCCTTGCAAGTGTGTCACATGGGAGTTTGCCAATGACATGTTCAATATGCTCATGAATTGTCATGTTTCAATAGGAATGTGACCATGACATGTCCAACATGCTGATGACATGCCATCATGTTTCGCATGGGAGTTTGACCATGACATGTCCAACATGCTGATGCCACATGGGAGTTCGACCATGACATGTCCAACATGCTGATGACACATGGGAGTTTGACCATGACATGTCCAACATGCCCATGACTTGCAACATGCCCCGCATATGGGTTTATGGTACCACATGTTGACTTTTGTTTATCACAGGCTCCCTACCATGGACATAACTTGATAAGGAAAGGGCAGTGGGCGTATGGCAGACTCGCCGGATCGAGACTGTCTTGATGAAGTGGGACGGTGTTCCAGGGAACTTGGGCCACATCATTCCCACCTTGAAGGTGAATTCGGATCTGTGGGCTTCAGACACTGGCACGATCAAAGACCTGCAGCGGCTCAACGGCGATTCCGAGTTGGCAGCTGCGCTTCTGATAGCCTATTGGTTCAGGAACAACAGTGACATTTGCCACTGGTTGAAAAGAGAGCTTGCAGACATCGTGTTGGAATTCTACAGCTACGGCGTGGGCTCGCAGTTCGACTTAGCAAAGTTCGGCACCACGGCTGAATTAGTTTTCCAACACTTATTGGTATCAGGGTTCATGCTAGTTTCTCACCTTAGCTCCTAGTTACCTAACCTACTAGTAGGTCTGGTCGAAGAGGAAGAACGGGACCGGCAAGTCATTGGACTCGGGGCGGCCGACAAGTGCCTTGTCCTAGCGAAGATGGTGGATGGCGCAATGACCGAAATGGCCCTGTCGGAGGACAAGGCGATCGAGGCCTTGTTGAGCAAAGGGAACTACATGCGGGGATGGCACCCTGGCCTTCCCATTCACATGTCATGACATGATTGACATGGATTTGTCACTGATTGCATGCCATGACATGGTTGATCAGGTTACAGGTTGCCATGTTTCCATGTTGCCATGCAACCAGTTGTTGTTATGATTCCATGTTGACATGATGCCATGTGGCCATGACTCCATGTCGACATAACGTGGCCATGACTCCATTGACATGATGCCATGTGGCCATGACTCCATGTTACATGCCTTAACGTGGCCATGACTCCATTGACATGATGCCATGTGGCCATGACTCCATGTTACATGCCTTAACGTGGCCATGACTCCATTGACATGATGCCATGTGGCCATGACTCCATGTTACATGCCTTAACGTGGCCATGACTCCATTGACATGATGCCATGTGGCCATGACTCCATGTTGACATGATGCCATGTCATCATACTGACATGCTCTCATGTTGACATACTAACTGTCATGGTTTTGGGAGGTTGCATTCTGACTGGTGCTTTAGGAACCTCAGCACTTGCCAGCGCTACACCAACATGGGCAGAAAGCTGAAGGAGCTTCCAGCTGTCATGGAGGCATTGAACACCATGTCCCACCGCTTTGGGCGTGATGGTCCCCTTGACGGAATCACCAACCTCCGCTCCCTGTTCTCACTGGGCCTCAACTCCGATGACATGGTCTTTGTCATCGAGACCCTGATGATGGAGAATTTTGGCATGCATTCCCCCAAAACTTAAGCTTTTGACAAATGGGTTTCTATGGGATTCTATGGGTTGAAATTGGGACGTGCTACAGGAAAGCTTCTGGTATCAGAAAAGCGTTGGGCCCCGTGCGCACTGGCACGATTCGGTTTGACGTGACCAAAGTTCTGAAGGCCATTCTCGTTCGCAGGGACTACATGGTGCATTTGCGTAACCAGTTTCCCAACATGGCTAGCTACATGCATGACCACGGAACGTTGGCATGGTACACACGAACCTTCGGTCTGAACAGTCTCGGGGAAAAGGATGGCCAAAGAGTTGAAGAGCAAGATGAAGAGGAGAATGAGCAGGACCAGCAAACACAGGCCAGTAGCTTTATGTCCCTGAAACCCTTGGTCACCTTCGTGGAGAGAATGATGAGGGGGACCTATGATATCGCGCTGTGCAAGCTGTCAGGGGATTCGATTGCAGGGAAATCATTGAACCTTGGGTCCCAGGATGACAACATGAAGAGCATCATCAGTGACATCTCCGCGAAGTATGCCTTGGACTTCCCCGCCCCCAAGGAGAATGCCCATGAAGCTCGCATCACACATGCTGACGGCATGGAGGTGATCAAATCGACGGTGCAGGACAAGGCAGACTATGAGATCGAGTTGGACAAGTACCTCAAGGCCTCTGCGGAAAACGAAACCCAGCAAATCAAGGAGTACATCATGTCCAGGATCGCCTTTGTCATCGACGACCTGACCGACGACTTGCCAAGCAAAATCGCAAAGCAGGGCCTGGCAAAGGAGAGCAAGAGAAAGATGTGCATCTACTCTACAGAGCTTTTCGGTCATGTCAGACATGACCCATTTTTTCCCCGTCATGTGTTTATCATGATTTTTTGGGTCTCATGCTTGACATGTTTGACATGAATCATGGTAGACATGCATGGCATTATTCCATGCGTCAGGCATCCACAGACCACAAATTAAGGCTTGATGGCCCTGTGGCATGGCAGCAGATCAAGGCACGCAGGTTGAACCCATTTGGGGGAACTGGTCCTGGAGTCTCCAAGACCCGGGTTGAACGTGCAGTGAACATTTATGAGGCAGGATGGGTTTCACTTGGGACTTGGAAAGCCATGCCATATCCATGACATGGCAACAATTTTACGATTTGAAGTTGGCAAGGCATATATCATGGCATGGCTGGCATTCCATGTTAACATGACATCACGTGGTATATCATGGCATGGCATTCCATGTGAACATGAAATCACGTGGCATATCATGGCATGGCATTCCATGTGAACATTGAACATGACATTACGTGGCATATCATGGCATGGCATTCCATGTGAACATGACATCACGTGGCATATCATGGCATGGCATTCCATGTGAACATGAAATCACGTGGCATATCATGGCATGGCATTCCATGTGAACATGACATTACGTGGCATATCATGGCATGGCATTCCATGTGAACATGACATCACGTGGCATATCATGGCATGGCATTCCATGTGAACATGACATCACGTGGTATATCATGGCATGGCATTCCATATGAACATGAAATTACGTGGCATATCATGGCATGGCATTCCATGTGAACATGACATCACGTGGCATATCATGGCATGGCATTCCATGTGAACATAACATCACGTGGCATATCATGGCATGGCATTCCATGTGAACATGACATCACTCCAAACATGGCACGCGTACTGTGAACCCAACGTAAATACAGACATGGTGCCATTTTCAAACGTCTTGGTGGCAGGAGATTCATCGTGCTGAGCGTGACGCGGAGTTGCAGGACAAGTCCTTGTTGATCATGACATGCAAGGTTGGCCTGCATGAATGGCATGTAAGGGAAGCAGGCTGATTATTGTGTCATGAACATGACATGAGGATACACATGTCCATGGCCTGGCCTCACATGACACTATGGCATGGCAATGGTGACATATAATATTAATATGAGGTCGACACGCTGAAATCCAAGTCGGCCCTGGACGTCGTGAAAAATGAGCTTGGCAAACTGACGGGTGCCAAGAAGCATGCCTTGACAGTGGCCACCATCGAACCGAATGCCACTGACTCCCTCCAAAGGTTCAAGCGTGGGAGGAGGGCATTTGGGAGCAAGATTGAGGATCGTTTCGTTGCTTGCTCAGTGTCTGCCATCTCCAGCGCGCACTGTGGTGCCATGCAGTTTCTTGAGGGAGGGGACACCTATTTCACCAAGTGGCCAGTGAGATTGATCCCTGTTTCGGATCTCAAGCAAATGGACGAACTGGCCTATGAAAAGCTCTATGACTTTCGTTGGCACTTAAGTTGGTGGTAAACAAGTCAAGATATTTAAAAAAACATCCAGCTAAAGCTCCAACAGACCTGTGCAACTCTTTAATTGTCTTGTCATGCATGGTCATGCATGGTCATGCATCGTCATGGTATGTCATGGTGATAACATTATGTTGACACATGTGTGAGGAGAATGATATGACCCCGGACCGGGACGACTCCGAAGACTGCCATGGGTCAAACGATGCAATGGACTTGAACATGAATGACAAGAACGTGGTTGCCTTTCCGCATGAACACCATTGGACTTTGACGCAGGAGTTCTTGGCGGTCTTCGGCGGCCCGGGCAGTGTCACTTTGATCGACATGACCCCAGGCTCTGGTGCAAAGCTCCTCGGAGTGCTCCTCTCCAATGGCAGGGGAATCGGGGTTGCCCGCACTGCAGCACACTGCAAATGGATGATGGAGAATCTGATTGGATGGACTCGGCAGAAGCGCCTGGTGCCAATTACCCAATTGGTGAAGCCAGACAGCCTGGTGCAGTATGAGAAGCAGAACAAGCCAGCGCCAGCACCCATCCCGAAGAACAGCCCGCAGCCGAAGGCAGTGATGAACACGCCGCAGACCCCGAACCCGTCTCCATCACCGAGCACACCTGCAGTGCCGAAATCAGCTGGTAGCAATGGTGGTGGGCCTTCTCCTCCTGTCAAGCCGACCGGCTTGCTGGAAGCCTTTGGCAAGGTGGCCCAGTCATGATAGAGTCCAGTGAGGACCTTAGTTTTGGCTCAATGTGTGGCTTTCCTGTCAGTAGTTGACGGATCTAGCATCAATAGGAAAGAGATTGGTGAAATGGCAAGACGTGAGCAAAAATAGTCTTGCTGTAGTTTTGCCATGTTTGTCTCTTGTCTCATGTTTCATGATGTGCCATCCATGGGTTGTGACATGTCCATGATTTGGCATGAGGTGACATGTGTTGGCATGAAGTGACATTTGCTGGCATGCTTTGACATGAGTTGGCATGTATGACGTGCCATGCATGGGTTGAGATGTGTCATGGTGTTGGCATGCAGTAACATGTGCTGGCATGCTTTGACATGTGTTGGCATGTATGACGTGCCATGCATGGGTTGAGATGTGTCATGGTGTCATGGTGTCATGCCCCATGATCACGGTTTTTGAAACTGATTGGGCGCTTTCCTTCGGCTGATGCTTCAGCACATGGCACAGGACCCAAGATATGATGTGATACACCATGGTGGGGAACTACACTGACAACATTTATTTTCTCCATGGGATAAACCCTACCCACAAATTCATAGTACATGCAGATCATGTGATAAAATACATCACTTCCAAAAGATGGCCAACCGGCCATTGATTACGCCAACATGGGTTGAGACGTATCAGCGTCCAGACCATCCTCAAGGGCAAGGTCGTGGAGGAATCTCTTGCCCGCATGACCTCATGGAACTTGCGGACCTGAATGACATGTATGTGAAAGACACGGTTTCCAATGGTGACTGTCTTTTTGGTGCTTTTGCAATTTCTGCGTCCAAATTCATAGAGCCAGGACCTTGGAAGACTCATGAAATAAGTCGTCAGAGTATTGAATTCTAACATTGACAGGACTACTGACTTCCTAACTAGTCTGGTCTGTTTTATGTTTTCCCAGGTCATTTCGACGACAGCCATGGTCCCTAGTCAAGAAGGAAAGGAACAAGAACCGAATCATCCGCAAGATAGCTTGTGACTGGGCAGAGGCAAATGCCAACAAACCTCTGTGGGACAACTTCACAGTGGGTGACCTAGCAAGGACTGTGTCAGGGGAATCATATGCCAGGTGAGGGGTTTAAAAGCTGGTGCCACTGTATCGACTGTTTGTAAACATACATGGACTGTTAGGGCTAGATACGTATTCCCTGTCTCGTCCTGCCAGGTGGCTGGAGAGAATGCGACAGGGTGGGACTTGGGGAGACACAGCCATGCTTCATTGTCTTGGCTGCGCTTTTGGCATTGACATTTGTGTTTTGATCCATGGCCAGCCCGACCCTGCTTTTGTTGGAGCTTCCTGTTGTGGCCTTGAGGATGCTGAGTCGCTCTGCATCAATCGCTTAGCTGTCAACATGTCAAGTCATCTCATATGCCTGTCATATTTTTTTGTGAGCATGACGTCATGAATGTCAAGCCATGGAATCATGTGAAACCATGTCAAGCCATGATTGTCAGGTCTTTAATAACGCCAGATCTGTTAAATTTTGAAGTCAGACATGTCTATCCATGAAGCCATGTCAAGCCATGTCAAGCCTAGTACAGCATGCATGTCATGATTCTAAGTCCAGCCATCTCACTATTATTACATGTCTCCTGGATAGCCTGAGGATGATCATGGTTGCTTTGAGCAACGACTACCATTTCTGGGGATTGGAGCGGGATCCTTCCTGCGAAGACGACCAAGAGGGACCAGATCAAGACGTCGCAGAGTATCCATGCACTGACCGCATTGCAGAGATCTGGAATGAAGACTCTGTGTCAAACCAGTTAACTTTAATTCAATGCCTGCAGGAATGGGACCCTTGGGCAGTACCAACGGCAACTTTGATCGAGAACTTCGAGAAGATCTCAAGCCTGGGCCCTTTGGATCCTGGAGCTG